>JAWRVF010000580.1:0-231925 GCA_036785485.1 Physcomitrellopsis africana
CAAAAATTGAGTCACTATGGGAACTAATTTTAAGGCCTCTTTATCTAGACATGATTTTAAGAGCAAACTCAAAGCTTGATATAGCAAAAAGCAAGGAAAAATAAAAATAACCTAGACCTCAATAAAAATAAATAAAAATAGAGTCCAATATTGAATATAAAGACAACAAGACAATCTCCACTTCTAAACCAAAAACCTCCTTTTTATCTTGCAACAATTTCTTAAAGAAGGATCAATGAGCAATCTACAATAAAACTTTAGTTAGGCACTATAAACCTAAAATGCCACATTACATCTATGACATTTTAAAATTTTGGAAGACATGGTCTGGTTTAGGATAAAAAATGTAGGTTGCCTCAAAATTTTTAGATTACTAAAATAATCTTAGTGGTGCAAGTTGGAAGATGTCCAAGCTTGGTTGCTATCCAACATCAAAGTTTAGCAAGTGGAGTGGATGAAGTGAAATCAAATTTATATGATAAATATAAAATATTTACCATCAAAACCAATTTAAATTTTATAACTATCATAAAATAATATTAGTATTTTTTTATATTATATTTATAGTTATATCTAATTTTAATAAAATATAATAATATAATTAAAATATAAATTAATTTAAATGATTATAATAATAATATTCTCTTTAATTTAATTTTATTTATTTTACATCTTGAAGTATTATTTAAATGTTGATTTTTTTAAACTCATAATTTTTAGTTGAGTTTTCAAATTTAGATTCTATAAAATCTATTAAAGTGTAGATTTGTGAGGTTTTTTTTCATTTTATTTGTAATAAAAGGTGAAGGTAGCTTTTTGGGGCTACTTTTTCTTCTAGCCAAAGAGCTTCTGAATAATATGCTTTGCTTCCCCTGCACTCTTTCTAACAAAATAAAAAAAAGAAACATTCTATAGCTAATTTTGATGTAAATAAGATTTTTTTATTAGAAATATATATATTTATTAGCAATGCAATCACCTAGAATAAATTTTCTTTTTTTCTTTTTTATCTACATTAGTTAAAATCTTTATAACATTAAATTTCTTTGCAATATTTTTAATTATACATATAGTTTTATTAATATACATAAAATTTTAATAAATTTAAACTTTTTAAAATCAATAACTATTTGCTAATTTTTTATTTTTAAAAGTAAAATCTTGTAATTAAAAAAATACGAATTTATGGATTGTGCCTCTCAAAGTAAAAAAATGTTCAAGAAGCATGTTCACTAACACATCATTAACATTAACAATTTTTGACAAACTATTTACTTGGTCACTACTCAATCAAAGACTCCTATAAATAAAAATCTCTATATCATTGACCAATACTATTATAAGAATCAAAACACAGGATTAGTGCAATCAACTCAAGCATATGTTAGAACTTTTCTAGTTGTGTAAAATGATGTAGAGCACCAATCAACCATGAAGTATTTATTAGCATGTTTACAAAAACTGTCTTTGAACAGATTAATTGCTTCACATCCAACATCCATTTAAATGCTACAAACTTCATAAACAACTTACCATTTCACTGCTCTGTGATTAAGCTTACAATACCACTTTGTTGATTGAATGAAGACTTCAACATCACTAGACATAATCATGCGGCGGATTCAACATTGTCCCACAGAACCAATATATGTATAAGACGGTGCAGAGTCAACTGTCTGTCTACTGATCCATTGTTGCAGTGGATGCTATTTTCACCAGTGCAAACATATGTTCGGACAGTGTATTTTCAATTCACAGAGAAGTGAATCAGCTAATCAAATCCGTTTACTAGCATCTAATTCCATTTCTGGAGGTATAAACAGTATGCGAACGTTCTCCGCTCGGTCTCCAATCTGCTGACAGAATGGTAAATAACGTAGAGATAGCTGATGGCTTCGCGGAACAGATGTGATCAAATCATGGACGAGTTAAAAGACAAACTGCGTTTCAGAACAGTGTGAACAGAAATGGCAAAGGTGCCGCACACCAGACACGTCATACGGTTCAGAAGTTGAGAATGAATCAATCGCAGATATGAGAGACAGCAATCAGTATTCCGTTCGGTTGGAAGAGACAGCCAATAGATCTACCCAGCAATTACGTACAACTGGATACCATGGCAAGGGAACTGCAACGCATGAATAAGACATTGCAATGCTGAAATATAACCGGCCGAAAGAATCAATTAAGTATTGAGTATCAATTCATACAGCAGACTGTAATCTGAGCTCATATTATCGCGCCCCGACACTGAGTAGAGCGAATTGCACTCCAGGGGGGAAGTCAACGAATAAAGAATGCATCAATCAAACAAATCGGGACGGAACAAAGCCTACCATGCTGACCATAGGTGTGTCTGAGCCGTTCATAACCCAGAAACGATCATGTAGTGAAGAGTTAATCCATTCGTGTTCTTTTCTAAGTAACTACCGCATTTTTCAATTTTTTGGTATTTCTTAGTTGCCGTAGCCGCACATGCCGAACATGCACTGGGTGTGGCACTTCTTCCCGCATGCTCCGCAGTGGTGGTTGTCGCTCCCGTGGATGTTCTTGCAGTACCCGTGGCAGCACACGCGACCGAACCCACACCTCTTCCCGCACGCCCCACAGTTCCTCACATCGTGCTTCACATTCATGCACTTTCCATGGCAGCATCTCGACCCGTACCCACATCCCTTGTCGCACTTACCGCAGTGCCCGGGGTTGTTCTTCAGGTCCACGCACTTGCCCTTGCAGCATGTGTGACCGTTGCTGCACTTCTTGTGAGCTCCGCACTGCGCAGCCGGGGGATGAGGCTTCTTTACGCACTTCCCGTACCTGCACACGAATCTGCTCTTGCAGTGCTTGTCCGACTTGCAGCTCTGGGGATGGACCACCTTCACGCACTTGCTCCTCTTGCACATGAACCCGCTCTTGCATTTCTTGTGTCTGGTGCACTGAGGAGTTTTGTGGTGCATCGCACACTTTCCTGACATGCACCGGTGACCCTTCTTAGTGTCGCAGCATTTACCACACATGCCGCAGTTCTTGTTGTCCGTCGCCAAATTCACGCATTTCTTCTTGCAGCAGCCGGGCTTCTTGAAATGATTTTTGCAGTGCTTGGTGCTCGAGCAGTGCTGAGGTCGCTCGGTCAGAATGCGCGCAAGTGGGTGAGATGACAATGAGTCTTCCTCATCCTCACCATCCGCTGATTCAACCGCTGTATAGAAGTCCTCCGGGGTGGTGCGAAGCTCAGTGCTCTGCTCATCTTGAGGTGTCGGCGAGGACCCCACTACGTCCGTGGTAGCGGTTGCTTCGGTTCCACTGTCCGTGACCTCAGCTGTCACGACAGCTTGCAGACATAGTACTGCGGCTATAAGTGTAAACCAAAATATGGCATTCCTAAACGCCATTGTCACACGAGACAGTCGCAACTAAAGCCTGCGCTGACTGAACTGCAACCAGGTCAAGCTCAGAGGTAGCGATAACGGGAGGTGAGTGAAGCTCCAAGTTCGTGGCTCACTCCAGCGCCTGGAAGGTGGGGAGGCGAATGGCAACTTACTGAACCATCGGGAAACGATGCAATTTATATTAGAGCTACAAGGCAGTCCACATTAAAGCTACGTCCAGATGTGGAATCTGATTGGAGCATTTAATTTCTTTACCAAAAGCTTGCTTTATCCCTGCCTGCTGAATGCACCACGCGCTGCATGATATCACATGCAAACGTACCAAGGAGTACACTTGGCGACATAGATGTATCCTAAAATAGACATTAATTGGCGGCAACTGCAAAAGCATGAGAACCTTTTCGATGTGAGTTACTGAATTGTGATTCACATGTTGTTATGATGACACTTCACTAAAACCAATTGTCGTGAAGTTGTTGGATTTAGCATGAGAAACCGAATTTGTAGGACTTCGTACAAATTAAATCCTGCGGAAAGGGTATGGGCGTAAACCTCGGTGCTACCTTGAGAAGTTGTATTCTGGCCACGATTAGCATCGACCCCAGAAGTCCATGACGTTATTTTAAGTGGTTTTGAACGGACAGCAACGTAAAGCCACGGGGTCCAACTGGAATCTGGAGAGACCTCACCAGCCCAAGTATGGTTAGTATGTTCAGGCATGATAACGAGGCATTTACGTGAAGCAAACTGAGTTAAATGCCCTCGCTCATTCCAGTATAGGACCCCAATTTTTAGCCATTGTTGGAGATCACGAAGGACTGATCGCGGCCTTCGAAAGGTCGGCAGATCCTGCAAACCGTACCTTCCGGCCACTTCTTCGTACTTTCGGCATAGACAGACAGGTGGACCGACCCATTGCGCCAATGAAAGACCAGCAATTACATCACACATATTTGACTGTGTCTCCCGAATGAGATCTACACCCTCTAAGTGCCCGCCCGATGACTTCAGTGTCCTCTGAAGAAAATGCACCGAGTTTCTTCTTCAGCGCTAACTCTCTCTTAGAAAGCATCTGACGATGTTTTCACGCTGTCTTAGAGAATATTGCATAATATTTTTCGTGGTCTTCTTCATGGATGATGATGCAGATGGTGTCTTTTTGTTGTTGTTATAGTGGCATGTGGGTGCATGGGTTGTGACTAGGGGTTAAGTTGTATTGTATAGCAACAACAATTCTATCCTGTACATCACTTCTTCTAAAAAAAAAATTTAAAAATCTGTTGCTATAAATATATATATATATATATATATTATTTTTTTCATTAACTTAAATTTATGTTTATATATTTTTAAGACAAAATAGGAGTAAAATCCTATGTAAAATCTTATGCAAGATTTATCACACTAGGTTGACATTTCAAAGCTAACATTAGTGGCAATCTTACATCCTCTAGAAGTTCAATATTATTCCAAACATCTCTGTTCTTTTTTCTATTTTCTTTTTTTGGTGTTTTTATAAAGAATTGTCAATGTATACATAATTTTTATATCTTTAATCAAATTAACGTACATGTTTTGTTATTGTATTTATTCCATTGACATGTATCTTATAATTGAAAGATCTTCTGAATGCATAGTTTGAAAATAAATTTTAAGAATAATACTTAAAGTTATTATTTCATGTATGAAGATATTCTTTATTGATAAATTATTGACATCATGATATATATATATATATATATATATATATACATATAAAATTTAATATTCAATTTTCCAATGATTGACCAATAATTAAATTTATATGTCAATCTCGGTATATTTATCCTATTTTCATTGTATACGCTTCCTTTGCTCAAGAACATACTGATTTTTAAGCCAAAGCAAACGTAAGTAATTTTATGCAAGTTTAAAACTTTCTTCAAAAACAAATACAAAAAATTCTTATATTCCATTTATTCAGTACTAGTTCTCATAATACCAAGACAAAGAGAAATTTGTTTTTCTTTGCAGGCAAGGTTTTATATAAAACTGCACTACTGAGAAGTATACAACAATTGGCATGCAATCCAGGTTCATAATTTATTATAGATCCAGTAATCTCTATTCATAAACATTATCCTCTATTCTCTTTATTAAATTGTTTGTTCGTATGTACGTATGTACGTGTATATATATATATATATATATATATAACAGAACTTCAAAAAACTTATGTAGCTATCTATCTTTACACACACATACATATACTCACCACGTCCAGATTTGTGAAAGACCAATTGTGAGTCTTCGCTGGAACACAAGCCGACTGTATTGGAAGATGACAACATCGCAATAGACACAAATCCTTGAATCCAACTCTAAGGATCCTAAAGCACTGCGGGAAGGGAATCGATGCATTCCAATACAGTCTTGCAATGCATCGATGCGGCCTCTTCACTGCATGATCCAGAGCAAACAAACAAGACCGGGTTTCAGTCGCACCTTCACCGATACACACACTGCAACGCGATCCAAATCTACGCGGCGTCCACCGCTAGCCTCAGATCCAACAACCATCCCACAACCTTAATGCCTGCACCCACACATTCTGAACTAGCACATGATGTTACGACACTCTGCCCGATCGAACTGCGGTGGATCCTTGTCGATGTCGACGTTGATCTGGAGCTGATCGATGCCTGCATGCATCAACCCCACCCGCGGCTAGTCTCGCAGCCTCCGCAGAGAAATGGTAACTAGTGGGTACCTGGGACGATGAAGCAAGCCATGGGTAGATTGGGGGTTACCGACGACTTTCGGGAATGCACCTCCCGAGATCCTTCTCTCAGTTGCCTGTGTCGTCAGACTTCTTCTTCACGCTCATGCCGTTTCTTGCACATCGCGTGGTTACTGAGCCGACCAGAGCGCCTGAGCGAAACTCCTTGCGACACGCTGGCTTCTTCTTCTACAACTTTCTGCGAACTGGGGCTTGGTGCTCCAGCGAATGCCAGATGATCTCGCAGAGTGAGCAATCTCGTGTCGATAGGATGGGTCGGCAGCACATTCTCCACTTTGTCGTTGAATATTCAGCGGTGGATTCGAAATCGAAAAGTATAGTTTTACATGTGTGTGTGTGTGTGTATATATATATATATATGTATATGAGTATAAGTATACCAAATTATTTTTTTAAGATGAAAAAGTGCTGTAACAATGAGGTTGTAACCATTACTGTTTAATGTGGCCCAGCAAAAGACTATTCAGGATAAATAGAAATGTAACACGGAAGGAACAAAACAATGGATTCAGTGGATTTTTTTTATGTAGGCAATGATCTTATTCACTGCCCTCAACTACTTTGGATAAGTGTTAGTGGAATCTGAAACAAGTAAACAAAAGTTACATATATGTACTATTATGATTAAAATTTATGTAAGACATTAGGCAATCAAATTTCCCTCATGCCGATGATACGAAATCAAAAAAATATGATTTGTGTACATGATAACTTTGTAGGTGATTGATTTATTTTTATATATGAATGATGAGCTTCTAACATCTATCTATCAAAACGCCTGTTTATTTCGTAAATTTTTTCATGATTTTATCATTTAAAATAATTTGAGAGGAACATTATTCAATTAAGGAAGGTTTACCTAAAAACAAAAATACCGAAAGAAAGTAATGATAGAACTTACATAATGTTGGTGTAATATGAAACTTGCAAGAGTTAGCTATCGAAGGATTTTTGAAAGCTTGATCTTTGTTCTTTTAGTAGCAAAATCTTGTTAAACACAAAAACAGTTCATGTAATTTTCAACTAATTTTCCACATCGAAGATATCTCCAACTTCAAAAACATCCACTACAAACAAAAAGGGATACATCAGTGATAAGGTCAAAGTGAAATGCTATCCAAATGAGGAATATTGTTTATGTCCCTCAGTTCTCTCCCGATTGTCTCTTCAGTGTTTGTTTCTTTCGTGAAAGCCATCCTTCCGCATGTGAGCTCAACCTGTTCCTCATTCGTATCTATTGCACCATGATGAGAGCCCATCCTAAAGCTGAACTTGCCGCCTACCTTAAACTGTCCTACGATTTTGAATCTCAAAGCATTCGAAGACTGGGTTCGCGGCTCAAAATGCCAACCAACAGTCTCGAAGAGGCGCAAATATGAGAGTGCATGGCACAATGTGGTGAACTCAAAAATCAAAAGCCGTTCCGTCGACAGGATGGTAACACATATGAAACCTACAGACGCAACTGTATCATTCATGTGTAACGATCACCGTTTGTCTGGATTCTGCAATACAGTTTTCGATCAAGGAGGTGACTTTAACAGTCGGAAAGGCATCGTATCCATTTTCTGCGATACAGACAGATTACCTGTCGTAGATGTAATTCATACATGTATATTAAATCGCGGGAGTTGAGTCTTTCAGGCAAATAGTATGGGCCAATTTTCAGGTGTGGCGCCTCACCTAACTAAAGGTGTGATGATCCCTATTGTAAGGGTTTTCTGTTTCTCATGATAATATAATTGTTTTCTTCATTCACAAAACCATTAACAAAGTTCAAATCTGTTCCCAGTTTCTATATAAAAGTTTATTCGTTCCAAACTTCGAACAAACAATGCTGTGGTAACCAGCTGCGCAGCTTCGTGCAAGTTGATGGTACTAATATGGAATAGACGAACGTGATACAGCATGACTTCCGTTCTGCAGCCTGGAGCTAGAATGGCGCCTCGAAGGTGATTATTCACGTTGCCGTGAGTGGCTGTGCAGGAAGGAAATATTGGAAAAGGAAGAATTTCCGGAGATGTAGAATCAAGCACTATTGTAGATTCAAATTCCCTCTGGTCTATTCTAGTTACAATTCAGCAGCGGAAAGCTACATTTAAATCTCTTCTGGCAGGTTGCTGTCTACAGTGTACGATCAAAGATTGCTATCGAACGTGATATTCGGAGAAACTGTATTGACCGTCACAAGTGCATTTCAGAACTACTGTGACATAAGTGATTTCTTCAAATCCGATCAGTATATATGTAACAAGTAGCTAAGTTGAACTGAACAGTTTTCAACTTTCCAGAAAAGCTTCCGGCTCTAAGTAATTCACTACACGCATGTTTTAAATCCAACCAAAAGGAAAACAGCAGAACAACCCAGCACACTCAGGTCATAAAATCGTTACCTAACACATACTTCCCCATCAGAATCTAGCCCAACAGACGGGAGGATACCGCTAATGTATAAGCCAAAGAATGACTTTCTGCACTCTGTTCCTCAACTACTTCCGTAACGGCTCAGCTGAACAGGAAACACAGTGAGAGTACCCATATGCCACTGGAATGCCAATGGATTTAGGATGCGAAGTTCAGTAAAATTTGTTTCTGGAGGGGAAGAAGACATCATATTACAAGAAACAATTGAGGGTAAAAATGGTATCCGAAAGGACACCTCATCAATCAAGATACGGTATACCTCATCGGACTAGCCAAAACACAGCACGTGCAGCTCCGCCTCTTGGACAAAAGAATGGTGAAATCTATCTCTGTCAAATATACCCTTCTAGATCACAAATGACAACTTAAACCCCTGCACTTCATGAAGCACACTCGTCCTGCAGGTGTATAACATGTACTTCGCGTCCATCTTAACACTTATTGGCCGTAGCCGCACATGCCGAACTTGCACTGGGTGTAGCACTTCTTCCCGCATGCTCCGCAGTGGTGGTTGTCGCTCCCGTGGATGTTCTTGCAGTACCCGTGGCAGCACACGCGACCGAATCCGCACCTCTTCCCGCACGCCCCACAGTTCTTCACGTCGTGCTTCACATTCAGGCACTTCCCATGGCAGCACTTCGACCCGTACCCACATCCATTGTCGCACCTTCCGCAGTGCCCGGGATTGTTCCCCAAGTTCACGCACTTGCCCTTGCAGCATGTGTGACCATTGCTGCACTTCTTGTAAGCCCCGCACTGAGCTGTCGGAGGAGGAGGCTTCTTCACACACTTCCCGTACCTGCACTCATATCCGCTCTTGCAGTGCTTGTTCGACGTGCAATTCTTGGGATGAACCACCTTCACGCACTTGCCGTTCTTGCACGAGAACCCGCTCCTGCACTTGATGTGTCTGCTGCACTGAGGCTTCCTCACGCACTTGTTCTTCTTACACATGAACCCGCTCTTGCACTTTTTGTACCTGGTGCACTGAGGAGAATTCTGGTGCTTCGCGCATTTACCTGAAATGCACTTGTAACCCTTCTTAGTGTCGCAGCATTTGCCGCACTTGCCGCAGTTCTTGTTGTCCGTCGCCAAATTCACGCATTTCTTCTTGCAGCAGCCGGGCTTCTTGAAGTGCTGTTTGCAGTGCTTGGAGCTCCAGCATTGCTTGGAAGATCGCTCGTGCAAAATGCGCGCAAGTGGATGGGTTGAAAATGTGTCGTCCTCTCCCTGCTCGCCTGCAGATCCAGAAGTCTGATCTAAATCCAAATCATCGCCAACCGCATTGACATCGACAGCAGTATCTAGATCCTGCTGTGGCAATGCATCCACGCTAGAGACCGCGGTGTTGAAACTGCTGTCGACAGGCACGTCTGCAACTACAACGTGAACAAACAATACTGCACCCAACAAGACCAACAGCGACACGCCAATCCTGGACTCCATGTTGACCTGTAGTCAGGCAAGACACAATGCCTAGAGACGGATCCAGACACAGGTACAAGAGTGTAGACGAGATCAGAAGCTTCTGTACCACCTCGAAGAAGATCGTCCCAGGGAGGAGATATGAGCAACCTGCCTGAGTACTGTACACTGCGGTGAATATATGAGTGTACTCATTCTTCCGTATGCGCTATTGTCGGTAATCGCCGGCTCCCGCGTCTGAGCTAAAGCTTTCCCGGATTAGAGCACAGTGCATCTACGATCCCTCTCGAAGCACCTCACACAACCCATGTTGACAATGGGAAATACACATTAACACCTAATAGTCTATATATATGCTTTGAAAAACTTGCACCCACATTGCGCTGCAGCGAATTTATTTGGAACATGTGTGTATGAGTAAATATATACATAGATTCGTATAATATTTTTTATTTTACTGTTTCTGTTTATGATTGTTACCATTTAATTCATCATATTCTTCTGATTTCATGCATCATTTTTACTGTTGCTTTTCAGCGTTGCGGAGTAATCAAGTCTGTTAAGTCTATATTTAAAGTTTTGTATTTTTACGTGTTTTGTTGCTTCTGTTTAGCGAGACGGGGGCGATTTTGAAGCTGCAATTTGGCATGCACGTGCGAATCAGTGTTGGTTCAGATTGTCACGAAGTTTGTTTGTTCAGTATAGAATTATCATGACGTTCATATCTTATTTATTTAAGTGAACACACATGCATAATTATTTTAAAGAATCACTAATCATTTGCAGTCTCATTCAAATCAAACACTATACCAAACTTGACTTTGATACTAAAGATTGTTAGTGAGGTGGTGATTGTTCATTAGGTGAATATAATGCAAAAAGGGGAATTTTTTTTTTTAAAGAATTGAATAGTTCCCATCCAATCCACCAAGCAGTATGGAACTTTTTACTTCAAATTCAATATAAAATAAAAATTCTTATAGGACAAGATTAAAAAAAACAAAAAAAAAAAAAAAAAAAAAAAAAAATCATCACTTGTATGGTTCATATGGCATGAGGGAATTGTGGTCAACAAGAAATAGGAAAATACATCATGGACACATTTTCTCTTAATATCTCGTTGTTTTCATAGACATATGGGCATAGAGATCTATTGTTTTGTATTTACTCACAACACAAGTCCTGCATACTATACCATGGCCAACTCCAAATCTTCAAAAAGTAATACTTTGCAAAGTACTTGACTATATAAATGATATAAATGTGTTATGACTCCTAATTGTAGGCATTATGACTGATAAAAAGTAGATCGCACAATACTATATAAATTAATAGATTATCAAAGAATGTAATTATAAAAGATAAAAAATCTTAATACATAACAAACATCAATACATTTTTTTTTTTCTTTTTGAAAAAAAAATTATATATATATATTAGAAGTAACACACTTAGAATAAGAAACACACAACAATAAACTTCATATGAAACTACATTCTATCTCCTAAGGTACAAATTTTCTATCCAAACATAAAGTCATGATATATAAGGCTCTCATAATGTATTAACTTTTTCCTTAATAAGCAAAAGGTTAACACAAAAGTATAATAAAAATAAACAAAAAAAATAAAATAAATAGATAGATAAATTATATATATATATATATATATATATATATAATTGTGTGCATATTAATCGGAAACTAGAGATTTAGTATCAATGACATGAACAAAATTTATTGATTTAAAAATTAACATGTTTATTATAAATCAGTAAATAAAATAAAGAATAGATCTATAGACCTATAAAGTGATCAAATAAAAGCGTTGTAAAAATAATCTACCACTTGTAAGGTTTCTATTATAAAGTACATCATATCTATAAACATCTACAATAACAAAATTATTGACAAACTTACAAATTTATTATATCAATTATATTATTTCATATATTAGAAGATAAAAATACTAAAATGAGATATATTTTTTAATAAATATTTATATATATATATATATATATATATAATTTATAAATAAATAATTTTTAATATTTTATAAATATTATCAAATTCAATGCATATTTTTATGTACACTTATTGATGCTAAAACTTTAGAATTTAATTAAGTATTTTAACTTTTCAATTTAATATACTATTATACTTGAAAGTTATTATTATATTTCAAAGTCACTTATAAAAATAAAAGTAACTTATTTTAAATATTTTTAAAATATTATTATATTTTAAAGTTACTATTATATTTTAAAGTAAAAAAAAAATTATAAAAAAATTTATACAATATTTTAACTTTTATACTTGAATGTTTTTTATTTAATCTATATATTTAAATATAAAAAATAACATAAAAAATAAAAATTATGTTTAGATAATTTTTAATAATAATTTACCATCAAAATCTAATTATAATTTAAAATTTTATACTTTAGTTAACTATCATATTTAAAATAAGAGATTTTTTTTATTTTTTATTTATTTATAAATATTTAACATGTATAATATTGAAAGAACTTTTTAAAACTTGTACTTGTAACTACATTAAAATTAACAAAAAACTTATCTCTATAACTCTTAATAATTAACATAATTTTTAATACCAAAACTTAATAAAGTATGTGCTAAATCAGAATTTTAATTTTATATATATATATATATATATATAGTTCACTTGAAGAAAAACCAAGAGATGTTAGGAGAATTAGAAATATAGTGTAAATCATTTATATGTTGTTGTGAACTGAAAAAAATTTAGTAGTAAATCTAAAATGTAAAATCATGCATTGTTAGATAATTTGGAAAATATGAGATAACAACTGAATAGTATATAAATTTTAAAAATTTCATGATTCACAACAATAATTATTACATCATTTTTATTTTCAGGGTTTATGTAGCAAGTTAAAAAATATCTATTTCTAATTTATATAATACTAATTTAGTTTGGAACAAATCATTTCACTTTGAACATATTTAATATACATTAATTTTTGATCATTGAGAAACATTTGTTTGAATACAAATTATTGATATAAAAATATAATATATATTTTATTATAAACCAGAATACTGTAATGTGTGAATGCTATTTATAGTGTAATATATAAACAAATCTGTACTATCTGGTATTTGTTTGGTAATATATTAATAAATATTCAAATACATCAACTTCTATTTTATGATTGTCTTAAATACCTGTAAAATTATAGAAAGAAATATATACTTTATCAAATTTATAATATTATTGCTGGTGTATTCTTAAAACCATGCTAGTTTCAATTATGATTGGTTGTGAATTGGTCATTTTGGTGGTGAGGCAAATTATTAATAAACAAGTAATGAAGATTAAGTGTTACGTTTATTTTCCTTTGTCAAATATATTATAAGGACTGATATTTTAATATATTTTTTAGTTAATACTTACATGACTTTTAATGTTGATTTAACCTAAATAATAACATAAGTAACTTTTTAAGCAATTAATTTTGATATACTCCAATAAAAAAGTCAAAAAGCTTTTTGTGAAATTTATGTACAAATTGAAGTCATAAATAAATTTATAAATACTAATGAAAATGTATGGAAGCAAAGACATAATTATGTGACAAAGTGAACAAATTGAAGTTTGATTTAAAAGTTTTCAATCCATATAAAACCTACAATGACTAGATTTAATGTGTATTAGATGATTCTAAAACATGAATTATCAACTATAAGTTTGAAGGACTTTGTCCAAAAGAGATTTAAGCAAAAGAGAAAGAAAACTTACTTCTGAACCTTATGCTTAAGACATTGAGGTCTCACACAGTAAAAAAATTTATAAAATTTTGTTTATTTATTCAGTATACAAACAGCAAAGCATTTAAATTCCAGTAAAGTCAAAATTTATATTATCTAATTTTAATTTGATCATGCATGTTGGGATTAAGATACTGTCTATAAAGTAGTATAATACATGATATTTACCTACTTATTAAGTCCCATGTATACATTACACCGTTTGTGCAATCCAGTTTCAATTGTAGACTCATCCATACAGTGTTCATGGAATTTTGTGTGCAAAAGGCGAACTTGAATTCCTGGAATTCTTTCGGAGCTAAGATGGCAGTTCTTGTACTATGTTCAATCTATCAATGCATCGGGTATACCCCGTCTTGTGTCGAAAAAAAAAAATTCCTGGAATTTTACTGGTAAAACTGTCTCAGATAGAGCCACTAATTTATTTATTTTTCTCTGTGAATGTACGATAAAAATAACTTGCAGATATGATTCGGTTGTTAATTATTGATCAATACGAATTAGATTTGTTGAATAGAGATGCGGCGTACTTCCCTCTTTCGTTTCAACGAAGTACAGAGTTGTAAGAATAGATTATTATATCTAGGAAGAGAAACATATATACTGTATGCAGCACATTCTGCACAAGGAGAAGTGGACAGCGTAGCGCTACAGTAAACATAAACAATACTAGATCAGAATTGTCGGTGGGTATCTTGGAACAGAAGTAACAACTGTTAGAAGATGACACATGAAGTGAAGAAACAGATTCTTTTACTTAATTTGATGAGAAAGGGAGTACACAATAGCAGAGCACGAAAACCATGATGAGGAACATGAAGACAGATTCAGACACGTAAGGGCAAAACGATCTTATTTTTGAAACCATCTTATTCTGAATACCAAGGGGCCTCAAGGACGGGGGCTAGCTACATCAGTGAGGAATGCAAGGCAGGGAAGTCCTGCATTGTTAACTTTGAAACCTTTGGCCAACACTCGTCAACATGCACACACTACTATGGACATCTGACTACGGACGGCGCATTGGAAAGACGGTAAAAAAATTCCTGAACTACAACAGAAAGGAGAACCCTGGCAGAAGGCCGGCGATTCCATGCCCCCCTGCAAAGAATGCAATGAATGAAATGCAGATACATGAATGACACACTACGTTTGCCTGCAAATCCGAATTCCCAATCTGTGAGGGGATTACGACAGACTGTGGGCAGATGCTAAGGCTATGCGACAACCACCCTTACTGGCCGTAGCCGCACATGCCGAACTTGCACTGGGTGTAGCACTTCTTCCCGCATGCTCCGCAGTGGTGGTTGTCGCTCCCGTGGATGTTCTTGCAGTACCCGTGGCAGCACACGCGACCGAATCCGCACCTCTTCCCGCACGCCCCACAGTTCTTCACGTCGTGCTTCACATTCAGGCACTTCCCATGGCAGCACTTCGACCCGTACCCACATCCATTGTCGCACCTTCCGCAGTGCCCGGGATTGTTCCCCAAGTTCACGCACTTGCCCTTGCAGCATGTGTGACCATTGCTGCACTTCTTGTAAGCCCCGCACTGAGCTGTCGGAGGAGGAGGCTTCTTCACACACTTCCCGTACCTGCACTCATATCCGCTCTTGCAGTGCTTGTTCGACGTGCAATTCTTGGGATGAACCACCTTCACGCACTTGCCGTTCTTGCACGAGAACCCGCTCCTGCACTTGATGTGTCTGCTGCACTGAGGCTTCCTCACGCACTTGTTCTTCTTACACATGAACCCGCTCTTGCACTTTTTGTACCTGGTGCACTGAGGAGAATTCTGGTGCTTCGCGCATTTACCTGAAATGCACTTGTAACCCTTCTTAGTGTCGCAGCATTTGCCGCACTTGCCGCAGTTCTTGTTGTCCGTCGCCAAATTCACGCATTTCTTCTTGCAGCAGCCGGGCTTCTTGAAGTGCTGTTTGCAGTGCTTGGAGCTCCAGCATTGCTTGGAAGATCGCTCGTGCAAAATGCGCGCAAGTGGGTGGGTTGACAATGTGTCGTCCTCTTCGTCATCATTCGAAGATGCAAATGCTGGATCAGAGTCCTCGGAAGTGTTTATCTCCGTGGTCTGCTCGGCTTGGGATGTCACTGCGGCCTCCTGGGAGGGTACTGTAGCGGCTGCGTCGGATCCATCGACAGCGACTTCCTGGGCAACTACAGCCTGGAGAAACAGAAGTGCACCTGAAAATGCAATCAACCACACAGCGGTCCTTGGCGCCATGATTGTCCTACTGTTCGCTACACAGAATTCCTCTGTCTAGAATAATATGTATCTGAACACTGAACAAAGCATTCGCCGAGGCTGCGGAGATAACAGCTCGAGAAGTGGAGGCGAGGAGCGCTCTGATTTCTGGAACGAAAGAAAATGGCTGTTATAGACTTCCGTGAAAGTCACACTAGATTACAGATTAGGAGAGACATGAGTCACGGCACTCCGTTGGATCCTACAATCGCCCTGGCCTCAGCAATCCAGCACTCCCACGAAGATGAATTCAGGAATTTACTGCCTCAAACAGACTGGTCGTGTTTTTCACGGTTTTTCACGGCATTTCACGTTCACCCGGGTCTGGGAATCAGACAAGACCAGACGGCCGTGACAGAAAGAGTTCGTCTCCACCGAGAGCTACAGCGGCGGAGACCTCACGCCGAGTTGCAGAGACCGCTTTTTGTTTGCGCATTAACCTGAGAGAATGTCCCACGTGGACGGATTCAGAGAAACGGGGGCGATCGATTCGGCAATTGGTGAGCTCATGGTCTCTTCGCAATTTCTTTCCCGAGATCCCATGAAAAATGATTCCTCCAAGCGTTTGGAATCACGTCAAGTTGCATTCATCGGCGCCACAGCAGTGCTATTCATGCTGCGCACGCTTCGGCCAGTTGCCACATATCGCTCTATCAACGTCTGCGATCGGATTGACATTCAAAATAGCATCGACTTTAGCTTGCTTTGTCCACTAAGATTTTTGCACATCTGGTGCTTAACGCTTGTTTCACTCAGTTTATAATATTGCGCAAATTAATGTAAAATAATCCATCGTCATGTCTGCATGACTTCGGCGACTCGTGTCAATTGCTCTCTTCTTAAGACCAGCTCATAACTTTTAAAACTAAGACTCTTTCGCTCTTTTTCTCTGTCCATGCACTTCTATCTATAAGTATATGAGCACACATGTAAACCTTTGCAGGCATGAGATTAAACTAGGCAGTTAATTGATGTGGGGTTGTCTTTTTTAATCTTCACACACATTTTCCATGTAACCGAAGTTGTGGAGGTGAAGGAGCAAACTTTAGTCAATGAAATGTTTTAGAATATATCATACAGAACTGATGGATATGTAGTAATTGTCAATCATGTGTGCATGACATGATTCATTTTAGTTTTTAGACGTGAAGAATTCAATTGTGGAATCATTTAACTAAAAATCACAGTGATGTTATATCAAGTAAGGAAGTGCTTGACCTATACTGTCATGTACATGTTTTGAAATGATCATAGATGTCAATTATCTATCATTGTATTCTTTGTAGTTTGAATTGTCTTAACTAGTTAATAATTCTTGCATGGTTTGATCTGTATGTGAACATTGATTTTTTTTTTTTTTTTCATGTATGATTTTAAATACGTTTTCTTGTTTATACCCTTAAAGTACTTGAGAATGAATTTCATTAGATCATCAAAAGAAAAAGGAAATAAAATGATTGTCAAATGATTTGAATATAATGTTTGAATATTCAACATTGTTATTGGAATGACTCGTAGAGATCCATTCAACATACTTTACTTTAATGCTGTAAATGATAAAGATCACAAAGTATTAATTGCACAAGATTAAATCTTTCACTTTTCAAGAAAGTTCCTCCTTATAAAGTGAAGCATGTTTTATTTTTCTATGAAGGATTGAATGATCATTTTAATAAGTTATATTGTGTAGTTGATTACTATACAGTTAAAATACAAAAATATAACCTTTGCAAATGTTCATGTCAAGGTGATTCCAATGTATTGCTTATGTATTGGGAACGTGAATAGTATGTTGCCACTTCAAAATTATTAAACATGTGATAAGATATTTATATTATTCAATAGCAATGTTTAATCATATCAAAGACATCAACAACAATCATTACTGATTTTCAAATTGTCATCTTTTTAAAATATCTTTTGTAATTTTTGTAATTTTTTAATTTTTTTAATTTTTTTTCAACACAGTGTTTTGAGTTGTGTTACAACAGCTACCTTTGTATGCACAATTTTATTTTATTTTATTTTATCCAATTTTTCACATATGAGGTGCGTAATTTTTTTATTACAATTAAGCAATAGTTTTGCTTACATTTTTTTTTGAAGTTTTTATCAATAAAAATGCGTTAAAAAAACTTATTCACAAAAAGAATATTAACGAACTAAATAAATAAAGAAAGTGCACTTTGAAACGAAAAAATCTCAATATTCGTGAAACAATAAATAGTGGACTCTTGATTTTTGCACAACACTTGAACACGTTTGAACAGAGAATATTACAGTATTGTTGGAATGTATGAATGAAATTTTCTGTAATATAAATACAGTTCAAACATCACACTGAGGCCATTGAAAAAGAATTAAAACTTAATTGATGTGTATGTCACATACTGTTCTGATAAGTAACTTTTTATATTTGTTCAACAAGAGACGCACAAATCGTGGAATGAATCACAAGTTACATTGCCAAACAAATGCACAACATGTTTGTAATCATTCAAAATTTTATTGCTGTAAATTTTACCATGCACAGTATGCTGATATATTATTACTGTTTTGTAATTTTGCAGACATTATAACAGAAAGAACAGAGAAAGTGAAAGTAAATTGCAACTGTTTTATAATAAACACTGCATCACATCATAAAAGGGAAAAAGTATCCCTCGTCAATAAATAATGCCACCCAATTTGCATTCATGAAAGTAGGGGTAGCCAAACTTGAGACGGAAAGGCCCGGAATAAAAGAACTTCTAATTTCAAATCCCAAAAAGCCCCACACAATTTTATAAAGCAAAAGTATGAGGTGCACAATCCATGAATTCTCTTGAAATCAATTAAGGCTCATCAACTCCAAAAGATTGAAGGAGCAGAATAAATAAGAAGACATATATAATGGCACCACGGGAGGAGCAAGCGGGTCCCCACCGCCATAAATATTCTGCTTTTGTTAAACGCTAGCTCGGACAGAAACAGGGAAATTGAGGTGGGGATGGATACCATAATCCGAAGCCTTTTACGCCAGCACCCTAACATTAATGCAAACAAATGCGAGACCCCACCACCACTTCAGAGTCTTTCGGAGTCGTCGACGATCGAGGAGGGGCAGCGTCCAAAAGTGCCTTGAGATCTACGGTGCGTGTCACCACCGACACCGCCGATGCGAAGCGGGTAGAGTCCCTCCTCGCCGTTTGTCAGGGAACGAAGAGATAGCTGGCCGCCGAGGTCTCGCTTACTCTGCTAACCTCCCTCACGCTCTCTCATCTGTTTGCTGCAGAAGGGAGGGATCAGAGCAAAGGACGGAATCAATGTACAGGACGTTCCTGATTACGGAATGTACGACCTGCAGTATTGTTAAAACTAAGTGTTGAGGTGAAGCTCATTCGACTACGACGATCTGACACAGTGAGCTCGTGAATGGGAAGAAGAGAGATCGAATCCATGAAAAGAGGAAGGAAGGGAAGGCCCTCCTCCTCCCTCCGTCGCTGCGACGCCTCCTCTGCCGTTGCGGTTTCTCTGCAGCGTCGCCGCAGTCGCAACACGCTCATGCTCTCGTGTGGATGAACGTAGGGCTCTGTCGGGACTCTGGTCAATGTTTCCTCGTTATGTTGATGAATATAGATGCGATCGGGTACGAATGAATGTTTGACATTCTTGTGTTTTCATCCCATACAAGTTTGGGGAGTCTTTGCAAGGTGTGTGTGACAAGTTAGCATTTCAATGTGTGTGTGATGTGTGTGTGCAATCTTCAAGGAATTGATTGTGGGCATGAACTTTTTGGGTGTGGAATAATGATATATCTGAGGTTTAGAGAGGTCAGTTAATATTAAAAGTGTTTTGTTAATTTCTGTGGTAGTTTATGTGGAACAAACAACATTGATCAGAATCAAGTAATGGTGCCTCTGTCAAATAGAATGAATGAGAATAAAACCAAGCATCTTGTATGTGAACTTGCATTATCAATTCGAGAATGTCATGGTTTGTTTACCTTCGTGATAAAATGGTGTTCAGTTGTAAAATAAACTATAAATAGGTCCAATCATTTGATCATGATATAAAAGAAGAAGAAATATGTGTGTCTGCGTGTCTGTGAACACTTACATATCTACACACACGTCATATTTACACTTGTATATTCCTGAAAAGTAAGATGAAGATCTTACATCATAGGTTATTTTCAAAACTTTGGAAATTCATATATAATATCACCACTATGGTTAAAAGTCTTCCACATTCAAAAAATTACCCAATTTTGATTAGATTATAAGAGTTTAATAGTTGACATGCACAACGTCCAATCAACTTTGAAGATGTTAGACTAATTTATGCATGTACATTTTGACAATGAATTGGGAATTATAGATTGAACAAAAAATTTCACATAGGTGTGAACAAAAATCAAATATAACAAATCAGCAAGTGGTAATTCCAAAGTTCAAACATTATATTTTTACAGCATCTAGTTTACAATGTTCGTATTTTCATAACAATCTCTTAAACCCGGTTTTTGTTTTTTGTTAAGATTTGGGCAACAATCAGATGTTAGTTTTTTTAAAAAAACATGTCTGAAGCTTTTGATCAGCTATGATACACGTTGATTTCAACTGTGAAAGGATGGCAAGTTGCTGCACCAAACTGAATTAGTAGTGCGATTTCCCACTTATAGAATCCCAACCTTTCCAAAAGAAAATATAGCAAATGGATGAACCTACTGCTGCTTTATGGAGTAGTAGAAGGCGGAATCCTGCCTAAGAGAACGAGTTGTTGGAACTAGCTTCAAAGCCATCAACGTGAGTCAAGATATCACAAAATACAAACATGTGAACAGTTGCAGTCAACTTCATATTGCCTTACTTGAGCACTGTTCTATTCTTTGCGAGATTTTTCCTTCTTCAACAAGTTAGTTTAACACTAGCTCAGACCCCAAACCAGTGCTGGCTTATAACCAGCTGCCAATGCAATGGGCCGAGTAGCGCCGCGTGCATCTGTCTAAAAATGCACGATTGGATAGGCGAGCGGGAATCGGAGCGAGAAGTAAGAAAAATAATATATCCCTCCAGCTCGTTCTTAAAGATTCGTGTGGACACTCCCAGAGGAGACACAAGGAAGCCAAGATTACCAATTTAATCACTTGATATTAAACGTGGCACACAGTGCTGTTGGGTGAAGACCTTAAATTAAGCAAACCCAAGTGGAGGATGCGAAATATAAGACCCGACGCTATTTCTGGAGCTGAGCACATTGCCACCTGAAGGCTGTTCCGTTATAGGCGGTGAGCATTGCCGCAGCACCTGGCTCAAGTGTTACCACAGCTGAATCACGCGTAAGTCATTGTAGCCCATCCAGGATCCCGACCAGCGCGGCTAGGAGCTGTGACTAGTGGCTCTCCTCAGCAACAGGGGCTGAGCCTGGGAATAGAATCCAGCTCATACCCCCCCTGTTATTTCCTCTTCGAAACCCCCTCTGGTCGTGTAAAGGCTCGATTCAGATTCAATGTCTGGTTTTATGAAGGAGGACAGTTATTTTTCCTTCTATCTCTGGACTTGCCTTCCCGTTCAATTTCTAATTCGAGCTGTGGGTCAAATTTTTTAGGGACATTTTTTTTCGGTGGTTAACCCTCCGGTGCTGGCATTCCCACCTCACCAACATCCCCTCCTAAGTTTTGCCCCACCGGCCACTTCTGACGTCGGAGTATTGATTGCGGTTACCACCCTAGCGTTCCGCGTTTGAATCATTTCGGTAATGGAATCCATATCTCTGGTCGAGCTCCGGACTTTCGGGGTTCTGCAAGGGCATGTTCAACGAAGGGACTCAAATATAGTCCACATAATTCAGCACATTTACCATTCGGAAAATTGGAGCTCAGCATGAAATTTAGCAAAAGCACCGCCTCCCAACAAAACCAGTGCCGGTCTTTGGTCGATTATGTTCAATGCTACAGCTTCCACTTCAGTGCAGTTGTGGTTGACAGACTGGTTTTACCGACCTGAGCTGAGGGACAGACAATCAAAACCTCATGGGGCTCCGCCTTCGCAATCACTTCCAAGCCCTAATAATACTTCGACTTTTTGGGACCCCTGTGCACACGTTCGCATGCCTAGAGCTTCATGTTGTCAGTCAGTCGGGAAATCCTTCTGATCCCTCTCTCTCTCAAAAATATATTCCTCTACTTCGTCTTCGCCAGGATCACTTCACTGCGCTAACCACTTTGTACCGCATGCACCCAAAACACGGTACTCTAGGAGTGGACCCAACCATCGCAAGTTACCGAAGGACAAGAGTCCGATCACCCAGTTTCCATGCAAGAACCTACACCGCTCCATGCTAGTAGTATCATTAAGACCACTCCAGACTGCAATGCTGCAGGGTTTTGAGAAAGTTGGGGAAGTGGAGTTCAGCGCTGCCACGCGTTGTGAAGGGCTTTGCGTGGAGAGACCAGCCAGTGTCCTCGTCTTCGCATATAAACAAGCTTGCAAAAAAGAAAAAAGAATTTCTTGCATGGGATTGCAAAGGGTGGCAGCAGTTGACATATCCATCACGCATGGGACTCCATCGCAGCTTCGTGTTCTGCCACAATTGCTGGTACCGATGCCGAAGTCCACATCGATATCGACATATCAGTTTCAAGTTGAGGTTGTCTTCTTGTGATTTGTGTCGAAGCCCATTTGCTTTGCCATCAATGCCCACATCGCATGGTGGGTTCCCCCCCCACAGAGGAGTCTTTTTCACAGCCTTCCCTTCCTCTCACCGCTTATGCTCTTAATTGTGGTATTTTATATGGTATCTCATGCACAATCACAACTAGTTACTGTACCAAAACCTTGAGTTATCAGCACAGTCCTGATCTGATATTTTTGTTTTATAATATTTATTTTTCAATGTGGTGACTCACACCGCAACAAGAATGTACTAACAAGTGTGGGGCCATGAGAACACAAGCAGATTATGGTGACAAGGGGAATAGAACTCATGGCAGCTTTTGGGACAAAAGATTTTCGATAATTGGTAGCTAATTTGTAATCTAAAAATTTATTAATCGGTAGATATTTGAAATGTCGTGATATTTTTTTTATTTTCATTGATGTATTATATTTGATATAATATGATATGTTGTTGATTATTTTGATGTTTTCTTACTCTTGATTTTGTCTTTTTAAAGAAGTGTTAATTTAGGCTCACCATAAAAATTATATTCATATAATGTTGATTTGATCTATCATGAATAAGTATAGTTTATTTTAAAGTTAGTTACATTTTTGTGTATTTTGTCTTGAAGATTTTATTCATTTGATGAGTTCAATTCCTTCATAGATGAAGATATTGTACTAACCATCACACTTGAATGTAAATTAACATCTTAAATTTGTATAAAGAATAAAAAATCTAAAATTAAATTTATATCAATCAAATATATATATATATATATATATATATGTGACTTATGGTTTTAAATAAATATTAAATTATATTTAAAAATAACTATAAAATTTTGATATAATTTATTATTATTTTATATATATCATTTATTATTTATTGTTAGATTTAATAAAAATATTAAGTGCCATTATATTAACCATTTATAGAATCAAATTAAAAATCTTAAAATAATATTAACTATATAACTTATTTTTTATTTTTAGTTTTTTAGTTTTAAATTAGAATATTATTATTATTAGACTTTATATTTGTAAATAGAAATAAATTTATAAAAACTACAATTATTAGCAACTATATTTTTCATATTCTAACAACTTCAAGAAATTAGAATTAATTACAATTATATAGTGAGTTTTTTTAATATAAGTAGAAATTTAAGTTTTTTTTAAAAAATATTAATTTTTAGAATCATATTATATTTAAATAAATTCTAATTTAAGTAAATATTATTTATAAATATTTAATATTTAAAAAATTAGATTGAATTAAATTAAAAATTAATATATTATTATAAAATTTAATGAAATAGAATAAGTTGACAAATATAATATTAAATTTTGAATTTAGAATTAAAATATTTTTTAAGAATATCATGTATTTACAAAATTTTATTTTTGTAATTTTTTTAAATTAAAATTGTTTTTATTTTTTTATTTTTTTTAGTTGTTTTTTAAATTAAAAAAATAATTTACTTTCTTGCTACAAGAACTACCTTAGCTTAGCAATATTGTTAGTGGATACTTAAGAAGAAGAAAATAGAAAATAAAAAATTTAATAAAATTATATAACTGTGGATACATTATTAATAAACAAAAAGCCTGAAAAAACTCAAACAATGAAATTTGTATCAACTCTTTAAAATTTGCAATTCAAAACAAAGATACAAATAAACTAGAATACAAAATACATCCAATCCAATGAAGAAAATTTTAATAGGAATCAACTTAAAACAATTTTATTGACATTGTATAAGAAAAAGGCATATAAATTTGTAAAGAGTCAAGGAGTAATTAAAGTTGGAGATATAGAAACTATAAGAAATTTCTTTACAAATACAACTGCTTTCTAACTTTATAAGCTCTATTTAAGGCCATTAATTTGCATCATGACATATTTTTGGACTTAAATTCATCTATTATTCTAATGATATTAAATAATAAAACTAAAATTATAAAAGAAAATCATAATCCACCAATCAAACCTCATTATAGGAAGTTGATAGAATTTTGAACAAATTTTCATAATTTTATATTTTATTTTTATTTATTTTTTGAATTATCTAAGAGACACAAGTTAATTATATATAATTTATATATTACCACAATTAAATATGCATGAAGATTCAAATATTATCATATATTTTTAGGGGATTGAATAATTTTAAAAATATTTAAAGCTTTTTAGTTGTATAAATAACATTCAACCTAAATATGACATCTTAGTAATATAAGAACATAAGATGTGGGAAAGAAGAGCCCAAGAATCACATAAGAGCTTGTAGCGTAATATAGGATTTTATATTTTAGAAGTTGAATTATATTATGTAATTGATACAAATAGACTTGGATGAAGAGAAGGAGATATGTCATTTTTTTTTTCTTATATTAATTATCTAGTAAACAGATCATCAATTAAAAAAAATTACTTTTTACATTTTATTCTTGAATAAACTTTTAAGAAACCTAGATTTAAAAGCAATTTATTCTTTGAAAAACTATTATAAAAATATCTAATTATGACCAAATTTAATGTATTATTTCTAAAATATTTAATTAAAATTAGAATATAATAAATCATAAATTAAATAAATTATTTTTTGTACAAAAATTCTTATTATAATATTTAAATCTTATTCAAAAAATAATTATCATTTTGATTATTTTTGAAGAAACAATCTTTTAATTTTTTTAGACAATATGTGATAAAAGGTAAGAATATTAGCTATATTAGACAATTTTTTTGTTGACAATCAAACCTTTACTCAAGATAAGATTCAAGTGTACAAATTGCATGAAAATGTAGCACTTTTTAATAATTTATCTGTAAAATCTACTTTATTAATGCAACTTATTCCAAGAAAAATTTCTAAATACAAAATATATATATATATATATATATATATATATATTTAAAAGTCTAATGATATTAGGAAAAAATAAAGAATATTTGGACTAATTTAGATAGAAGAGAAAATTTATTGTATAAACTACAAAATTTTATCTACTATTACAAACAAGATTATAAAGGTCAAATAAGATATAGTGCTAGACAAGACATAGAAGGTAGATAAAAATCAATTTAAGTTATTTATAAATTTTTTTATTGTACAAAAAATATAAGAGATCTTCTTTTGGAAATTAAAAATTAATTATATTTTTAAAAAAATTAAAATAAGATAATTATCAAAATATTATAATAAAAATTATAATACATTTTGATGTAAATATTCTATTAAAATTTAATATTAATTATTTATTTATCTTAAATAAAATTTTATTTATGCAACAAAATAAATTAAACAAAAAAGTATAAAAAATAACTTTTGACATTAAATATGGATTTTTTTAAAAGTATATAAATAAGAGTACATGATTTTTTATTTTATTTTTATAACAATAAATTTTTAAATCTTTATTACTTTATATATATATTCCTTTGAGTAATAGATCTCAAATAACTTGATTTTTAATATTAAATAAAGAATAAAAGAAAGATACTATTTTTTATCATATTTGTTCTTATTATATTAAAAATATTTATATTAAATAGAATTAATATAAGAATCAAACTTCTAAATAATTAGGCAAAATAAATAATAACTTAATATGCCAACAATTCTATGACTATTATTGAAAAAGATGAAGAATCAATAATGAGTACTATCAATATTATTTATAATTTTAGTATAGCTTCAAAACTAGACATTACTTAAGCTAAATCCTCTATGTATTAATAAGCAAGCACAAATCCTTGCTTCTATTCAACCAAGCGATTTGGATAGAAAGGAACTAAATAAAATAAAACAAGGAAATTAGTAGATATTTCTTTTGGTTTCTTATAAGAAATCAAAAAAATTCACTAGTCATATATATCAAAAGAAAACATGATTTTCTGTAATTTGTGAGATTGAACATAGCTAGCAAAAGTACAATCATAATCAATACACTTTATAATTTATTTTTTCCTTCATATTCATATGATTTTGATTACTTAAAGTTATTCAAAAAAATCTAATTAATAATTTGTAATTTGCAATAAAAAAAGATTCAAGTTATAGTAAGATCAAAAGTATTCTAAAACTTATGTTGCAATGACAAAAACAAGATATGGCCTAGATGACTAGTGCCTTTTACTAATGTAAATCCAACATTCAAAATTTCTTTTGAAACATACTTATGCCAACAAAACCAAGAGAGAAGGAAATTGATTTTTTAATCAAATCTAAATCACAAATTTTATCTTGGTTCCAATAATTATAATAAGTAGAAATACCTCCATTTTGTATCAATTCTCTAGAATACAAAAATATATTAGAATAGTAGAATCCTATGAATTTATAAATTTTTTTAATTTTTTAATTTTTTAAATAAGTAGTCAAAGAAAGAAAAAAGACAGGTCCCAGACTCGACACTGATGTCATTGCTTTATTTGTCCACTGGATGGATCTTTCTGACAACATCCCAATATTCTCACATTTTTCTTACAGAATTTCTTAAGACTATGGTTGGATTGCTGAACACTGCTCGAGCAACACGAGTGTTCACTTTTACCGCCGATCCAGAATCACTTCATAAAGGAATCAGCAAAAGATTTGTTTCTATTACAGAGCCTGACATCGAATTGGTTGCAACATGAGATCCATACAAGTTTCCACTTTATTCGATGCATCATTATGAATTGGTTGCTTGATGAATTGTGTACAAGGTTTTGTGTTTTAACAGAACCTTGCGGAATGATACTCGTAGACTTTTTCATTGGAATGAACGATGTTGCAAAGTGAATATAATCTAGATTGTAGCAAATACTTGCAGCAAAATTGCTTCAAAACGATACTTTTAGAAGCTCCCACTGTAGAAATACTTATTTATTAAGAAATCAAAAGATAAGTCATTGACAAGTTTTCATTGTAGTATTCACTCACAATGAATTGGTTACAAAACTTGATCCATACAAGTCATTGTAATGGAGCCACATGATGAAGTGGCTGCAAAATAGGATTTTCTTAATGTTCCGTTGTAATAAAATTTGACAATTGCAAATTGAAATCTACACAAATTTCTCTTTTTAATTTTTTTTAATAGAAAAGTTGTAAAATAAAAACCAGACATATATATATATATATATATATATATATATATTAAATTTCTCTATATAATACAATAAAAGTAGATTCTTTTTGTTTCAAATGACATGTATTTGTGAGATATTTTTATCTTTAAAAAAAAGAATAAAATCCTATTTTAATAATACATGCCATAACTTTTGCTAATACTATCATAAAAATTTATCAATTGACTTGTCTTTTTAATTCTATATGCATTGTATACATGCAAAATTAATATACTAATATTATTATAGTTTTAAAAAAATCTCATTTAATACTTATAAAGATTATGCTTTCTTTGAACCACAATTTATTTTGTTCTAAATTAAATAAAAAGTTTTACTTTAATATTTAAAGAATTGAGGTCTCTCCAATAAAAAATATACCTTCAAATTTGTTTTTTAAAATTCAAGATTGTATTGTAGAAGTTTTGTTAATTGTTTAAGACTTTTTGACAGTGATGAGATTTTTTTGGATTATGTCTTTTTTTAATATAAAAATTTATAATATAAGCTATTAACAGGATTTCATAGTAATAAAAGTATTAATAATAATTGCCATTAAATTGTTGGATAGTTCTAAATACTTTTATTATAAAAATAGTATTTTTAATAAATATATTATTAAAAAAATATTATAATAAAAGGATGTATTTATCTATTTATTTATTCATAAAAAAGACATATCTAAATATCTACATGAAATGATATATTTAAGTATAAAATATTTAAAAATATTAAGAATATCAAGTATACCACTTTATAATTAAATTTTAAAAATAAAATAAAATAAAAAATACCATGAAACAAGTTATAAGAATAGATTGAGTTACAAATACTAATTCAAATTAAAATACTAAATATAAATTATAAATAAATAAGAAGATTTTACAAGATTATAATTGATTAGATTTATTTAAAATAAAGCATTAGAAGCAATGTAATGAGTAGATAATAATATAGATGCATAATATTTGAGTATTTCATCATAAAATTTTCCAAACTTCTAAATAAAAAATTATAAAAGTTATAACAATTATTGATAAAAAATAGATTTTAGCCAAAATTAATATTTTGAAAAATTAGCTTAGAATTTTGGATTCAATAGAAAAATTTATTTGCTTTTATTCTTGTATTTATGAACACAAAAGCCTTGTGCTCTTTTATAAACCTTAAGCTTGCCAAGGAACTAGATATACTAATATGAAAAAAAAGCAAGAAATCATTAATATATTTTTATATTAAAGATAGATAAAAATAAAATAATAAAAATAATAAGTGCACTACTTCAAAATAAAAGCATTAAAATTATAAAAACATATTACTTTGAATAAAATAAATGATATATATATATATATATATATATACGCATGTTCTTTGAAAGTTAAATAGTAGATATAAAAAAACCAACACTCTTTAGAACATGCTTACATAGTATAAAAGTGGTTCTGGAGCTATTTAAGTGTCTTAGGAGAATAGATAAAATAATAATAATAATAATATTAATAAACAAGATTTATTCTACAATAATTAAAGATTTTGTAATTGAGAAATGATACAAATATGATTATGATTTGATTTGATTGTTTTACCAACTTAATAACTTTTTTAAAGTTATAATTTTGAATTTTCAAGATTTTATTTTAATATGAAACAGTTTAAGCTTCCTAATTTTTTTTTCTTGTTTTGTTTTCTATTTTATAAATTGACAGTCTTTCTATGTTGTAAATACAATTATATTCAATATGCAAATCTTGTTTGAAAATCCTTATAAATACACATATTCATATACATACAATAATTTAATAATGAATTTTTAAAATATAAATATAGTAGATTAAGACACCTGTATAGAAATACATTTCAGACACAATGGTGATATATCAAACAAATACAACTATTTTTTAATAAACAATAATTGTTGCACAATATATAGGTTACTGAATATATATATATATATATATATATATGCACAATAAAATTATCCAAAGTTCTTACACCATCTAACGCCATGCTCTATTTTACATTATTAATGATACAACACATAAAAAATACCTGGTAATAGTCTAGGCTTGCTAAAGCAACACCAAACAGTTCGGTCTGGATGATGTGAGAGTCTTGAAGAGCTCATCTAGACTCGGCCACTATAACACGTGCTACAGCTTCGTTAACAATCAAATTTAGAGATCCATTTTACACCCCAATTTTGCAGATGAAACAAGAAGGAAAACTCAAAAGTTGGGACTCCACTGCATCCTCCGGCCACTTGACTCTCAACAGGTTATCGACACAGAAGACACTAGACAACAACCGCAAATTAAGTGTACAATATGAACTGTGTTGCTGTGTTGTACTAGGCTATTTTCTAAACCTGACTATGGCGAACTCGACTAAGTTCATTAGAATGTCTGTAGGTCCGAATGCTCTACCATCATTAGGTGAAATAGATATATGGCTTACAAGCAAACTGGGTGCCACCCTGCCGTAAAGCCAAGGCTGCTGAAGTTATTCATTATTTGCGAAAAAAATAAAAAATGAAAAATACAAAATAAAAAATCCATGTTGCACCAAAACAATAGCCCTCAAAGAGAATTCTTGGGAAGTCCCTGAATGTACAATAAGTAGGAAAGAAGGGATAACTGTGTCAGCTGAATCCCAGTGACAAATATACTGGAAAAATGTCGATGCTAATCAGACACTTAGAGAACTTCTGTGAAAATTCACCTGGAAGTCTTGTAACTAGAATAATTTCGAGCCTTCAACAATAATTCTTATATGAAACTCAGCTGTTGTGGGTGTAGACAACGGCCAGCCTTTCAATATCGACGTGAAGGCGACCGAAGTTCGCCTTTACAGATGGCTCCCCAGTGCCACTTGACCTGCAGAAGCTAACAAGCATCCTTTATGTGGAAAGTGCAGTATGAAAATGAATTAAATGACATACAAATGAACATCATGTCAACATGTAACATCTTCAAACTATTAATGATAGCAGAAATGGACAAACACTTCTGGATTTCAGGTTATCTGTAACCATTAGGAATGTGTCCATAGAAATATAAGCACGTATGCGTGCTCTGAGGGTAACATAAAGGTTGAAGCCACAAAGGAAGCAGAGCAAAATGACCCCATAGAGATACAAAACGAAGGATGAATACTACAGCTAGTTCTGTACTTGTAGTTTAATAGAGTTCTGTTCACGACGAAAAAAGATAATCAAACATAAGTAGGGGACAAATTCTTATACCCCTGAAGTTCCGGAAATTCATACTGGGTATTCCAGTCCACGTTAACGTCAAGACCAGGAAATATTGGCACCTTTGTCTTCTGACGAACTTCAGGTACTCCAGGTAGACCAAACGCTGACGTTACCTTCCACTTCCAGCCAGTGGAATTCCTAATGAAATCATGTCCGATCCCAAACTGTTTACACATGTAAAAACCGTGTAAAAAATGAACTGTGGTTTTCAAACATATTTGATCTGTTTAACAGATAATACTGCGCTCATTGAATTACATCACTGCAAGCAAACCCACAAAGACAGAACTATCTCAAATCTGAGTGAGAATCGGGGAACAGCAGCAGGAGCATTTAAAAATGAAATACCTGAAAATTAAACAACGAGCCAAGGGGGATCTTCTTTGTGAGTATCCGCAAATCTTTTTCCTTCGGTTCACAGATAACTTTCCAATAAGCAGTCTCAGAGGAAGGTTTGAGGACGAGCTTGGTATGACAATCATCAGGGCTATAATTATTCAGCTTCATCCTATCGACCTGCATTCCATTGAACTGACGAAAACCATTACACTTCAGTGATAACGCTGTCCAAAAAGAGCCGTCGATAATTTGCACGAAGGCGTCTCTCAAAGGGCAATCAGCATATGAAACTTGTACATAGCTGCCTGTCTATAACCAGAGGCTTCTGAAGAAACGACCACATCCTCCACAAGTATGATTCTAGTGCTCAAAGTTGCGAGCACTAAGAATTCACTTCAAGTACCAATATATTAAAGGCTCTATCAAGAATTGTAACCTGAGATTCTGCACGATGAAAGCAATCATATAGAGTTATAAAATTGAAGCGATTGCAATACAGAAATAGGTTTTGGATTTAACCTCGAAATTGGCCCCCAGTTGGACCCCTTGCACCCGCTGTCGGAACTTGATAATAAAAGTCTTGGGCATCACCTCGATATTGTAAAATTCTCGAAGTGTGTGGTGCAAGTCTTTGCAAGCAGCTCGAAAGCCACGAGGGTCGTCTCCAATTGACGATGCGCTTCCTTGAGGACGAGAAGAGGAAGAGGCATGTCCCTCTCCCCGTGCTTGCCTTCCATTCTCCATATCTAAATTCCCTCTTCCAAACCGTGCTATCCACAACTCCAATCTATACCCTAATTCTGTTACAAAACTCCGGTTGCATCCTTCAAGAACTACTCACCACCCTAAAATAACACATCCATTCCGGTTCAAAACGGCAACATAAACTCAAGCGAACTCCTGCCTACAAACTGGCTTCAAAATCCATACGCAAAATCTCACAATGCCGCGAGATTTCAGGGAATTCATTATAATCATATATCAGAGCACATAGATTCTAATTTTGTTTCACAAATCCAGAAACATACACATCCCCGGTGCTGGAAATTTCGGCAGAACTGGTAAGTGAGTGCTCACAGTCTGAGACATGCAACCCATAACAATCATCAGTGCGCAAAATTCGAAATTCAAAAGAAACGAGCCCGCAACAAGTGAGCGAGGAACACCCACCTGGATGCAAAGTCTCCCTCATTCTTTCACGTGTCCCATGGTCCGTCGATCAGTCTCCGATCCCCGGGTATGTACACGGTGCACAACAACCGGGTATGCAGGATGCCAGTCTTGTGTTGCATTCCAGTGGACAGTGAAAACGCTGCCCAACATTTTGTTGATCCATGACACCGAACTTTGATGAAGGTTGGTACTAAAAAAACTCCAAAAGAAAAAAGTGAGTTGTGGAAAACAAATGGAAAGAAAAGAAATGATACTTTAAATAAACTGTCACAGTGACGAGTTTACAAGGGTTAGGAAAACTTTCCGACAAACAGAATTGGGTCACACTACAATGCAAATAAGTTTGCTGTTACCCACTTCAGCAGGACCCTGTGCAAGGTTGAGGAGCTCACATCAGTAACATTGAAGTACCCGAAAACATGGCATGCTTCAAAGTTTTCATCTTCTATGCTACGTACTTTTAGTGAAAACACATTATATCCAATCTATTCGGCTTTATGAATATCACAATTTCACGCTAAGACTGCAGTTTGACAAGGTTAGTAAACCGCGCTTCAATTCTGCGAATGTAATAATCATGATAATGATAATTTCCGACATGTGGTTGCTTCGCCTGCATACTGTCAGTTGTGCTAATTCGTAAATTCAAGGAGATAATTCTTTTTCTTTTTTCGGTTCCATGGATCTCACAAATGCTCAGAATGCAGGCTCCTTATGCCAAATCACAGAATCCTCTACGCAGTCACCAATATCTCAATAAAAAAGTCCCCCCCAGGACAGATTCATCAACTCAGCTTCTTCTCTCATATTTCAGCCGTCTCCATTGACAAGGTACTAGCAACTCCCGAACAGCTGGACAAGTGGAAACGAGCAGAAGAACTGGTTTGACGACGCTTACTGGTATTGTTATGCGCATAATACGTCGTGCTCCCACGTCAAAGGCATAAGGGTCCCCATGGAATATTGAGGATGCATGGCATCGTGGTTGTAGCAGCTGTGTCGTCGACGAACTTGGTGTCAGCTGCAATCGCATTCACCAGTGTTGAACATACGAGTGCGCTGGACAAGCCCCTTCATATCAATGAGGATTAATGCCAAGGAAAGCTTCCACCCTAGGGGCGAATCTAATAGAGAAGAGACTCTGCGTCAAAATGACCACAAAAGTTCACACGGACGCAAACTTCACCATGTGAAAAAGTCTAACCCCAAACCTCTTCGGCAGTCTCACCTATTTCCAAAAAACTCCAGCCAAACAGCTCCTATGTCGTTCATACACATTGCCGCAGATTGAAATACGGATAAATCCAACACGTAACCTAACCCGAGACTCCCTGGAAGGCTCTGGAAACAGGTTTCGATTCACAGTACTTTCGTGACAGGTCGGAGACTCTCTTCAGCGGCAATCAACTTGAGCTTCTCAGCTTACCAGTACAATACAAACACATCGAACGGCACCATCAGATTGGGGTCAAAGGGGTCCAACCGTCATGTCGCAACTGAACGCAGAACGAAGCTTACATTCAAGAAAGAAAAGTAGGTAAGCTCCATTGTAACAAGAAAGCTTAGAAGTACTCTCCCACAGCTCAGAAAGACTCAACGCTTTCATTTGTAAGTGCACAACGATCAAATTCTGAAATCATTCGATGCTGGAAAACCTGGATCACCTGGCTCTATCGCAGTTGCCAGTGAAGCACAACAAACGTTACCATTGATGTTTGAATGCACTTCCAAGTCGGCATGTTAAGAGCTCCTAGTTACGTAATTATTTCATGAAGTTCGGGCTCCGGGAATGCCGCACTTTCGACAGAGAACGAAGGTCGTCGTAACATCAACCATTTTTGAAGACAAAAAAAGAATGTCTGTAAATGCGGGGTGTGATTTTAGCATCTTAGAAATGCAGTTCATCCATCAACGCCAGTAGCGAAATAAATTCCACCATTTCTAAGAATTTTCAGAACAGCAAAACATCACCAGACACTTCGTTCAAGCGTGGTAGTACTCCAAGCGCTTTTGGCAATTGCAAATCGGAGAATCAGCTGCAGAATACATGAACACATGCCTAGTAACTAAACCGCCATATCCCTAAAGCTCTAATGGTGGCATTACAGCCTTCAAAAGTCAACGGAACTTCAAACAATGGCTCTTTTAACCTCAAGACACGAATAATACGAACATTTTACAGTTGAATGGGATGAACTAACTCCATTCTGTTTTCTGGTTCCTCTAGAATTCGCAATTTCTAGGTAGATTTCGAATCACATTGTGCTTAAGAGCAATCTTAGAACGAATGTACTCGGCCCTTTGAGAGGCTTTCCTTCGCTCCTCCTCTGGTTTATTGCGGAGGCGCCACTTTTGCTCGAGAGTAGCCAATCCCATGCTCCTGTACCTCGCCACAAGTGCGTTTACCATAACACCATTACGTTGATCTGAAGGAGCAGGTCTTTGCCTAAAGTAACGCGCCATATCCCTTGACCCTATTCTCTTGACAGTACCCTCTTCATCACCAAAACCCTTGATGACAAGCTCATGACCTCCGGAAGGTAATGATATTGCCGGAAAATCTACAGATATAATTTCAGAGCTCTCTAGTGTTTTATAACTTGAACTAAAGTCATAATAATCCTCTAATTCCTCTTCGGCAATCCCTTCGCCATCACCATACCGTAACTTACAGTGACTTTTGTTTATCATGTGCTTCCGTACTGCATCCAAACTCTGAAACTGTTTCCCTCGCTCATCACAGTAAAGACACATGTGACCTTTGGTAATCTTCAAACCAAGGTAAGTCAACATCCTTACTGGATCTTTCAAGTACTCGACATCAGGTATGAAAAATCCATGCTCTCTGTGCATGTGCTCTATACAAACCTCAAGATTGGAGGAGCTTCGGCCACAGAACAGACAGCCACTGGGGTCCCAGTGTCCAGAGAGTGGATCCTCATTACGCCCAGCTTCGTCTATCTCTGCAACTGTGTCCCTGTCTTCTTCCTCACTGATATCCTTCCCATCGACTTCTTCCCATTCATCCTCACTCTCCTCATCCTCTTCCAAAATCTTCTTGTCGTCCTGTGTGTTGCTTGCCTGGAAAATTATAGCGGACAGCCTCTGAGGAGCTTGTCGAGTTTCAGCAATGCCTAGTAACATTGAAAAAGTGACGTTAGCACCCACGGCGGAATCCTCAAAAATACCAACATAGCAAGAATAATTGCTACTTAGCAAGATTGAAACGGAATACGAATTACATCCTCATGTCTAAAAAATCTAAACAAAAGAATTATTTGTGGAAATGGTTCTGGAACTTGAAATATACATAACTCTAAGACTGGAATTAACAAAGTATTTCACCCACAACCAGACACATATCATAGAAACAGCAATGCCTGCATCAGAAGGGGCATTTGCGCTAGCCGCCCGCGTAACATGAAGCTTGGATTCCAAGTGATTGGCCTGCGCTTTTGCAGTGATATACTCCTTCCTGCACAGCGCACACTTGTACAATAACCGATCGCCTTCTTTCGTCTTCCTCTCAGCTTCAAGCGCCTGAATTCGGAGATTATAAAGCGCTTCGGTAACCCCAGGCACTCCAGCTACCTTCCGCCGCAAATTGTACCGATGCCATTCGGTCTTGTAGTGCTGCTTCTGCAACTCCTCGTCGGCAAAGACCTCGTTACACGCATTACAAGCAAGTCCTCTCGTCATCCCCTTGCTCTCGTCCCATAAACACACCAAACTACCCAAAACCTTCAAAACTTCCTCAGTCGAACTACCTGATCAGAGAGAACCCAGCAATTCCCAAGAAGGAAACTGGGCCTTGAAAGCTTGTGAGGGTGCTGCAGTAGAGAAAAACACACATTGACTCCTAGGAAGGTGCCATCGAAGCCCGATAGATGTCGGTACGTTGAAGTGGGCTCCACGCACACGCAACCCAAGAACAGCCAAATTGTAAACTGGCTCAGCAGGAGGTTCCCATTTAGGGTTTCCGGGATGCAAATCCCTATTCACACGCTCAGAAGGCAACGATTCCACAACCTCCACGTAGGTCCCTTTTAGTGCCACGTTGTCATGCAACTGTCATGGTCGATCAGGTCAATTCTAATTGGTACCAAAATGGTAATCGTTATGTAGCTTGGTAATTAAATCGATATGTAGCTTGGTAAGCTTGAACTAAGAAATGAAGTCTCCATACCCATTGTATTTGTATTGTAAAATATTATTAGATGGATACAAAAACAAGCATTCATCTTAGTAGAATTTCAACTGGTGTTAACGAAATATCTAAAGTGACTTACTTGTCCCTGTGGATCACTACACATTTTCTGAGAGCTGTCGCCAGTGCACCAAAATCATAGCTCCCTGCTACTTGAAGTCAGAAACATCAAGCCAAACCATCAGCGTCGATCCCAAGTCCAAGTAAAATCAGAGATCTTGGGGTGAATTTGAACTCGAGAAGCGCAACAATTGGTCCCTACCGTGGCGGTCAAATTCCAGCCACATGCAGCCACAAGGCTGGAATCAAACGCATGGCCTCCAAAGACAGACAAATTTGCCTTGCATCGCATGAAAGAGAACATTCCACTGCGTTTGAGGCACGTGAATTGTCACATCTGCATTGGGCCCCGCACCTGGTCGCTCCTGCAGCAGTGTCGGTGAAGGACGTTCCCTCGCGGAAAGCCCTATTCCGACTTCAGCACTGTGGCACTCCGACACAACAGCTACCTGGTGGCCATGCGATACCCTCTAATACTCTATACAGTACCCGCCGAGATTGACACCCTGATCGGGGTTAGTGGGCATGGATACCGGGTTTTTGGCGCTCCATTCCAGGCGTTGAGGCTCTTGGCTATGCCCAGCTTCGCTCACTTTTACCCCTTCGTGCTCGCGTTGCGCTGATCCGGCCGGGTTGTGGCGGCCGCCAGCCTTTCGAGTGCACGGCGCTCTTGACTTTCTCTGGTTTTTCTACTCCATTCTAGAGTTTGCTTTTCGCATTCTTCAATGCATTTTTGCCGCTTACTTGATCGCTAAGGCAAAATTGCTTTTCCTGAAGTTGGAGAGTCTTTCGTGGCTGGTCAATCGCCAATTGGAGTCGAGGAGGCGTGAGAGCTTCGGGACAAGGCCATTTCGCTGTTCCTTTCTGGAGGTGAGATGTGGTTAACATATTCTTGAATGATTCGCGGAATGGATCTTTGAATTGGTTTGGCGTGGAGGTTATACTTATTGAAGCTTCCAGTGGAGTATGACGAGAGGAGAGTTGAGAAAGTAAAAAGGTTCTTTTTGTGAATTGTTGAAGGATCGTTAGAAATATTTTTGTAGGGAAGCGTGGCTTGGTGCGTTGGCGTTGTGGTGTAAGTTTCCTGATTTGGTTCTTCACGTATAGTTGGAGTGGTCTCTCGGAGCTCATTTCGTTGCTTGAGTATTCTTGTTTGGTGCTTGATTAGATTAGGAAAACGTGAAGTGTAGGCAGGCATTTTTGTGAATCTTTTTCTTTAAACTGCTTCAATATCAGGTGCATGCGTGATGTGATTTTTATCATCCCCGACATTGACTATTTGGGATTGCGAGGAATACTTGCTCGTCAAGGTTGTTGTCTGTTTTTTCTGAATGATTTGTGGACTAGCCTTGGATTTCTCAGTTCAGCAGTGATGTCGAAACTGAGCACGCCTCCCTTGCTTTTGAAAACTAAAATTCAGTTTAGAAATTTTGTGAACATTCCTCTTCAGTATTTTGAGAACGTTCTGTCTGGTTGACAAGTATCCTCTTCTTCTCTTCCGCTCTTGTCGACTAGTTTTGAGTCTGGTAAAGCAAATTCTTTGGAATTTTTTTCTTTTCTTTTTCTTTTTCGGTTGAGACTATTGACTGCATCTGGCGCATATTTGTTATAGAATTTCCCCTGCAGCTTGTCATAGTTTGCTGTTTAACCTATGATTTAGCTTTATGTACGCTGGGAGGCTGTTCTCGCGTTTCAATCTTCTGTCTTGCATGACATCTGTCTATATTGTGTAGCAGGTTCGGCTGACGATTAGTTCTACTATTGTATGCAGCTGTTTGTATCGGCGGCCGCATAGTATGAGCTCTGGTGTCCCAGCAAGTCCTATCCGCTGCATCTGGGAATCTTGACAGTCCCCCCCCCCCCCCCCCCTCATTTTTTTCGCTGAGATTTCTGGCAATATGGTTAGAGGATATGTGCAAGAGCATATCTACAGGCATCCATGGGAGCGGGTTACGGCCGCTAATTGGAGAAAGTATGCAGATCCTGAACACAGACCATTACTCTCACACGTTGTAGACGTTAGTATCGTGAATAGAACCGTGGATCAGGAGGGGGGCCAGCTTCTAACGACGCGATCAATAACTGTAAATGCTCCTGGCCCCTGGTGGCTTCAGCGTCTTATGGGAACAAACGTGTGCCAATGCCTAGAGGAGTCCATTGTTGATAATGGTAAGCCCTTGTTGTCTATTTCGAGTACTTCCCTCGCCTTAAGTAATTTTCATCAAATAAGGTTTATTCACTGAAATTGACACTGGCTTTGCTGTCTTTTAGGCAAGCGTTCCTTGGAAATGGTTACTCGCAATGTAACTCTGAAAGACTTCGTTGATGTTGAAGAAAAATGCTCCTATCTTCCTCATCCTGACAATGCAAACTGGACCCTCTTCAGACAAGAGACGAACATAACATGTGCGTCCATGCCAGCCCTGAAATCCGTGGCAGAAAAGATTGAGCAAAAGTGTGCTGAGAAGTTTCAGCAGAACAGTGCACGCGGCAGAGAGGTTGTAGAGTTTGTGTGCAAAGCTTTGGAACGGGCAGAAACAGCTTTAAAAGATCAGCCTCAGTTGGTTGTGGAGTCCGAGCAAAGCTTTGACGCACATTCTAGTAGTCCCTGCAAAACAAACGTGTGGAAGATCTTTGAAAGAGCTGAGTTCGTGGGTGCTACTTTGTAACAAACACTTCTTGAAGCGGTTACGACACATGCTTTTGGGGGCATTCTTGTTGCCTGTCACCTACGAAAGATTTGGTGAGACATTTTCAGGACATCATCTCGATTGTAATAGTTTACACACGGTACTGTATGTACTACAATTTTGCAATGGTATGGTATAGAAAATTCTTGTCAAGGTCATTCGTAATCCGAATTTGCCTCCTTTGTTTATGAGTTAATGTAATGAACTATTACATTTGTGGGTGAAGTGGCAACCTCTCTTCATCCAACTCACATTTAGGCTCAATATAATTTTTGTTACTTCTATTATTACTTCATCAATGTAAAGATTTAGTTCATTGTTGCGATCTCAAACAAAACCAGTCCTTTATAATGAGTGATTCACTTTCAATGGACTGTAGTTTGATTAAAGGATAGTTTAGAATTGCCAATGCAAATGTACTGTTGACAATCATGAAGCAGTGTTAGGTTATTTAAAAAGTTATCAAAAGTAGCTAAAAGTGGAATGGGGGCTTGTTCTGTAATGTACAACATGCTTAAATTATAAGATTTCTACTTTAATATGTACAGATACTTTACTAAATACATGTATAGGTAGAAGTAGGTTGAATCTTGTTTATTTGCATTGATATCTAAATAATTTGTATAAAAATCATCTTGTGATATTAATTGTGATGTTTGAAACACAATACATAGTATCAATCTCTTTTTCTTTTCAAATAATAACACTGGTTTCAAAATAATTTGGAAAGGAATGAAGTATATTTTGTAACAGACTTTTAAATTTGTAAATTTTGTTTTGATCTAAGATTACACTTTAAATACAACACGTGGAAAAGAAATTCAATAAAACATAATAGATATGGTTTCTATATTTAATATTAGAATCAAAATATCAAAATAACAATTGACTTGGTAAATTTGGGTTTAAACATTAGAAAAAAGAATTATCTATTAGCTTATATTTTTAGATTTGTATCTAAATATATTCTATGAATTTGCTTATATAATATTTAGTTTTTATTTTTTTGTTTGGCAATGCCACTTTGATTTTTAACTATTTTAATATAAAAATTTAGATTAATTTTTTTCTTTATTCTTAATTATAAATGTATTAATTATCTTTTAACAAGTCTATATAGATTCAAATTCCAGACAAAAGGTTCTATAGGATCTACTTGCAATAGTATAAATAAAGAGGCAAGAGAAAGAATATTTCAATCTTGTGAATTCAAGTATTGTTTTGTTTCTTATCTTGTATAAATTTTTGTTTTTAATATAACATTTTTATCCAAGTATTATTTGTAGGCACGCTTTTGTTTCCAATTATTTTTAAAGAGATATTTTATTTTAATTTTTGGAAATTTTTTATTAAAGTTTACAATTGAATTGAAGCACTCTTTATAAAAATTAATAAGTAGAAGATTGCTAAAAATAAAATACAAAATTCATTGTAAAAAACATTGGATATAACATTAGATTCAAGGTGGTGTCAAAATAAATTAGAATAACTTGTAAATTGGCATGGATATGATATTAGTGAATATTTATGGAAGCCATCTAAGAATCTTGTACATGTATTAGAGTTTGTTGCTCTTTTTTATTAACATCCATCGAAACCAAGAATCAACTATTGCCAATAAAATAGTATAAATTAAAGAAAAATAAGTTCAAGAATCAACTATTGCCAATAAAATGGTATAAATTAAAGAAAAACAAGTTCAAGAATCAACTTGTAGAACTTCTTTACGATATAGAGAACCAACAATCAATAGATTTATCTCAAAAGTTGCCATTTGAAAAATTGTTAGATGAAATATTTAGATTGTCTCAATCTAGACAATGTCAGAATCATGATGAAGATCCTTAAGAGAAACATGTCCTTCCTTGAATAAATGGCAAGATACAGCATGTTTAGTATTACAACCTTGGAAGAAACTCACAATGCTTAGTGATACTACAAGAGGTGGATACTATACTTAATAGAATATAGAATATATTATTTGAAGATAGTTTGAAGGCTTCAATAATGATCAAGTAACATGATGGTTTTTTCACCTTGGTATAAAATATTATTAATGGTTGAAGGACCTATCAACCACCTTTGTACAAAACATAGATTAGAATTTGTTGCTACTATGATTTAATGGATCTTGGACTTTATCAACTTATAAAGCAGTTTGACTACTCTTTGTGAGACTTATTGCCTAAAAGAGGGAATTATATAACAAATATCTTTATTACTTAAGTAAATATAAGTAAATAAAAATAAATAGAAGTAGATAGAATATATTAAGTAGATAATATTTTTCTTATGAAACTTCAAGAAAGTTTCTTAGATGCACTTTAAATCTTTAAATTTCTATAGATATGCCATGTAGCTATTAAACTAGTGCCATAAGTTTCCTACTTTTAGAAAGCCATATTTGAAGCAACTTACAACTTGATGCTTGGACCATAAGTCTTATGGTCCTTAAGAAGCTTCTATAAGGCCTTTTTAGTAGCTAATACATATAGAGACAAAAATAAGCCATCTTCACTCAAGTCAATGCCTCCTTTATATTTTAGACTTGGTTTAAGACTATTTAGCTTCTTTATACTTGGTAATAACCATTCTAATTCTTTTCTATCTTATATCTATATCTTTTCTCCTTACTTTCTTTGTTCTTTAATGATACATAAGTATATTGTTTTTTGAGTTTTGTCTATATTCATGTCTTTGACATTATAGAACATTTTATCAAAATCGTTTATTTTGCTATAATAAAAAAAAATAATCTTGATGAATACTTTTTTAATAATAGCTATAATATTTTATAAAATTTTAATATATATTATATTAAATTTATTTTTTTAATAAAAATTTATTTATATATTTAAAATAATTTTTTAAAAATAATTCATAATAAAAATAGATGATAAAAAAATATATAAATTTAATTTTTAAGCAACCAAGTTAATGCTAGTTTGTAAATAAAAAGAAGATAGGAAATTATAAACTTAGAAACAAGATACATAAGCCAAAATTTTGACTTAGTGATAGAAAAGAGATTAAAAAATATTTTAAAGCGGATTTTGTGACACATTATATATGAATAAAGATACCAAACAAGAATTTTATATAATAATATTATTTTTTTTAATAATAAGAATTGAAAAAAAAAAAAAAAAAAAAAAAAAAAAAAAAACCAATGAAACAATTGCAATGTAATTAATTTATATTGGTCATTTACTTGATTGAGATGTATTGGAATAAAAAACTAAAATAACCAAATAAAAAAAATTCAAAAATTAAAATAATTATTACAATCAATTAATCTTTATCTAATGTAATAATAACAAATTTTTAATTAATTTTAATATAAAAATAAAATAAAATAAAATAAAAATTATTATTGACATATTATTTTTATTTGTACATAAGTATAATAACTCAATCTTATAAATAAACCATCCAAACTAGTGGTAATGGTTCTAAGAACTATATAAGTATAAGTTTTAATTTAATAGTTTTAACTTAAAGAATTTTATTTAGAGAATCAATTATAAATTTTAAGAATAAATGGATCAAAGTTGAAAGGACCTAGATACCACACTTACAAATTGACTACAATAACCTTTCCAATATCTATGAATTATAATGTAGGCTTTTCTCTAAAATCAAAAAGAAGAATTTTGATTTATTATATATCAAATAAAACAGCTTCTATACAAAGAATAAGAACTTAAATATTCTACATACTACTATAGAAATAATATTTGGAAGATTAATTGTCTTTATTTGTGGTCCAAAAGTATCAAAGTAATTATATAGTGCACACCTTTAAATAGAAGTAATAATAAATATTTAAAAATAAATAGGTAGAAATTATTAAAAATTATTATTAGTAATAATAAACTCTCAATATAATTAGAAGAAGAAATTCCAATCAATTCTAAGATCTTGTAAGAAAATATTAAATTTTGGAAGAAAAACCAAGCTATAATATTATAACTTTCTTATTACAAGCTTTTTTATAAAAAAATTGCAAATATACAATACAATTTAAGAATAGAAGTTTGAGTTTCAATCCTTTTACAAAATAAAGTGATTAATATTAAGAAAAAACTATTAAAATAATTTTTTGAGAAATTTTAGTTTAATAATCAAATAAAAAAAAAGAGAGAGACTCAATTTAAGAAACAAAATTATTTTTCATAAGAGAGTTGTTATCATTAACTTAAAAACCAATTGCATATTAAAAGAATTAATAGAAAAAAATAAAAAATAATTTAAATTAAACAAGATAAGAATAATGAAGATTTATGAACAAGTAAATATAACAATCTAAATAAGAAAAAAAATCAAAATAAACATTTGTATAGATGATTAAAAAAAAATAAAAAATAACTTTATTGATTGTATAAATGGCTTGTTGTGATTTTTTTTAGATGTTAGTATATAAGCAAAGTATTCATAAAAACTATTCTATTAATAAAATTATCTAATATCAACTTTAATTATTCCTTTTTTTTTATCTTTTATAAATTTAAAGATATAGTTTACAACTATTTATATGATAAGCTCTTAAAAGATGAAAAAAATTGATTTTCTTAAATCAATCTTTTATTAATGATCCTCTCATAATTATAAATATTTAAATCAAGTAGATACCTTGAGTAAATAATCAAAAGTAAAGAGTTAAATAAAAATAAAAATAAATAAATAAGTAAATAATCTAAAAAATAAATAAATAAATAAACTTATTTTAAAGATTTAAGAAAAAATAATCTATATCTCTTCCAAAAATCAATAATATTTGGAGATATTTAAGTAGCAACTTTAAATTTTAAAAATTTATAATTTGATATATAGATTTTAAGGTGTATGCATCTCTATTATTATTTGTAATTATGCAAATATGTTCTTAGAACCAATTTCTAAAAGAAATGTTTAAAAAAAAGATCTTTAATTTTAGCATTTTATACATTTGTATCAATAAAAAAAAAAAAGATAAGGTCCTAATTAAATTTAAATAATATTTATTAATTATACACATATTATAATATTATAGTTTTAAATGTCATTTTATTCTTGGAAAAGAACTTAACAATTAAAAAAATATAAATGTGGTTAAAGGTATTTGACCAACTACCTAGAGTCTATAGCATAATAATCAATCAAAGCCGAAACTACTTTGACTTGAAAAACAAAGCAAAAAATTGTATAAAAAATATCCTAAAATTAAACATCTAAATGGAGAACCAAAAAAATTGAAGAAGCCAAAAGAAGTAGTGCACACCAAAGAAGTTTAGAAGCAAGACCTTTAAAAAATATTAGTTATATATAAAAACATATGACAAATAAACCATGGCCGAATATAGGAGTTTAAAGAAGAATTGAAATTGAGAAAAAAAAAAAAAAAAATTAAAAAAAAAAAACTAACAAGCCAACTAGAACTAATAGCAATATCAAATTAAAGGAGTTGATTATAAGGCACATATTATAGCCATAAGATGTAACTATTAAAACTTAGATGAATTGCATTAGATATATGTGAGTCATCAAATTGACTCATTAATTATTTTAGAACAAAAGAATATATTTAGAGTACTAAAATTATAATCATGAAATAAAGATGTATTTAGAAGTTGCTAAATAAAGGAGAATAATATTAGTGGAGAAGAAATAGAGTTATAGTAAGTCTTGGAGGCAATTATCTTAATTGATGTAGTATTTTCTCTTAATTATAAAAATTAATATTTAATTATTGAGTCCAATATCTACATTGGCCTTCTATCTTCATATACTATTTATTAGAAATATATAAATATTACTTAATAGGCAAAAGAAGCATGAGAAATAAACCTCATGTCTTTTATTTATTTATGTAAAAAATAGGATTTTTAGTTGATTTAAATTGATTTATTATAAAAAATCACCAAGATAAAATAAAATAATTTTAAATTGATATTATTATTTTAAAAATATTATAATTTTTTTTAGAATTTATTTAGAATTTTTAAAGAATTTTTAAGGAATTTTTAAAATAATTTTGAAGACTTTGGTTAAAATAAGTTTTACCACCTTGGGAGCTATTATGAAGAATTGGAGCAAGATTTGAAAGCCATACAAGATTCTTAAGCTAATTGGATGGTTTTAAACACCTTGCTAAAGTCAAAAATATAAAAAAATGAGTTTTACTAGTAGAAAATAGGAGGACCAGCAGCTAGTGTAGTCCTTATAAGAAAGGAGGTGTACAAGTCCCATATGGATTGTGGCACCTTGGATGTAGGTAGGAGGATAAGACTAAGGCCTTGTGGCCTCTCTAAGACACCCATATACACTACTTGTGAGCCTTGAAGGTTTGAACTCATAATCTTTTAGGCAAGTTATCCTTAAGATAAAAAAATTCCACTTAATTTTTCTATTATTTACCTTTTATCTTTGAACTATCATAATTTACTTGTAGTAATTTGGATTTATATATTTTTTATGTCATTGAAAAGATTAAAAAAATTATCTATTTAAAAATATAACTTTTAATTTTTATTTTTATCTTTTATTAGATGTGAATACATCGAACAAACTATGATCTAGTTTTGAATTGTGCACTTGATACAATTTATTTCAATTGTTTTGTGGTTGTTCTTCTTGTTGTTCTTGCTAATTGCTTCATTCACTTCACACTACCAATTACAAGCAACTCTTAACTGAGGCCATCTTATAATATGGATTGAGGATTGAAATTTACTCTCACAATATAAAAAATAAAAAATTCTAAGTCAAGTTTGCTAATCTCTCAATTAAAAAGAAGCATTCCAAATTTATTCTTATAATCATCAAATACAACATAAAAGATTATTTTTATAATAATAAAAAATAAGATATTGATCAATATATTACAAAGAAATAAAAAGTTTTATAGAAAAAAATAAAACTTTTATAATCTTAAAAAAATTTAAAAAATTTAATACTTTATATATATTTTTTAAAATTTTATAATTATTTAAAATTTTCTAATATACTTTTATAATATTTTAGAATATATATATATTTTAAATTCTAAAAATTAATTAAAAATTAGTTGTTATAGTATAAATAAAGAAATAAGTCAAACAATTTTGTAATCTTGCCAATATAAGTTTTGGAATAGTCTAATTGTTGCCTTGATCTTAATCTTGTATTTATTCTTGTTTGTAATCTAGCATCTTATTTCTCTTATATTTTTTAATAAATTTATTAATTATCTTTTATTGCTTGATATTCAATTAATATTTATGTTTTTTTGTAACATAATAGTTTTTGATAGATTTAGTGGTAATTTTTATATTTTTTATAAAAAACTACATAAAAATATCTATTTTTATTTATTTAAATATGATTTATATTACAAATTTTTTTAAGAATAAATAAAAGTTGTAAAATATATTTTTAAAAATTTTTTTGAAAAAAAATTAAAAACAATAACATAATTAGAATATAAAAGTCATGTATTACAAAGTCTTAATATATAAATACATGAGATATTTAAATTTGTGCAATTAAAATGTTTTTTTAGATTATTGCCATATCTACACCATTACTCTTTTAATTGTTGCAAAAACACTAGTTGATGCTTTGAATAATTACTTGGTTGAATTCTTTGCAATTAACTAATTTATTATGCTCAAGTTTATTTTTCTTTTTTAGAAACAAAAAAACAAAAGGCCTTTTTTTTTCAAAACAAATGTATTTTAGACAATCAAATTGTATAGTTTAACACTTTTAAAGACTTTTCACACTAATTGAAAACAATGTCCATAACTAATCATGGAGTACTATGGTTGTTTGACATTCAATTTAAGATTCTATCTACTAGGGTCACAACACCCATGGAGTGTTTCTAGCCACAATGGCCTCCAGTACCAAGTTAATAAAAACAACACTCCATTGGGTTTGCAAAGAGAACTTAAAAAATACTTCTTGTACCACTTCAATGCCTAATGCCCAGCTGTGACTCTCCATAACTCTATTATGAGAGCGTACCGTAATCTGTTAAACATTCATCGAAGGGGATGGATGATGACGAAGGGTGGGGGGAGTGGGAGCTTCTGCCGGTGTCGGCAAAGATTCGCCAGAGAGAGGCACCTTTGACTCTGGCTTGGAAACGACGACAAGGTCTGGATTGTTCAGTCCTGTTGCAGCTCGCTGCAGGGATCCGCAGCTGAAGTTCTGAGGTGGCTCCAGGAGACGGTGCCCAGCAATGCATCCACTGACTATGCCGCTCCTTGAAGGCTGTGTATCACCATGCTGCAATTTATCACGTCCTCTGCAATCTGTCCATGTCGGTGGAGTTTGAGAATCCGTCGCGTGTGCTGAATCGATAAGACTATCCTTGGTAAGGGAGCTTTCTTATCAGAGATTATACTTCTAAATCACCTGCCATTGCTGAAGTAAGCCCCCTGTCGGGAAGTTTGGTGGGTTGAGGCTAGAGCGTTGAGTCTTTCTGAGCTGTGGGAGAGTACTTCTAAGCTTTCTTGTAACAATGGAGCTTACCTACTTTTCTTTCTTGAATGTAAGCTTCGTTCTGCGTTCAGTTGCGACATGACGGTTGGACCCCAGCCCAGCATTCAGGTTTCATGGACAAGAACGCGCAGTGTCAGTGAGTATATTGTATCTTATCTCTTTGACCCCAATCTGATGGTGCCGTTCGATGTGTTTGTATTGTACTGGTAAGCTGAGAAGCTCAAGTTGATTGCCGCTGAAGAGAGTCTCCGACCTGTCACGAAAGTACTGTGAATCGAAACCTGTTTCCAGAGCCTTCCAGGGAGTCTCGGGTTAGGTTACGTGTTGGATTTATCCGTATTTCAATCTGCGGCAATGTGTATGAACGACATAGGAGCTGTTTGGCTGGAGTTTTTTGGAAATAGGTGAGACTGCCGAAGAGGTTTGGGGTTAGACTTTTTCACATGGTGAAGTTTGCGTCCGTGTGAACTTTTGTGGTCATTTTGACGCAGAGTCTCTTCTCTATTAGATTCGCCCCTAGGGTGGAAGCTTTCCTTGGCATTAATCCTCATTGATATGAAGGGGCTTGTCCAGCGCACTCGTATGTTCAACACTGGTGAATGCGATTGCAGCTGACACCAAGTTCGTCGACGACACAGCTGCTACAACCACGATGCCATGCATCCTCAATATTCCATGGGGACCCTTATGCCTTTGACGTGGGAGCACGACGTATTATGCGCATAACAATACCAGTAAGCGTCGTCAAACCAGTTCTTCTGCTCGTTTCCACTTGTCCAGCTGTTCGGGAGTTGCTAGTACCTTGTCAATGGAGACGGCTGAAATATGAGAGAAGAAGCTGAGTTGATGAATCTGTCCTGGGGGGGACTTTTTTATTGAGATATTGGTGACTGCGTAGAGGATTCTGTGATTTGGCATAAGGAGCCTGCATTCTGAGCATTTGTGAGATCCATGGAACCGAAAAAAGAAAAAGAATTATCTCCTTGAATTTACGAATTAGCACAACTGACAGTATGCAGGCGAAGCAACCACATGTCGGAAATTATCATTATCATGATTATTACATTCGCAGAATTGAAGCGCGGTTTACTAACCTTGTCAAACTGCAGTCTTAGCGTGAAATTGTGATATTCATAAAGCCGAATAGATTGGATATAATGTGTTTTCACTAAAAGTACGTAGCATAGAAGATGAAAACTTTGAAGCATGCCATGTTTTCGGGTACTTCAATGTTACTGATGTGAGCTCCTCAACCTTGCACAGGGTCCTGCTGAAGTGGGTAACAGCAAACTTATTTGCATTGTAGTGTGACCCAATTCTGTTTGTCGGAAAGTTTTCCTAACCCTTGTAAACTCGTCACTGTGACAGTTTATTCAAAGCATCGTCAAACAAGTGTACGTGACGAACTTTAAAATCGACACACCGCTTTGAGATAAAAGTAAAGTTTGAGAAGCCGGACTGATTAAGTGGAGTGCAGCAATGACTTGTATCTGGCCCTGTCGTGATTATGAAACATATACAGGATTCACTGCTTTCTGCGACCAATTGGAAGAGGTGTCTAACCAACAGAAAATGAGGTCACTATCTTGCAGTTTGGAATAGCTAAGAAGAGAGTTACGCACAGTAGATTGAGAAGCAGTTGAAATGCCTTTGGTGCGGTATGAAGTGCGTTGCGAGCATAGCTTGGCCAGCCCTGAGCTGTATCGCTTTGTTGATCAAGCTGATTCCAAGGGGCTCCTCGATGGGGTGGCCATGGCCGGCCTTGTGGGTGTCGTCCGCCAGCTCGGCGACCTTACTGAGTAAGTAATTTCAATCTTCCCTCAGTTGCAACTTTTGTGACTACCAACCTACCCGGTCGGATTAGTTTAAGACATCGGCAAATCATACATGATGGCTTTGATGAAGTTTAGAACTTGGGAACCCTGGTGATCTCTCCTGCTAGTTTTCATTTCATTTGTTTGTTTGGGCGGCGGTTTGGAGCATGAAGCCTAAAATGCCAAGTTCATATGTTTACTTTTAGCTTTAGATGTTTCCAGCACTGAGTTTATGTCGTCACGTTGCTGTATCTGATCACTAACTACCTCGGTCAGTGGCCGGATTCGCTTTGATTTTTTTCCAAGTTGGAGATTTCATCCTCGAAAATTAGCCGGTTGGGGTTCTTGGTTAGAGAACGATAGATTTATTTTTGTTTTTATTTGTATTATGACATTACGGACGCTTCTCTGATCTCAAATTCCTGTTCGGTATTTGATGATGTAGAGGAGCTTCAATGATGCACCAAATGACACATAAAAGTTTGTTTATTGTTGCAGGCTCGCAACAGGGATATTCCACGACCTTTATGACGATATCATAACAATTGCATCACGAGGCAAAGACTTGAAGGCCCGGGTCGCATGTCTAGAAGCAGATCTGTCTGTCGTGGAGAAGGCACTGCATGCGGAAGCAAGTCAGTGTCGATTTGCGTACACTGCAAGTATAATGCATATAACCTACTTTTACCAAATAGTTGCAAATGAATGCTGTATCAGTAGCGACTTCCGGATGCATTAAAGGATTGTTTCCGTTTTCAATTTCAGACATTTGCATATACTACGTGGCGATCTGATGTCACAGCATTGCAGGATCAAAGTGGCGCGCACCTCTACCAATGGACCAAAAACTTTATGTGCAGGGGAAGCTTCCGCGCTTTATTCGAAATTTCTATGACGACTGTCGATTTCCACCTCGCCTGTTTCTTCTTGACCCGTACGAAGCTCACCTTGAGTATGAATGAGCGTCGCATTGTCTTTCTACTTTGCATGAATATTTTTATTTTTATTTTTTTCTGTGGAAGATAGATTTGTTGGAGCCTTTAACGATCATACTTGTGCGTACCAGATTTGATGAAGCTGGGCAAGGTGCATGTGTGAAGAGATACTCTGACCCGACATTTTTTAGGCTCACCTGGGCCACCGCCCAGAAAAAAACTGCTGAGGAAGCGAAACTAGGACGACAAGCCGAACAAGATGTGGGGTGCTTCACCTTCATCCTCCCGCAGTGCCCTTAGACATGTTTTGTTGAAATTTTCAGGTTATGAACAGAATGTAGCTCATTTATCGCACATTTCGTAATTGTATCGATACATGCGCCTGCCGACATTATACACTAACCTCTCGCCAATTCCTGTCCAGAAGAGGACCAGTGCAAACAAAGCCTCCCAGAAGCCTGGGCCACTGAATTATCCCAGGTAATTTTCTGAATGTATTTGAGGTTTATGTAATCCTTGCTAAGAACGCGCTTCTATTTGCAATGACTATTGGTTAATGAAGCTTTGAACATGGTATCGAAAATTTAAAACAGAGATCGGTTATCATCAGCTCACTTCGAGAATGTGGAAGGATTTACAAGCGACCTTGCCCCCGACCCTTGTTCACAGCGGCTAGGCCGGGTGCTTCAGATTCCGATCAAGGGTGACTTGACTCCTGCAAAGACTCGGTCTCTTGCAAAGCATGGATCTCTAGAGGTTAGTTTCCTGAAGCGAGAATTGCCTGAAGTGGTCGAAAGCCATGTTTCGAATCTGTTTAAAATCAGTGCCAAAGCTATCGAGGACGCCAAATTGGGACACAAAAGTCTTGGAGTATATACTGGTGGGGAGTTTTCTGATCAGGAAGCAAGCTGCTACAAGGATGTATCGACAACAACGAGCCGCAACGTCGATTTTGAAGCTCGCTCGCGAAGTCCATTTGATGTACTTAATCGGGTAGATTCTAAGCCTGGTTCCCATAATCTGGTTGCGCCAGATCCCGAACAGGTGGCGTCTTTGAACTCCTCTTTGGTTCTAAGACTATGCCCCGAGGAGCACCAGAATCCCAAGTTTCATTTTGCAGATCCCGATTCGGCTTTAGAATGTGAAACATCTTCTGAAATTACTACTGTCCAGCATGGCAACGATAATCACCAAGAGGCCTATTGTTCCTCTGAAGGCGCCAGAAACGAACTGAACATCACAAGCTGTACCAAAGGAGAGACACAGAATCTTGTTAAGAATGTTCACAAGAGTTCTTCAAAACTTTCAAAGCTTCGTCATAAGCCTCCCGAGAAGCCTCCCTACCAATCTCATCCTTCGATATCGCTTCAGGATGTTCAAAGAGCACCAACAAGAGTTCAAGTTGGAGAGCAGGGAGTTTCTGCAGAGGCTAGCGGTCAGTTTTTTTTGCCAGATAATGAAGTTCTGCGTGCCCCAAGACAGCACAGCCAATTGATCTTGGCTAGAACAGACCAAATTGTGTCTATTCCCAACAGCAGCTCTCTATGTGCCAGGGACTGTGACTTACAGGTGGCAACATGTAGCATTTCATCACAAGTCTCGCCCCTGGAACTTAACGGTGACATAGATTTCACGGGTTGTGTCGAAGGTAGTATGTCGGAAGATGGGAAACATTCTCAGGAGGAGATTCAAAGCTTGCGTGGAATAGTTCCGCATGGAGAGGCCCATGTAGAACAGAAAGTGCAAATGTCTGGCCGAACAGGCCATAATGATTTGTACTACGCTTCTTCATCAAATGTCTCAAACTCCTGCTCGAACATTGCCTCGTCTTCTGCAGTTGAAGATGATGGATACACTTCGTCCGCGAGTGAATCATCCATGAAGGGCACCAATGTCTATGCTCTCTTGTCGCCGCCTGATTCACCACCACGAAGACATTGTGTGTTGATGGGCTCAGCCACCTCCTACAGTACCAACTCCCAGTTTGGCAGGGATGGTCCAAAAGCTCCTACAATAACTCCTTCCCTCTCGCTGTCACCGACAGAGTCAAGATCCTCGTCAATGAAACACGAGCCTCTTGGGAGCTTCGTTGATGAATTATTTGCGACCCACTCAGAGGAAGCAAGCCCTTCTCATCCTCTACCTGAAGGAGATGTTGGTTCTTTGTCACCTCAAGCTAATGATGGTCCCGTTACAGGTTTGTCACATGTTCCAGGTGAGGCACAATGGCGCATTTGAAATTCTGCATTTTCTGCTGCTGCTGCTAACTTTATTGAAGTTTATTGACGTTCATCTTTGAAATGTTTTGACCAGTCGTCCAGTCCCTCAAATCCAACTTCAAGACCAAGAACGGGGAGTGACCGGTCTGAATTCAACCTCACACCCACTTCGCCTGCAATTCGACAGGTGAGACAGCTCGGTTTCCACTACGGGTGTGCATTTCAGATGTGCACAATAACAACTCATGTCATGTAAACCATCAGGCAGAGGAGAAGTTGATTCCGGTTTACAAAGTGGCTCAGTGTCTTGTTTCTAGAAGCCAATCTTGAACAGTGCAACTACCATTGACATCTCCCACTTTTCTGTCCCTTTTTTTACAGCCTGCGACAGTTCGAAGCGACGACGAATCAGGAAACACCACCGCAGGTTGGAGCACATGACCCAATTAGCAGCCCCCACTTGTCGACAACCTGGAGGGTGGCTGTCCAGCATTGAACTGATGGTCCGAATCCGGAGATTTCGAAGGCTCAGTCGTTGTAAACGGAACCATTCCCTGCCACCGAAAGCATGACCCGATCACTGATGCAAAGGCTGGATTCACTTTTGAGGGGACGGAGGGCCAACGATGGAGGATGATGCCTGCGCAGACAGAGGAGGAGGGGACCTGTCACCAGGGATGCCGTGCCCACATGCGTAGATGCGTTTCGAACCAGCGACGTCGCGGTCAACGGCGAGGAGTCTCACAAAAGGCTAATTAGGGAATTGCTCTATTTTTCAGCATGACTGACTGAATCATCTGCTGAATTTATCATGACTTATCTATCCTGCCGCTGGATTCATCGTATCGTTTCTTACGTCTTCTTTGAAGGATGTGATGTAACCACGATATTGTGTTATTTATTTATTTAAAATGTGTTTGGTGATTCATCTTAAATTGCATAACCGTATGGGAATTGGTACAGTTTTATTGAATTAAATAAGTAGAGAAATCTTCATGTCACATGTGTGTATATTGTTTTGGTTTATTAAGTAAAGACTATGATTTTTATTTTATTTTATTTTATTTTTTCTTATCTGTGATTTAAAACAAAAACAAAAAAAAAATAGACATCAATTTAAAATAAAATCAAACATACTAAATTTTTATTATATAGAAATTTATTTTAACATAATAATTTAAATGGTTTTAATTTTAATTTTTTATGCTATATATTATATATCTTAAAATAAAATTTATTCATTTAAAAAAATATATAAATACAATGTTTTAACTAAAGTATAATATATATTTATATATATATTAAAGTATTAAATATATATATATAATACTTACATCTTCAAAATAAAATAATCCTCAATAAAATGATGTAAAAAATGTTTTATATAATAGTATACTTAAATAAAGTACTCATCTATTTAGATGTATACCTTCAAAAAAATAGCATTCTACCACATCAAGTTATTAAATGGCTAAACAATATGTAATTTTCCTATTGAGATTGTCATTTGCATCATAAACACAAAAATAGAAAAAATCTTAATGAAGTCTTTGTACTTTGTATCTACATTAGTGTTATCTACATATGCTGACTGTTTTTCTCTACATTTGCTAATTGCATTTGACTACAATTATTGGGTGTATGTGTTTGTATTTGTTGTCTATATAATACAAACATACCATTAAATGTTTATTTTTTTATTTTAACAATGGAATTTTCTACAAAGTTTTTGTTGATCTTTCCAAAAAGAAACCTATCAATTTAAATACATCTATCAACTTTTTAAGTTCTATCATGTGATTTTTTTAAAAGACAACTTGCTTTCTTAATAGTAATGCAATAAAAACAAGTTTGTCTAATGCAGCTCTTGAATAAATGAATCTCTAATACATGGTCTCTTGTATTGTTTTGTACATCTCAAATTGGGCACAATCTATTGTTGAATTCTAAATGTAGGACAAATCCAAAGCATTGTTAGTCAACTTTATTTTCCAACAAAATTTGTGTTTCAAAATTTGAATGTCTACTGGCATTGCTATGCGACCCTCAAAACTTGCTCAAGCAAAAAGTACTTCCAAGCTAATTTTCTTCTACATTTGTCTTCAATATTAAAATTACTGTACAATTTTAAAACTTTTCAATTAGGATTTTAGAAGCTAACAGAAGCATTTGAGAATAAAAGAAAAATTTACACAAATTATGTTTCATAATTTAATTTTAAAAATACAAAATAAGCCACTTCTCAAAGATTCATACTGTTGCTTCTTATATGTCATTTTTGTTGCATTTATGATTATTAATGTTTTTTTGAAAAAATTATGTATAATATATATATAAATATATATTTATATATTTATATATATATTAAAATCACATATCTAAATATTTTTATTATTATTATTATTATTTATAGGTGGTATTAATAGAACATATTTATATTATTCTTAATATCATTGTTTATATTGTGATTTATTAATGTATTAAAAATTGTTGTACATTAATATTTTGCTTTAAGATGTTACTGATAAAGCAAAATAAGGAGCCCTAATGTTGATAATACTCTATAAATTTGTTCGACTTTAAATAATTAAGTAGCTCTAAGAAACATATAAGAATATTTTTTTGTACTTTTAAAAAGTTAGTAAGTCTAATGTATATACATTATAATTCTTTTTTATAAAGCATAGTAAAATATTCTTGTTTAACAATTATTCCTTTATAGTTTTTATTCCAAATTTGAATAATCCTCTTTTTTAATAGCACACCTTAATGCTTTCTTATTTATGATTTTATTTTTAAATTAATATTAATATATATATGTATTAAATTATTTTAGTTTTTAATATAGTAATAGTAATAAAAATCATGCACTATCTAAATATCAATTAAATTTATTGATTTAAGCATGAGCATTAAAAAATCAACATCTATATTGTTCAATTAGTAAAACATATTACTTTTATATTAAGAATTAATGAGATGCATATGTTTACTTTGAATGATAAAAAGAATAATATGGTTCATCAAAAATGAATTAATATTCGGTATTACTTAAATGAAGCAAAGTATTGGAATGGTTTGAATTGAGGTTTTAAAGTATCACTACTCACTACACAATATATGTTTCTTAAATTATACCCAACTATTATTTGATGTTTGTGATTGCATTGAAACAAATGTGAAAAAACATCCACATGTAAAGGAATCAATCACTTAGATTGATTGATTGCTTTGATGATGAAGGAAATTTCAGGTCACTAGAATCTGCTATTCTCTTCAGAAATTGTTCCACTACGATGACCTCAAATATTATTCTCATAATTATGCAATCTTTGCACGTTAATTAATTCTATGGACGTGCTACACTTAGCTGGACACTATTCTAATCTGAAATCTACATTATACAACGCATTATACGTATTCACACAAGATTTCCATGCACACAAGATATTTAATACATATGAAATTGCATACGGAATAATTGGTCGAAGTACGTGTGTGATGAGCTCTGTTCCCTGAAACACAAGAAAATCATCGGGAGCGCGGGGAACGGGGCCGATCACAACCAATGACGAGATCGAGTGAAGTGAGCGGCGAGGGAACAAGCACACAATGGCAACTCGACGAGTCACCGGGAAAAGACGGTGAGTGAGTAGATGTGCGGCGGCTGAGGCCCTTCCAGCGCACCCACAGGCGCTGCTCACCCACAGTACCCGGTTCTCCTGTGGACTCTTTCGGAGTTTCCTCTCAGAGGCCACCGGATACTCCAGGGATCCCCCTCTGCACCCGTGACGGGCTTCCACCCACTCGCCCGGCCCGGGGAGCGACAAGCCGCCCATTTGACCCGTAAACTGGTGTCACTCCTCCACCTCGACGTCGTCTTCTTCCTGCTAATCCTGCTCTCCCAGCAGGCACCTCCATCGCCGCCGCGCTCCGTCCTGCCCTGTTTACAGGGTTTTCTGGTACGTTTTCTCGACCTCTGTGAACCTCGCTTGTTTGTGGGTGCAGTTGCGTGAGTTTTTCTGGGTTTTCGAGACGATGTCTGACTTCTTTTGAGGTGGTTTACGGTCAAAAAGCTCTATTTTAGAGTCACCTGAGGGTTCACGGGTGCTCCTCGTGGAAAGTCGCTAGGCTCGTCGTCTATTGTCGCGTGAGTTTGGCAATGTATGCGTGCTTCCTTAGAGTTGTTGTTGAGTTTCCACTTATGCTGTCTCCCCACTGGGATTCTGCTCTTGGCATGACTGCCTACTGTTTGCATCGAATGTGAGTCAGACAGTTGCGGCGTCTTGGAGTAATATTGTGAGATCTCTTGAACTTGTGCGACTATTTGAGCTCGTACTCGAATCCTAACCTAGTTACCTTGCGCTAACCCTATGAACTAGATTCTATTGTATCATCGTCTGGGTATTAAGTAGTTCGTGTAATCAGTAACTAATGGCTCAAGTTCCGCCTAGCAGCCCAAGTGTTCCTCGATTGTGTCCGAGTGTTCGATACAGAGTTAGAAGACCTCTTAATGCTTCTACTATTTCGACATGACCTCCTAATGTCACAGGTGCACAACTTAGAGTAATGTCAACGCTTTGCAGAAAAGATTCACTCCCACTGCAGAACTTCCTTTATTAAAATGCCGTTTGGTTATCTCAATCAGTGACTAATATCTGTTCGTGGTTGGCGCAGGAACTGAGCATCTACGATAATGGCTGACCAGCGTTGCCCCAGCGTAGTGAGCAAGATGGGAGGGATGTCATACCTGGGATCCAGGTTGGCACCTGACCGCGCCATGTACCCCGCGTCAGAGCTGAGCACTCCGTTCGCGGCCGCTGCCAAGCTGGGTGCGATGCCCAGGCAGACAGGACTGAGCTCCCTGTGCCCCATCGACGTGACCGGCGGGAGGAACATGTCGAGCCAGGTGTTCGTTCCGGCCGCGAGCGAGAAGACGTTCGCGTCGTTCATGACCGACTTTCTGATGGGCGGTGTGTCGGCCGCGGTATCGAAGACGGCCGCTGCGCCCATCGAGCGCGTGAAGCTGCTGATCCAGAACCAGGACGAGATGCTGAAGTCGGGGCGTCTGTCGCACCCGTACAAGGGCATCGGCGAGTGCTTCAGCCGAACGGTGAAGGACGAAGGAATGATGTCGTTGTGGCGTGGAAACACGGCGAATGTGATCAGATACTTTCCGACGCAGGCGCTGAACTTCGCGTTCAAGGACTACTTCAAGGCGCTGTTCGGGTACAAGAAGGACAAGGACGGGTACTGGAAGTGGTTCGCGGGTAACTTGGCGTCGGGAGGTGCTGCGGGAGCGTCGTCTCTGCTGTTCGTGTACTCTCTGGACTACGCGCGTACCCGATTGGCGAACGACGCGAAGTCGTCGAAGAAGGGAGGAGGCGAGAGGCAGTTCAACGGGCTGGTGGACGTGTACAAGAAGACGCTGGCGACGGACGGAATCGCGGGCCTGTACAGAGGGTTCATGATCTCTTGCGCGGGTATCATCGTGTACAGGGGTCTGTACTTCGGAATTTACGACTCGTTGAAGCCCGTGGTGTTGGTGGGCAACCTGGAGGTGAGGATTGCGGATGCCTGAGCTCGTGTTTGTTTGTTTGTTTGGTTTTTTTTGTTTTTGTTTTTGTTTTTTTTTTTTTTGGGGGGGGGTGTGTGTGAAGTTTTGAGGAGTTTCTTATTTCTTTTTTGTAGGATTGGGATGGGATTGGGTGATTGGGGAGGGGAGAAGAGCGAAGAAGGGAAGTGTTGTTTGGTAAAAGGGTGAAGTGGGACGAAGTGGGAGATATGTTGGGTGCATGGGAGTGTGGCTTGGGAGGACAGAGAATGGGACTGACGGGTTTTGAGTGGACGTGCAGGGAAACTTCTTGGCGAGTTTCTTGTTGGGATGGGGAATCACGATCGGAGCGGGTCTGGCGTCGTACCCCATCGACACGGTTCGGCGTAGGATGATGATGACCTCCGGAGAGGCGGTGAAGTACAACGGGTCGATGGACGCATTCAGGCAGATTTTGGCGAAGGAGGGAGCGAAGTCGTTGTTCAAGGGCGCTGGTGCGAACATCCTTCGTGCGGTAGCTGGAGCCGGAGTGTTGTCAGGATACGACCAGTTGCAGATCTTGCTTCTGGGCAAGGCCTACTCTGGAGGCAGCGGCTGAGTGCTTCGTAGCGGATGATTAAGAGAATTTTGTTGCCCTGCCCAATCTTTCTTTTAGCATTGTCTTTTTTGTAGTGTTACTTTTAGAGTCCTTTTGCGTTCTGACTATGATAGTGCACATGCGTACAATGCGCTGAGCTGGTTATCGTGTTAGTTTTGTGTATTCGAATTGACTTCGAGTTTACTGAACTTAGGCACCATAATGTTATTACTTACTGCTCTTTTGAAGCAAGAATTGCTGGCTTCTGCTTTGTCCACTGTGCTTACTTTTAAGTGTACCTATTACCATTCTTTACACCACAGCACATGATCTTAAATTTTCTAATTTTTCATCTGCAACTAAAAAATACATTTAATTGTAAGGCACAATAATAGTAACATGAAACATAGATTCTCAACTTCTACTCTTGATAATCAGGTCGATCTACACGACATGCATTAAAGCTGAGGTGGATGTAGGCGAGAGAAGTGTAGCTAGACTACAAACTTGGGCATACACTTGAAGTGCATTTGAAGTGCTAAGTTGGTAGTGTGGTCTACGGTCAAGTAGTCAACAGTATATATATATATATATATATACATATGCATTTTTGTTGCATATATCAATACAACTTTTCCAATTTGTTCTCTTAAAATTGATTTTATTTCATTAAGACAAATTTAGGGAGTTGTACGTTCAACAACGGGTATACAATTTATTATTGAGGTAGAGTTAAGAAGGTGATGCATATATAGAAGTGATTGTGATGAAATGTAATTTCTAGAAAATGTTACATTGTCTTGTTTTGGTTTAATCCTTTTGTGAAACAATTATTTTGCTCCTACATCTAATGTTCATTTAAGGCTCAAATCTTTTTAAAACAAAGGTCCTAATATCCTAATTTGTCAATGTGTTTATTTGATTAGTTAATAAAATTTATTAATATGTATTTGAAAATATCTATATGCTTTTATTGAAGTGCACATAAATTTTTGTAGGTGTAGTTTATTAAGACTACAAAACAAATTCTTATGGCTTTTATAAGAAATATATTTAAAAGATTTTGACAATTTTTTTTAAATTTTATTTTTTGTTAACTCATTACAAAATTAACTAATTATACCTTTAGAATTTTAAGATTGGGATCCATTATTATTCTCAAGAAACTTTGTTATCTTGGCATTTGATAAAGTTGTATCAATTGATTTTTTATCTTTACATTTTTAGATTTATTTTCTTCATTTCCTCTACTTTCAATTCTTGTAGAAGAATTTTTACACTTTTTGGTCTTCATTTTAGATGTAAAAATTAGTGATCTATAAAAAAAATACTTTTACTTCAAGATTTATATGTATTTATTTGTTTATTATTTTTTCTTGGCATTTCAGCATTTCTAGAATGCCTTTTTCTTAGTACTTGTACATATTAGTGCCATTGCTTTGGTTTTAATTTTAGATTTATCTATAGTCTTGGTACTTTTATTAGCAAGAGATATTAGAGACTTTTTATATGTCAAACTCATACAACATTGATATGTAGAAAAAGATAAAAACACACTTAAGCATTGTTTAATGCATTTTAGACAAATCCAATATTCTAACCAATGTTAAGTCTTTGAATTTGGAATCTAATATTTTTTATCAATATTTTATGATTTGGATAGAAATAATACATTAAATAATTTTCTAAGTTGCTAAAAGTATCACACATTTTGGCAATTTTGTTTTATTTGTTCAATTAATTTGCTTGTTTTAAAAAAAATATTATAATTTTAACATCTTATATATCTTATAATTAAAACTATTATTTTTGATAGTTGACTACAAATATATTTTAATTAAACTAATAATTATTATTATAATCATAAGAATATTAAATATAGACTTTGGCCTCTTTATAAGCAATATTATTTATTTGTTTGTTTGTTTGTTTTGTTTTGCTTTGTTTTTGTTTTTATTTTTATTTTTTCACTTATTTGCAAATTTATTTTTTTACCTTCAAGCTTCATTGTTGGTTGTCCTTACTTCTAGCTAATAATTTTTTAAATAGCAACTTAAACATAATCTAATATATTTCAATTTCTAATATCTTACAAATTATTTTTTATTTTATTTTAATAGCCAATATCATTAAAAAATTCTGATAACCATTCTATGCAATTTTTTATTTAATTTTTTAATCTAAATTAGATTTTTTAATATTTAGCAAATCTTTCTAATGTTATATCTTTAATTTTAATATCTATTTATATTTTTAAATTAATTTTTTTACTCTTTATTATACTCATATATAATATTAGTAATATATTTGATTATATTCTTTAGTTATTTGTTGACATTAGATTATGGTTTACTTCTAAGTTTATAGCCATGTGCATCACCAATTTTGCAAATAGGTACCTAGCTCACACTTTGACCTTTTTACTTTGTATGTCCATCATCCATGCATGTCTACAAATGGATATTGGATAGTTGACATTAGATTTCTATAAATTTATTTCTATGTTTTTTTAATTTATTTATTTATATATAAAAAATATTAAAAATGTAACAACTTATGAAATATTTGGTAAAGTTTAGTAGGTTTTTAAAGACTAGTCTTCTATACCTAATTTGCAATGCCTTGAATTTATTTAGTTGTTAATTTACAATAATGTCTTAAATTTTTTTTAAATTATTATAATAAGATTATATCAATAGAAATAAATGATATTTTCTTTAATTTATAGAATTTTATGCTTTTATAATGTTTGTTTTATTTAAAATTATTATAAAAGTATATATTTAAATTTCTTAAACTCTCCAATTAATCTTATCTAAAAATTTGGCTAAATATCTTTTAATACTAAACTATAAATTCATAATATATTCAAATTTATTATTAACTCTTAAAAGCTTTATTTAGTTATTTGACAAGTCTTATTGCTATCACTTGTAATTATTATGCCATACATGTGATTTATAAATAATAAAATAGGATTATTGATTCATAAAGAATTAGTCTTATATTAAAAAAAAATTTGGTGTTTCAATGCAAAATCTATTGTTAATTTACATTAAAAGCTTTTTATAGTCAAATCCCATTTTAACAAAATTTATAGATTTAAACTTATTTATAGAAGTCTCTTACATCTTTTGTGGCCCAAAGACCTTATTCTATGACAAAAACCAACTTTTTGCCAATTCCACTTTTGTTGGTGTTCTATGATTATAGTCTTGTCATAAAATTTATTTTTGTTAAAAATAATTTTTTTAAAGATAAGTTTATCTTTTGAATTAAAAAAGAAAAAAGAAAAAAGAAAAAAATTGTTCATAAATTTATATAAGATTACAAATGGTGTTATTTTAATGTTCTCCATATCTATATTTTAAATACTTATATTATTTTTTTAATAAATGCTTTTAGATAAAATAGGTGAAAAGTAAAAATAAGATTTTTTCTTTTTTGAGTATACCAAAACAAATGACTTTTTTGCCCTTAGTTCTTGTCTAACTACTCTCAATTGCAATATGGTTAAACACAATTATTGCATAAATGTTACATTTAAACATGGTGATGTTGACCTCTCTTCTTCTCTTGGTACCAATTGGCTTGTCTTTATAAAAATTGCTATAAGATTTAAAAGAACAAAAGTTGTTTAAAACCACAGTATTATTATTAGAAATAAATCAAAATATTAAATAACATAAATTTTTATTTATTATAAAATTTTTTATTCATATAAATAGATCTAATTAATAAAAAATTTATTTGACAAATTTAAACTTCTTTTAAACAAATTACAACGAATAAGTAATAGTTTTTATTTGAAACTCTATTGAGAATTTAAATTATTGAATATTCATTTCCACTTGTATTGCTGGAAACAATTATGAAGGTACAATGTTTTATAAAGGGGATATTTGTTAATATTTAAACGAAATATGATAAAAATTAAAATAATTAATGTCAATAAGAAATAAATTGATTGCAATGCACACAGCAAAAAATGATCTTAACATTGGAAGTGCAATAAACATTTATAAAACAAATGCAAGAATCTTTTTAAATTACAAGTCAATGGCAAGCTCGGAGTCCAAAAACCAACTCTATTATAATGCGAAGATTGAGAGTTGGGACTCAAAAAACAAATAACATGGGAGCCACATCATACGTTGTTGTTGGTGCACAAAGAATCAGAAGTGATGAAAATTATATTGCATTAAACTTTTTGCACTTCATGAAATGTCACTGTCATCACCGACTTTAAAAGAGAAGCTTTGGGAGAAACAGTGACACCAAATGGACATGTACAAGGATAATACGAGACGAGCAGAACGGTATAATGTATTCCTTTCATCCATCTGGAAATTATTCAAACTACCAGTCCGTATTAACAGATTTCATGTATTTTAACTGTCACTGAAATTCTGAATCAATTAAAAGATCGAGACTCAGTGATACCATGGATTACGATTTAAGGATTACATGAGAACGTCAAGTTCCACTTTGATCCCCACTTCGTCCATTCGTACAACAACTTCCTTCTCAAGGTGAAGAGATTTGAGGCATGAACAAGACAATGTCACATGACAAAACCACTAGGAGGAATTGACTCCACTCGTGTGGCATCACGAACGCCGGCGTCGCTTGGAAGCGAGTGCTACATCATGTCGTAAAAATGCCACATGCTCAACAATCAACACCAAGTACAAAACAATCCAACATCGCAAAAAAAAAAGCAGAGGATTCGCAGCCCAAAAAATTATTTATAACATGACCACAGCGAGACTCAACAACCAAAGAGAAAGCCACCAGGCATATCGAACTTTCTGTGAAAATAAAACGGTACCTCTGAAGCAAGAATATTAAAATTATTTTGTAAGATGCCCCATGCGGCCTCAAGGTCGCATGCAGGAGAGCACAAACCTCCAAGCTACAAAATACCGTCCTCAATGCAGACAAATAAGAAGTCTCCTCTCATCTAAAATTTCCTGCACAAAGAAGCGCTGCAAAGTAAATATCTTGATGAAGTACTCAGCCGCTGCCTCCAGAGTAGGCCTTGCCCAGAAGCAAGATCTGCAACTGGTCGTATCCTGACAACACTCCGGCTCCAGCTACCGCACGAAGGATGTTCGCACCAGCGCCCTTGAACAACGACTTCGCTCCCTCCTTCGCCAAAATCTGCCTGAATGCGTCCATCGACCCGTTGTACTTCACCGCCTCTCCGGAGGTCATCATCATCCTACGCCGAACCGTGTCGATGGGGTACGACGCCAGACCCGCTCCGATCGTGATTCCCCATCCCAACAAGAAACTCGCCAAGAAGTTTCCCTGCACGTCCACTCAAAACCCGTCAGTCCCATTCTCTGTCCTCCCAAGCCACACTCCCATGCACCCAACATATCTCCCACTTCGTCCCACTTCACCCTTTTACCAAACAACACTTCCCTTCTTCGCTCTTCTCCCCTCCCCAATCACCCAATCCCATCCCAATCCTACAAAAAAGAAATAAGAAACTCCTCAAAACTTCACACACACCCCCCTCAAAAAAAAAAAAAAACAAAAACAAAAACAAAAAAAACCAAACAAACAAACAAACACGAGCTCAGGCATCCGCAATCCTCACCTCCAGGTTGCCCACCAACACCACGGGCTTCAACGAGTCGTAAATTCCGAAGTACAGACCCCTGTACACGATGATACCCGCGCAAGAGATCATGAACCCTCTGTACAGGCCCGCGATTCCGTCCGTCGCCAGCGTCTTCTTGTACACGTCCACCAGCCCGTTGAACTGCCTCTCGCCTCCTCCCTTCTTCGACGACTTCGCGTCGTTCGCCAATCGGGTACGCGCGTAGTCCAGAGAGTACACGAACAGCAGAGACGACGCTCCCGCAGCACCTCCCGACGCCAAGTTACCCGCGAACCACTTCCAGTACCCGTCCTTGTCCTTCTTGTACCCGAACAGCGCCTTGAAGTAGTCCTTGAACGCGAAGTTCAGCGCCTGCGTCGGAAAGTATCTGATCACATTCGCCGTGTTTCCACGCCACAACGACATCATTCCTTCGTCCTTCACCGTTCGGCTGAAGCACTCGCCGATGCCCTTGTACGGGTGCGACAGACGCCCCGACTTCAGCATCTCGTCCTGGTTCTGGATCAGCAGCTTCACGCGCTCGATGGGCGCAGCGGCCGTCTTCGATACCGCGGCCGACACACCGCCCATCAGAAAGTCGGTCATGAACGACGCGAACGTCTTCTCGCTCGCGGCCGGAACGAACACCTGGCTCGACATGTTCCTCCCGCCGGTCACGTCGATGGGGCACAGGGAGCTCAGTCCCGTCTGCCTGGGCATCGCACCCAGCTTGGCAGCGGCCGCGAACGGAGTGCTCAGCTCTGACGCGGGGTACATGGCGCGGCCAGGTGCCAACCTGGATCCCAGGTATGACATCCCTCCCATCTTGCTCACTACGCTGGGGCAACGCTGGTCAGCCATTGTCGTAGATGCTCAGTTCCTGCGCAAACCACGAACTCACTTCAGATCCTACACGGTATATCTGGCTCAAAAGATTGGCAGAGGAGATCTGTTGAAAAAAATGCTTGCATCAAATCGACCCGACTACCGATCCCAGTTACAAAGCATGGGTGCACGTAGATCGTATTTTGACACGCATACCATGAGAAACACTTATGACGAATTTTCGCAATACTCGCATTATAACCACGTCTTACAGAATCAAGCACCCCTGTTACACATCAAGAAGCAAAGGTATCTAAACACTCTTCATAACAACCAAACACAAATTCGACATTTTTATGAGAGGAAAGAGCTGAGCAGGAAACCGCTGATGCTCTCCAAAGAAGATGCATAGAGAAACCAATCCAATTCCCAACATTGAACTTAAGTTTTCCTAAGCGCATCTCGAATCGCAACACGCTGACGACATCATCGCACACAACAATGCGCGTGCGACCCACCAGACACAGTACGTGCCAGAGTCATTATCACTACATGAAAATGACTCTTCCCGAATATAGAAAACCTAACCATTCAGCAAAACAACATCAAGTGCTAACATCCGGACAACGGCTGCTCTCTAACCCACATACCCGCAGTAGTTCCACACAGCACTCCACGCCACCCTAAAACAACCAGACGCTGCTAGATCACATTCTAGACAACCCCCAAGCATATAAACAGGCCACACTGAAAACCAACGTCACATTACATGCTGCGATACTGGCAGCTCCTGTCACGGATCTAGATCAACCCACAAAAGAATTCAAGGGTATCACAAACCTGTAAGACGTCTAACTAAACAGACTCTCGTATCCCTACAAACCGTAAGGAATGACGAAACCCCAGCATCGACCCGATGGAAGCAGAAAATGCAAGAGAAGGAGAGCAGGGAGTAGTACCGGCACGCCCTGCGAAGAGGGGCAAATGGATCAGCGGCGGTGATGGAGCGCGCGCGGAGAGCAGCACAAGTAGCAACACAAGAGGGCTTTGGAAAGCGCAACGCTGCGAGATCAAAGCCCTCGATGGCAGTTTCCCCTGCGCCGCCCCCTCGTGCTCGGCCCTGCTCTGATCCGGCGCCGGTTGCCGGTTCCACATCGCACGCTGGGCGACTGGATAAACCGGCGTGTCTGGTTGTCTTCCGCTCGCCGCTGGTACGTGGCGGTGACCAGGCGGTGGCTGTCTGAGTGTGTCCAACGGCCCCCGGCACCGGTACACCTCGAGACATGCGGAGGGATCCCGGCTATATTAATTTAGAAATGGGCTAGTTACATTCTCCAAGAATGTCACTTACTCCCTATTTTTTCAAGGATTCTCAATTCTTCATTTATTAACCTATTCTCCTTCTCTTAGGCTTCTTTGGCTTTCTTTATATGTACAAGTTTAATTATAAATACTATTTACATTATTGATGCAAAATATTATTACAAAACACTTAAAAAGAGGAATAGAACAAAGTCCATTTACAATAGTATACAATAGAGTTGAATAAGAAGGCTTGTAATAATGAATTATGTTAATGTTTTTTTTTTGTAAGGGTCACAATAGAGTAAGAATAAATATTTAAATTAAAAAATTTAAACCTTATTAATTTAAGAATCTAATAGAGTTATTTGTTACAACTTGAAATGATTCATTTTAACAAAAAAAAAAACTAAAGCTCCAACACAAAATTTGTGCAATATGTAACAATATTGATATAAGATAGTAAGGTATAGTCATTTAGTCCAAAGGTCAAGATTCCATATTAAGTAGGCTATTTGTAGCCAAGCTCTAGGTAGCAATTGTAAGAAGATAAGAATATAAGGCACAAAATTAGAAGAATTAGTTATGGAGGTAGTTGATATGGCTAAATCTTAAAGTAGATCTTAAAAATACAAAGTAAATTTAAAGCACAACATAGGATTAAGTTACAATAGAAAGCTGAGTTACAACCAAATAGTTGAGTTGTGACTGTTGTATTAAACTTGTAGTGAAGCTAAAATAGTGTCATTAAGTTTTTTAGATTAAATATCAAAAAGTTCCAAAAGTCCATAATATATTAATTTAAGTATATTTTAATAATTTTATATGTATTATATCTAACTCAATTTATATCTTATATATGGTGAATTAACTAAGTAAGAAAAAGAAAAAGAAAAAATCAAATGAAATGAAAGTTTGGAGGTTGAAGTTGTTACATGTGGTATCAAAGCCTTAAAATTTGGTATTGGAAGGTGGTTCTTGTGGTGAGTTAGAAGCAACAAAAGAGAGTCCTAAAAACATCAAGTAAAGATTTTTATGAGAAGAAAGTTAGAATTTTAAAAATGCTACACAAAACCATAAGGGCATATATCTTATATTAAAACAAAGAAGATAATTTTATATTAGACTTAAAAAATAAATTGTTAATAATTCAAAAAGGTATTAAAAGATCTAAAAGGAAGGATTTGAAAAAAATAACATCTATAGAAGAGGTGATTTCTAAAAAAAAAGAAATTCACAAAAGTTCCAAGAAGATTAAAATTTTAATACAACAAAGTTTTAGAAACACAACTCTATCAAATAAAGACAAAATTAAGTCAAATGTATATGAAAGAAGAAATCTAAAGCCTAAATAAAAGACCTCTATAAATCCAAAAGAAAGTTAAAATAATAATATAGTCTCTTTTACAATGGAAGATATATAAAAAATAAAAATAAAATATTTATAAAAAAAAGAATAAAAATTTATAAATTCTATAAAGTTTTATAAGAACTTGGTGAATTTTTTGATAATGAACCAATTTAAGAAAGAAATTTAAGAAGAAATATTCAAAAGACATAGGACTAAGATAAATTAATAAAAAAAAATATGAAAGAATAATAATAAAAAATAACAATAAAATTTTTTTTTTTAAAGAAAATAAAATATTAATATAAAACAAATATATAATGATAAGAGATAAAAATAATGTGAGAAGATTATCAACCTTTTTTAAAGGTTTGACCTCTAATTGACTTATTTTAGAATTAAAATAAAACATAAATTTTAAAAAAAGAAGTACTATAGAATAAAATTTATGAAAAATTTATTTTTTATTTTAAAAATAAGTTAATTTTTTTAATCAAAGATCTTAAATTTCTTAAGTTGGAGCAAGAAAAAGAAAAATCTTCATTCCTCAACTAGGTTTGGAAGTTTAAAAACTAATTGGTATTTATTAAATTAGACTAAGAAAAATATATGTTATTATTCTTTTTCAATGGCCTCAATGAATCTGTTAGAAAAAATTATCTAAGAAGAAATATATATCCACTATTATAAGTGATATCTTTATTATTTCTTTTCAATTATATTTAGAAGAATAAAAAAGAAGTTTTTTGATGTTTAAAAAGATTTTTTTAAAAAAAATAACAATAATTCATAATTCATGAAATCCTTCTATTAAAAAAAGTAAATTCTTTAAATATAAGTTTAAAGATAAAAATAATAATAATAATATATTTTTTTAATATAAAATTTTTATTAATAATAAGAAAAAAAAAAGAGAATATATATATATATATATATATATATATATATATATAAATAAAGAGGTGCCTTAAAAGATAAGTGTTTACCTTCATATTACTATTGATTCTTTACTAAGCTCAATTTTAAATAAAGAAGGAATAGAAATAAAACTCATATCTATCAAGGACACGAGAATACATAATAAGAGACTTGAACTAACATAAGGTTTCTAGAAGAAACCAACAAGAACTTAAATTAACCAGATGAGTACACAAACAACACTAAGAAAGATGAGTTAAAACTCCAAGAGATGTGTTGTCAAAACTGAAGAACTCTTCAGCCTCGACTCCTATATATATTCCTATCTAGGATGCTTCTTGAGTGGCTTCCATCAAATTAAGAAGCTTCTTGAGCAGCTTCTATCAACTAGAAATCTTTTTGAGCTCCTTCCACTAATTGGAAAGCTACTTGAGCTCCTTCCACTAATTAGAAAGTTTCTTGAGCTCTTTCTATTAATTAAAAAACTTTTAAATGGACTTTTATCAATTAAGAAGTTTTTAGAATATTTTAAAAGGTTTTGTGAATCTCTAAAGTATATGTCCCTAATATCACCTTCTTTTCTAGTGACAAGTCCCAAAAGGAGCTCGAACTTATTATATACATAAAAAATCAATAATAAACTATACTAGTGAAGCTATGTATTCTGTTCTATATTCTTGAGCAATGGATTCTACTGATCCTCAAAGAAATCGCCTATAATCTTGAGCTAGTACCTCCATTGTTGAAATATTCTATCCAAGGATATGATCTTCATTGCGGCCTTCAAAACATCTTCCAAACAAGATGTTAGGACTAAAAAGATTCATCTTTTCAAGCTCAAGTAATATCATTAAAACTCGAGTATTGGAATTGAGACTTGCATAGTTGAATCTTATTCCTAATGGCTCCAACCAAGGTCATACTTAGTACTGAAATGTATTGTCCTTGCTTTGCTTAATTGAAGGCTGTGAAAATTGCACTGATTCATTCAAAGCTTGTGCGGCAAACAAATCTTTTGAGTCTTGTTCTCTCAATGTTTGCAGATTTAACATGGTAACTAACTTGCTTCTACTATTCTATTCTATCTTAGAACAGATGACTACATACTGATGAAGGCTTTAGTTTAACTCTTCCCCTCTTATAAATATTCATTGAATCCAATCTTCATTCAGAAGTTATCATCAAATACATTTAGATTTGTGGAGATAGAATCGATGAAATTTCTATACCTTTTGAGGTACATTGGTAAGATTTTTAGCTGGTTCCTATGTGTGCTTATTAATGTTATAGCTTTATTAGTAAATAAGATATTCTAATTTATTCCATATTTACTATGAATCAAGTATCTTTTCAACCTTGTATTTTTTATAGTCTTCAATTTTAATATTAGACTGTGATTGTTATATCCTTCCCAAAATATGTGACTCTCTATAAGGTTCTAAAAGAGAGACATGAAAAATTGGATATACCTTCATAGCAAATGATAATTTTAAGTGATATGTCATTGGATTGATTTTCTTTTGGATAGAAAATGGTCCCAATATTTAATAGTCAAACTTATCACATGGCTATTTGGTCTTGATGTTCCATTGAAGAAACTATACCTTATTTCTAAAATAAAAAGTAAGCAATTGATTCCTAAATTTATCTATAGATGCCTTATAAGCATCTTGAGCTGCTTATAATTGAAGCTTCAAGGTTGTTTGGTATAGCAATAGCTACTTTGCAAATCCTTCAACCATTGGATTGTTGTTCTTTGATATATTTTATAAATCAAGCTTTGGACGATATCCATAGTTGGAGTAAAATAGTGTTTATTAAGTTGAAGTAAAATAATATTATTATATATAAACTCCGCTAATGGTAGATACAAGATCCAATCGTCTTATTAATAATTAATGTTGTATAGTAAATATTGCTCCAAAACTTGATTAACTTGTTCTGTTTGGTTGTCAATTTGAGGATGGAAAGTCAAAGAAAGTTTAATATCCATTTTTAATATTTTAAAAAGATATTTTCAGAACTTAGATATGAGTTGGGATCCTTGATTGGATATGATATTATTTAATAGGCTATGATATTGATATATATTATCAAAAAATAGCCTTGTCATTTTTTTCACCAGACGTAGTCTTTTTGCAACGGATGAAATGAGCCATCTTTGTGAGTCAATCAGCCACTATAAAGATGTTGTCCAATGAATTGGATGGCAGTAGATTTATAATAAAATCCTTCAAGATAGAGGACCAAGACCATCTTAGAATAGGCAAGGATTGTAAAAGTCTATAAGAACGATGTCAAGGATTTTTGGATCTTAAATAGATGTTTTAAGAGAGCACAAAGTTTTTCATTGCCTTCTACATTTGAGGCCATCAAAAATCTTGGGAAATAAGTTTGAAGGTCTTATTAAATCTAAAGTGACCTGCAATAAAAAAATCATGGCAAGGTTGACGAACGTTGGCATGTTGTGGTTTGGCTATCATGTAAAAAAATTGTACATGTATATTTAATGTATAATTTATTACACAATTAAGTGTGAACTATATCAATGGATTTATTAGTTAGAAGACGTGATTAGATTGTTAGTTTAGAAAGAATCTATTTAATAGGACTATTAATGAGGTTTATACAACCTTATTTTTTTTTTGATAGTGATTTTGAGGTTGATTTATATTGACAATAACTTACATATATCTTTGTTAGACATTGGTGACTCTTAAAATCTTAGTTTACTTCTTTTATTTGGTGCTTAAAGTACAAAGTATATAAATCTTATAAGAAGAAGGGTTAGAAAAGGGATTTTAGTATAAAAAGGGTAGTTTGGCCATCCATGTGGATAAATAGAGGTGGATGATAGAAATCTCTATTCTAATTGGCCAAAAATCATATCCAATGGGCTTCAAGGAGGCTGCTTGATGATTTATTAGGAGTTAGGGTTTGTTTTTTTGAGAGGAATCAAACATAAAAGGCTAGGGTCACAAGGTTTAGATATTTGGATCTGATTTAGGTGCAAATTTTTTGTGGTTTGCACTTTTTATGAAGAAGTTATAGGCGCTCAAAGTTAAGGTATCAATTTTGGACCTACTGTCACTCTTTTGGATATAACTTGCGCATACAGAGAACAATCAAGGATTGGCAATTGGGATTGGAGAGAACACTTTTACTGCTATATTTTTTTATATATAGCTTAATTAAATTTAAGCTATGATAAAAGAGATATTGGGAGTTGAAGTTAGTACTTACAAACTTAAGGGCAGTAAGTGACTTGCTTACATAGTGGTTACATTTTGAGCTATATCTTAGGCAATTTGATAGATTTTTGGCTCAAAATTTTTAGAAGTGTATATGCTTATGTCAAAAGATTATGTATATAAATTTTGTGGCATTAAGATTTTGGGTTTGTGAGATATAAGGAAAATAGTGCTCAGGTGTCTCTGAGCTAAGGTTTTAAGCACTTGCTAGGGGTTTTGAGATATCAGACAATCAAAAATAAATTTACGATTGATTATTTTTTGTAGTGAAACTTAAAAGAATCATTTACACTCTAAAGTAAATTCTATAAAAACTAAATGGTTAGATTAAGAGTTATTGGACTCTAAAGATCAAAAAGAAATAATTCCTTGCGGGTGAATAAAGTTTTGAAGGATTTTTGTGGAAATTTGAATCCTTTTTGTACAAACCTACTTGAATATAAGAGGTTTTATATACATAACTTCTCTTTTGTAAGATTGTTGTATTATTTGTCCTTTTTATTGAGGACAAATCACTTGTTGAATTTTTGCCATCAAATTTCAAGTAAACTCTCTATAACTAGGTACCTAGCGTATTCTTAGATAGAAGACCATGTCATACGACAACGTGTAGTTGTGTTGGTCCTTCTGGGATATACAAGTGTTTTTCAAAGTATAGAAGTTCTTTCTCAAATTTGAACTTATAAGTATTTTCTTTTAAGCAATGCTTGACATCAAGGACCAAAGCATCATTAGTGGTTACAACACGCACTTCATTGAGGAAACTAAAATTGATAAGTGCCAATGTAATAGTAAAAAAAAGGCAAAATTGCTTTGATTTCAACAAAGTTGTATATTATTGATCAAACGTTGCCTTCTCTACTCTTGGTATAAGATATGATTTCCTTGATAGAGCATCTCACAATCCTTATTGCTTCCAAGGGTGATAAGTGATGACAAAGTTGAATCAAGATAGTGACATATTCCATCGAGCTTGGTGGCAATTAAGAACTTGAGCTAATATAAAATATTCTAAGTTCTTGTGATCTATATATATAATTACATGATGCATTACTTTGTCAAGAAAATGACGCCATTCTTGAAAAGAATCAAGAATAGCAAGAAGCTCATTATCATAGATTTTATAATTAATTTTGATAATAGAGAACTTTTGAGAATAAAATGCAATAAGATGGAATTTGTTGTCTATATCCATTTATGAAAGTATGGCCCCTAGTGCAAAATTTGAAGCATCAGTCTCCAAGTAGAATGCCTTTATAAAGTTTGAATGAATCAATATTAAGGCTATAATAAACACTGTCTTAAGGTTTTGGAACATCTTTTCTATTTAAAGCATCTATTCTAACTTATCTTTATATGTCAATTGAGTAAGAAGAGCGACAACTTGAGAGTAATTTTTGATGAAGATCCGATAGAAGTTAGTAAATCCAAAAAAATATTATATGTCTCTCATAGTCTTTGAAATGGCCCATTGCATAACCACCTCTACCTTCTTGGGATCTATCATCAAACCCTCAATAGATATGATGTATCCCAAAAATTCTATCTTAGATTGGTAAAATATATATTTCTTTGATTTGGCATACAAACCTGTATCTCGCAACTTTTGTAATACCAACTTGACATGCTTCTTATGTTCTTCCAAATTTTTTGAGTAAATCAAGATATCATCAAGATAGATTATTACAAATTTGTCTAAACATTTTCAAAAGATGTCATTCATTAAATATTGAAAGATAGTGGATACATTTATTAGTCCAAAGGACATGACATTATATTCAAAATGTCCATACCTTGTCCAAAATGCGGTCTTCCATTTATCTCCCTTCTTGATTTGTACCAAGTTATATACTCCACAAAGATCTATCTTAATATAGATCTTGGCTTGGCCAAGTTGTTTCAAGAGTCTTGAGATTAATGGTAGTCAATAATGATTCTTTATCATTATTTTATTCAATCCATAATAATCAAAATACATATACAAGGAACCATCTTTCTTCTTCACAAAAAATATAGCTATACTTGCTGGAGACTTTGAATGCTTAATGAAGTTCTTTATAAGATTTTTATTAATATTATCTTTTAATATCAAAAGCTCATTTTGAAAAAGATTATAGATTGGCCCAAAAGATGGTTGCGTTCTTTCTTGAAGATCTATAACACAATTATATAATTGATGCTTTGACAATATATCAACATTCTTCTTTTGAAAAACATCTTGAAATTTGTTATATTGTTCTAGAATACTTATCGATGAAGTCATATCTTTTTTAATTAGAGTCACATAAATAACAAACAGAGTACCTTTTTTGGCTGATCTGATGAAATTTCTTGCTTCAATAAATAAAAATTTATCAATTTGAGGCTTTTTATAAATTTTTTTTGCAAGGATTTCTATCAAAAATGTTATTCTTTGTAACCTCCAATCTATAGATGGATTATGCTTTTCCAACCAAGATAGCCCAAGAATAATAAGATTTGAAGGAGTCTTAGTAACGTTGAATACAATCTGACTTCTATGATCTTTGAACAATACTTCTATAGGCATAGTTTCATAGATGACACTACCAAAGAATAAGAATCATCCATCTATTATCTCTACATGAATAGGTTTGGATTTCTGTATTAGAAGAATTTTATGAAGCTTAATGAATATCTCATCTACAAAACAAGCAAACGTCCCTGAATCTATCAAAGCGATTGTTTGAAGCTTTTGAAGGCCAAATTACAACGAGATTGTAAAACAACGAGCAAGTTGAGCAGAAAGAGAGGAACTTGAATAGATTTGAAATGTTGGATTATCCAAATACATGGTCCTTATTGTAGTTGAATATTATCATTTTCTTGATTAATTGTAGTCCTGATTTTAGTAATGTATCAATTTTGTTTCTTCGGACAATTACCAATCTTGTTGCCTTCCTCGCCACAATACAAGCATAGACCTTCTTTCATTTGATGCTTCTTTTTTTATGGACTAAGAGGTTTAAATCATATTGCATTAAGTTGTATATCTTCTATTTTTAAGTGAGAATTCAAAATGCTTGTTGATATAATAGGGATATGTCGAATTGCATATTATCTTATTGAAGCCCATGAATGTTAATCTTGACAACGTTGAAATAATCAATTATTATATTTTATGGCTTGACTAATAGCTTCATTGAGCAATTGTGGATCCGGAAGTGACAATAACAAATCCTTCATATCATCTCTTAGTTTCCAATAAAATTGGCTCATTAACACTTCTTCATTCCAATTGATGTCCCATACTAATTACCTAAAATCGGATATGTAGATTGATGCAAAGCGCGCTTCTTAACATAATGCTTGGATCTTAGTTGTTGTCCAATGAGCCTTGTTATTGTCATAGATATATTTTAAGCCACCACTAGAATTTTTTGTAGTCTTTTGGAACCTTCCATAGCTTTTTCAAATCTTTTAGAATCTTTTAGAATCTTCTAGAATCTTCCTTAGTCTTTAAAAATCCTCTAAATTCTTCTTCAACCTTCCAAGACCTTCCATAAACTTTTTAGAATCTTCCAGAGTCTTCTTCAAATTTCTAAAATATTCTAAGATACTCTTATGATCTTCCAAAATCTTCTTCAACCTTCCAAGATCTCTCGTAGATTTTTTAGAGTCTTCCAAAATCTTCCTTAAGCTTCTAGAATATTCTAAGATATTCTTAGAAGGTCCAATAGGACATAAGGCCTTATAGTATAAATAAGAGGCAAGACTAAGGAGCACCTCAATCTTACTAACACAAATCTTAGAGCAATCCAGAGTGTTGCCTTGTTCTTGATATTAATCCAGTTTTTTATTCTTGATCTAGTTCTTGTTCATGTCCATCCAATTCTTTATTCTCAAAATTATTCTGGTTCTGAATTCTTCTCCTTCATTCTTAGCTAATATGTTATCTTGCATCCTTGATAATTTGGCAAGACTGACTTATATAATCATATCAGAGCTTAGATTTCTTGATAGAGAGTGCATTACCCCTCTTCAAGATATTATTGTGTTCTAGAGGAGTGCGGACTACCCCCTTTTAGACTAATATGCTTATTTCTTATAGTTGATTTTTCTTCAAAAAGAATGGATTATTTCTTTCTTAAGATATATTATTACATTTTAGAGGTTATGGATTACCCTCCTCTAAACTAAATGTCTAAAAGCACTCTTTTTAGTATAAAAAATACTAACGGATTATCGATTTTTTTTTTTTTTAAAGATGAAAATAGATCAGGTTAATAGAGGTGCATCCTTACAAATAGAGAATAGAGTGGCAACTCTTGTAGATCTTTGAATCCTATTGGATATGGTATGAGAAGAAATGACATTCTTCTGCAATCCAAAAAAAAAACTGCAAATAGAGCAAGTAACTGAAGAAACTAAGTAAAATATTCATAACTTACAATAAGAGATTATTTAATTAAGAAAAGCAAGCAGTAGACAAGCTATGCGCACAACTTCTCTAGAAATTCCAAGGATTATCATAAAAGAGTCAAAAGCTAGTATGCCTGATAAGTTTGATAGAACAAGATTCAACTTTTGAGGGTTTTGTACAACAAGTGCGACTTTATTTACCACTATATCCTTCTTGTTATTTAGATGGATTCACTCAAGTCACTTTAGTGGGCACCTTTTTATCAGGAAGTGCTCAATCATGGTTTGCGCCACTATTGGAAAAAAATTCTTCGTTCCAATATAATTTAAAAGCTTTTATGGAAAGATTTACTGCTACATTTGGAGACAGTGATTAAGAAAAGGTGGCAGAGAAGAAGATCTAAAATCTATAATAAGGACAACATTCAGTTGCGATTTATGCCACAAAATTTCAACAACATACTTGTGATCTTGATTAGAATGATAAGGCTTTTATGATTCGATTTTGTTATGGCCTAAAAGATGATATAAAGTATTTATTGATTATGATACCAAGAGTTGAAAGCTTAGAGGAATTCATAGCTCAAGCTATTACTTGTGACAATTGCCTATTTGAACTACAACAAGAAAGGCGATCAATTTTCAACAACATCTATGAAGGTATGATTGCTATATCTTCAAGAGTATTCAAAAAGCCATTAACATATCTTGAACCTATGTAGATTGATGCGACTTAATTCAAGCCATTAACACTAGCGAAAAAGACTAAGCATCAATAAGAGAATTTATGCCTATATTATGGAAGATCCAATCATAAGGCAATAAATTATCCAAATAAGTCTAGAGAATTCAAGGCACGAGGTATAATATCCAAATTAGAAAGGTCAAAAAATGAAGACGTTTAGCCATAGTAGGAACCTTGCGGTTGAACACCTCCAAATCTAATGCACCAAAAAAATATCTCTTTTTACCTTCAGATCCAACATCCTATTTTATACTTCTTATATATATAAAAAACTTGAAACAAGAAATTTTTTCTAAAGTTCTTTTAGATACTAGAGCCTCAGCATGCTTTATGGATAAGGATTTTGTAACCAGGTACAATCTATTACTTATAAAGAAGATCCATCCTATACTTGTTGAAGCCATTGATAGACAAGTCCTTGCATTAGAAGATGTTGTTGAAGAAATCCAACCATTGGAAGTGATACTAGGAGATTAAGTATCACAAATTATTTTCAACATAATTAGATGTCTAATAAATCCTATTGTCATTGGACTCCCTTTGTTTGACCTACATAATCTTGATTTTGATTGGAGTACGTGGAAGATTTTTTCAAGATCTACACATCAAAAGAAGAAACGAGGTATTGCTCTATTCCTTAAAGATAAAGTATTCATGCAAGCAACAATAAAAAGAGATGTATTTGCATTGTATGCTATCTCAATGAAAGATCCAACAAAGCAACTGAAGCAAGATATTCTTAGTCAATATTGCGACCTGGAAGACATATTTATAAAGAAAAAAATAGACATATTACGCAAACATCATCCTTATGATTGTGCAATTAAATTATAAGATAGAGCTCAACCTCTATTTGGTCCAATTTACAATGTGTTACAAATAGAGCTTACAGCCTTGTGAGAATATATTGATGAAAACCTAGCTAAGAATTTTATTCAACATTCAAAATCACTTGCTAGAGCTCCTATATTATTTGTGAAAAAGAAAGATGGTTCTTTATGTATGTGTGCTGACTATTGAGGTCTGAACAAGGTAACTATAAAAAATTGCTATCCATTACCATTAATCTCAGGATTATTGGAACAATTAAGACAAGCAAAGATTTTTATAAAGATTGATTTGAGAAGCGCCTACAATGTAGTCAAGATTAAAGAAGGAGATCAATGGAAGACAACATTCTGTCTAAGGTATGGATATTTTGAGTACAATGTTATGCCTTTTAGACTTACAAATGCACCTGCAGTCTTCCAACATATGATGAATGATATCTTACAAGAATACTTAGATGATTTTGTAGTCATCTACTTGGATGATATCTTGATCTTTTTTAAGAATGAAGAAGAATATGAATATCATGTATGAAAGATATTAGAGAAACTATGAGAAAATAGATTGTATTCCAAATTGGAAAAATATTCTTTCCACCAACCATCAATCAAATTTTTGGAATATATCGCTTCAAAAAATGGGATTTTCATAAATCCAAAGAAGATACAAATTGTTATGGAGTGGAAATAACCATCATCAATTAGAGATATACAATGTTTCTTGGAATTTGCAAATTTCTACAAAATCTTCATCAAAGATTATTCCAAGATTGCAGCTCCATTAACACAACTCACAAGCAAGGACAAATTTATTTGAGATGATAAGGCTGAAGAAGCATTCAAGAAGCTAAAAAAATCTTTCACTTCTGCTCATATATTTATCCATGCAGATCCAATAAAACCATTCATTCTAGAAACGGATGTTTCAAATTTTGCACTAAGATCTATACTCTCTCAAACTGGTGATGATGGTCAACTACATCCAGTAGCATTCCGCTCTCAAAAATTTTCAGCTGCAAAGATCAATTACGAGATCCATGATAAAGAATTATTGGCAATTGTTGATGCTTTTGAAGAATGGTGCCATTTATTGGAAGGGGCTCAACATAAAATCATGGTATATATCAACTACAAAAACTTAGAATATTTTATGAGTGCTCGAGTTCTAAATTATTGACAAGCACGATAGAACATGTTATTATCTCAATTTGATTTTGTGATTATATATTGTCCGAGAAAACTTCAAGGAAAATTAGATGTCCTTTCTTGACGATCATATCTTACACCAAGAATAGGAGACATTGTATTAGATCAACAAAAATCAATCATGTTAAAGCCGTCCAATTTGTACTTAAAGACATTGACAATATCTACCTATACAGATACAACTCTCCAAACCAAAATCTGGAAGGCAACAAAGACAGATCTATTTATAAAGAGCATCTAATAATATTTAAAAAATATACATGTGGAAGAAAATAATAATTTCAAATTGAAAGATAGATTGTTATATTTCAAGAATCTCCTATATGTTCTTCTAAGACTTATAAGACTTCAAATTCTTTAAGCTTGACATGACCTTCCAATAGTTGGACACTTTGGCTTCAATAAGACCTTGGAATTGATATCAAGAGACTACTGATAGCCTCAAATGTAGAAATTGGTGAAAAAATTTATCCAATCATGTGAAATTTGTGCACAAATAAAGATTCCAAGACACCAACCATATAGACTTCTACAACCCCTTCAAGTTCTTAAAGGCCCATGGCAATCGTTATCTATGGACTTCATTATAAATCTCCCAATTTTGAATGGAAAAAACTCAATTTTTATGGTGGTAGACCGCCTTATCAAGATGGCACACTTTATCCCATGCAACAAAACTATTTCTGGGGAGGAAACAACTAAGTTTTTTATTGATAATATTTACTAAATACATGGCTTTTTAATTGACATTATTTTAGATCAAGGACCACAATTTGTATCAAACTTTTGGAAGGGACTATTTCGGCTTTTAAAGGTCAAGATCGACCTCTCATCCGCTATCGTATGACGTGGCCTTCTATTTGAGAATACATTTGGTACCTGGCTATGGAGAGTTTATTTGAAACTTGATGGCAAAAATCCAATAAGTAATTTGTCCTTAATGAAAAAGAAAAATAACATAAAAATCTTACAAAAGAGAAGTTATATATATAAACCCTCTTGTATTCAAGTAAGTTTGTACAAAAAAGATTCAAATTTCTACAAAAATCCTTCAAAACTTTATTCACCCGCAAGGAATTATTTCTTTTTGATCTTTAGAGTCCAATAATTCTTAATCTAACTATTTAGTTTTTATAGAATTTACTTTAGAGTGTAGATGATTTTCTTAAGTTTCACTACAAAAAATAATCAATCATAAATTCATTTTTGATTGTCCGATATCTCAAAATCCCTAGCAGGTGCTTAAAACCTTAGCTCAGAGACACTTGAGCACTATTTTCCTTATATCTCACAAATCCAAAATCCTAATACCAAAAAATTTATATACATAATCTTTTGACATAAGCATATATACTTCTAAAAATTTTGAGCCAAAAATCTATCAAATTGCCTAAGATATAGCTCAAAATGTAACTACTATGTAAGTAGGTCACTTACTATCCTTAAGTTTGTAAGCATTGACTTCAACTCCCAATATCTCCTTCACTTTAGTTTGGATTTTATCAAGCCATATGTAAAAAGTGTAGCCAAAAAAGTGCTCTCTTCAATCCTAATTGCCGATCCTTGATTGCTTTGTGTGTGCGCAAGTTATATCTAAAAGAGTGATAGTAGGTCCAAAATTGACACCTTAACTTTGAGCGCCTATAACTTCTTCATAAAAAGTGCAAAGCACACAAAATTTGCACCTAAACCAGATCCAAAAATCTAAATCTTATGATCCTAGCCTTTGATGTTCGACTCCTTTCGAAGAACAAACCTTAATTCCTAATAAACCCTTGGACAGCCTTCTTGAAGTCCATTGGGTATGATTTTTGGCCAATTAGAATAGAGATTTTTATCATCCACCTCTATTCATCCACATAGATGGCCAAACTACTCTTTTTATACTAAAAATCCTTTTCTAATCCTTCTTCTTATAAGATTTACATACTTGGTGCTTTAAGCACCAAATAAAAGAATTAAACTAAGATTTTAAGGGTCACCAAGGTCTAACAAAGGTGACTTAAGATATACAAAAGTTACTATCAATATAAAATCAGCCTCAAAATTACTATCAAAAAAAGAAATAAGATTGTATAAATCTCAATAATAATCCTTTTAATAGATCCCTTCTAAACTAGTAACCTAACTCCATCTTATAACCTATAAAAATCCACTGATATGGCTCTCATTTAGCTATGTAGTAAATTATACATTAAATATATATATATATATATATATATATATATATATAATTTTTTCATATAGTAGCTAAACCACAACACAACACTGCTTATTATCCTTAAACTGATGGTGAAACAGAACAAGTGAATCTGATCTTAGAACAATATCTTTGTTGTAGTATAAATTATCAATAAGATGATTGGATGGACTTTCTACTATTGATTGAGGTTGCATACAATAACTCCAAACATTCTTTAATAAAGCAAATTCTATTCTTTTCAAACTATGGATATCACCTTAGAGTAGGTCCATTCCAAATTGAAGATGTAAGAAGCCCTATTGCAGAAAGTCAAGCTACCTATTTAAAAACCATCTATGAAGAATTGAAATTCCAATTACAAATATCCCAAGATCAATACAAAGACTATGCAGACATTCATCACAAGAACCAACCAAATTTCAAAATAGGAGATCGTGTCTGATTACTTTGATGAAATATACAAATAAATCGACCATCATAGAAATTAGACTATTAAAGACTTCGACCTTTTACAATTCTATACGAAGTAAATCTAGTAAATTTTTGTCTCAAACTACCAAGTAGCATGTACATTTATCTAGTTTTTTATGTCTTGCTTTTAAAAACCTATTATAAATTAAATATTATTGGAAGAATTATTCCACCACCAGCTCTAGTTGAAGTCAATTAAAATATTGAATATGAGGTGGATGAAATATTAGATTCATCTATAAAATATGGGTAATTAGAATATTTCATCCATTAAAAGGACTATGGAATTAGCAAAAGAACATGGGAACCCTCAAATAATCTTAAGAATGCACCTAAAAAAATTCACCAATTCCATCAACAATATCCTAAAAAACCTAGATTCAATGGTCATTGAAGATTTCATGGACAGTAACATCTCTTGGCTTTTAAATGACGCTTCCTATCAACAACAAAAGACCAATATTAAAAGAAGAGAGCCATGTCAAGACCTGCACTTGTATTTTTCCTAGGATAGAATAGATTTTATTAGAAGCTTATTAGTTATTATGTCAAATCTTTGCATTTCAAGGGAATTATAGGAATAAGAGTCAAAAGATTTTTTTACCATATAAGAGGCTGGAGAATCATTGTAACTTTCACAATCTGTTAGGTTTGAAAAACATGGACAAGATGAAGAAGGAGTATTCTAACGTTAAATAAGGCCATGCTTGGACTCTTTGGAGATATGGCCTCATCACAAAAATCTCGATTCAAATGCTCGAGCTTTGGTAATACTCCTTGGAGTTGAAAGGGTGATTTCAGGTAGACCAAAAATTATGTTCAAAGGATGTTTTGAAGGTCACAACGAAGAGCAAATTCTTGGATGGAATGTTGGTCTAACAAAGATTATATTTGGTGGTCATCAATGCCATCTCAAGGGTCTTGTTGAATCAATAATCAACAAACAAAAGACGGAATATGTTGCTTCTGTACTCCGACAAATTTTAGAATTTTTATGCTTGTGATTTGATCATCAAATTGCTTTGGCTCCTCGTGAAACTTGTCACTAGAAGAGAAGGTGATGTCACAGATATACTTTAAGCTACCACTAGAATTTTTTGTAGACTTCTAGAACCTTCCATAGTTTTCTAAAATCTTTTAAAATCTTCTAGAATCTTCTAAAATCTTCCTTAGTTTTTGAAAATCCTCAAAAATCTTCTTCAACCTTCTAAGACCTCCTACAGGTTTTTTAGAGTCTTCCAAAATCTTACTCAACTTCTAAAATATTCTAAGATATTCTTAGAAGGTTCAATAGGACATAAGGCCTCATAGTATAAATAAGACGCAAGACTGAGGAGCACCTTAGTCTTGCCAACAAAAGTCTTAGAGCAATTCAAAGTGTCGCCTTATTCTTGATATTAATCTAGTTTCTTATTCTTGATCTAGTTCTTGTTCATGTCCATCCAGTTCTTTGTTCTTGAAATTATTCTAGTTTTGAATTCTTCTCCTTAGTTCTTAGCCAACCTGTTATCCTGCATCTCTGATAGCCATGTTCTCTAAATGCTTCTCCAAATGCTTCTATGAAAATTTCAAAGTTGTTCAAAATTGGTGTTTTTTTTTTTTTTTAAAGAAGGGAGCAAACCATGATAGTGCTTGTCCCATAAGCAAGGTGCAAATCAATCCAACCTGTGATTCTTTTATTGGATAAGTATTAGGTTGTAGAACTATTATCAATCAAATTTGATTGAAAAATCCTTGGAACTTTGAATGCATACCATCATATTTTTTCAAAAGATTAATTTGAGGCTCCTTATGTTATTGAATAGATAGATTTTTTTGGCGTAGCATAAGTAATACTGCATCCTTAAGCATAAAAGTTGAGAGTGGATGCAGTCTAAATTGTGGTACTCTAGATGTTGCATCACTATGAAGTTTTTTAATAACTCCTTCAATCTTTGCAATCCTAGTAGATAAAGTAGTAAAAATACTTATAATAGTATCTAACTTAAATTTGAAAGATTTGGTCATACTAATGTCTTGACCTCCAACCATTTTAAAAAAAAAAAAAAAAGAATCTATAAAAAAACAATATGAATTTAGAGGAGGATAATCTGCAATCTCTAAAATGCTTTAAGACCTTCAAAGAGAGGGGTGATCCATTCTCTCATAAGAAAGACAAAGCTCCAATATTACAATGAAAAAAATATTAGTTTAGAGGAGGGTAATCCACAACTTCTAAAGCATTGGTATATCTTCGAGTAGAGGGATAATCCACTCTCTAATAAAAAAGATCCAACTCTGATATTGAAGATGAGGTTAGTCTCAAAAAACTATCAAAGATACGAGAATAGAAAATGAGAGACTTGAATTAGGATAAAGTTTTCAGAAGAAACCAATAAGAACTTGAATTAACTAGATGAGTATATGAACAACACCAAGGAAGATGAGTTAGAACTCCAAGAGATGCATTGTCGAGACTGAAGAATTCTTTAGCCTTGACTCCTATATATACTCCTGTCTTAGATGCTTCCTAAGTGGCTTTTCAAACAGCTTCTACCAACTGAGAAGCTTCATGAGCTCCTTCCACTAACTAAGAAACTTTTCAATTGACTTTCACCAATTAGGAAGTTTTTAAAATATTCTAAAAGGTTTTGTAAATCTCCAAAGTGTATGTCCCTAACAATGTCTTTAAATTGAAATATTTTGGTAAGAAAATAGAAGAATGACCTTGATTTTTTTACATAAGAAAATAATATATCCAATAGCATATGTTACTAATTATAAAATATCAATATTGATTGATATTTATTATTTTTAGTTGTGCTAAGAAATTAGCACTTTTTCATAAAGAATTTAATTAAATGAAGGTGTCTTTTGTTTAGGAAAGAAAATAAAGTGGTGAAGGAAATAAAAGTCAAATGTAGACAAATTAACTTCCAAAAAGAATTTATAGTGTATAACTTTAATAGAATAGATAGTATTAAAAAATATATTTTTAAGCTACCATGGTATAGAGATTAGATATAGGCTAATAATAAATATAATAATGGTAGAAAAAAATAAAAAAATAAGAAATTTTTTATTTACAAGCCTCTTCATATTACATAAATCTAAAATTTTAAATGAATTAAAAAGAGAGAAATTCAATCTTTGAATTTTAATATTAATTTTAAAATTTTATTTAATAGAAGAGATTTTTTTTTTTTTTCTTTTAAATATAAAGTTTTTAAAAATATTATTAATAATTTTGATAATGTAATAACTACTATATTATTAAACTTCTAATAGAATTTTGGATCATATGATTAATTGATATAGATTGCCAAACATCTTATTAGAATATTTTTTAAATTTAATTAAATAGAAATAAATACATTTAAGAAGAAATTTATTGAATTAATTGAAAAGTACTATATCAAACTAAGTAAGTCATTTATTAGAGCCTTGATTTAGTTTGTGAAAAAAATTGATAGAAAATATAAATGTATAATGATTATAGTATTTTTAACAAAGTTATAAATAAAAATATCTACTTCTAACAATTGATGGCTTATTGGTTTATTTAAGTAAAAGTAAGTACTTTAATAGAATTGAATTTTAGGTGAGATACTATTAAAGCAAGATTTTAAATAAGCAAAAAAAATACCTCTTATAAGATAAGATATAGATCTTATGAATACATAATAATATTATTTAGATTATGTAATGCCTAGACTATCTTTAATATACTTATAATATCTTTAATATACTTATAATATACTTATTTTAAGATTGATATATTTATTATAAATTTAATTATTAATAAATTTTTTTTAAAAAAATCATTTGCAATGAATCTTTTAAATAAACATTCTAAAAACCTAAGAACAACCTTGTTGGTTTTAGAATCTTTTGATAATTTAACTTTAATAAGGCTTTTAAAATCTATATAGATACAAGTGACTTTGTAATAGAAAGAATACTAATATAAGAAAAAAGACCAATAACCTTTGAAAATAAAAAATTAAGTATTAGTCAATTGAGCTAATAAGCTTATAAAAAGAAGTTGTTTAATGTTGTCTTTTTTTTGAAGACTTAATAAAATCTATTTAGATGGTTTTACTAGAGTCTTATCAAAGTCTTCATAAAAAATTAATTATCCTTCAAATATTACACTCTAAAGGTACAAGCTTTAAAAAATATTTAAAAAACTACCATCTAAATAGTTTTTTTAAAAAATAAAAACATAAGATGGTATAATATTATAATATTCATAGATTTAGAGCTAATTTAAAAGTTTCAAAAGATCAACTTAGGATCATATTTATTAAGTAGAAAAAAAATTTATAAAAGATAAACTTTAAGATATACAGCTATTAAATATTAATTTATAGGATAATAATTCTTTCTTAATAAAAGGCACCAAGAGAAAATATAATGCAAATGAAGATGCTTTAAAAATCATAGAAGCATTTTTTAAAATTAAATCTATAAGAAAAAAATAATAATAGGAATAACTTCTATAAAAGATGGTTATATTTAATTTTAAAAAATAATGATCTATATGTCTCAAGAAAAATGGACATACAAAATAATATATGAATTATATAATACATCTTATTTAGGACATAGAATGATAAAAGTCATACTAAAAAATTTGACAAAATAATAGTATTAGCTTTTTATAAATAAAGATGTAGAAAAATATATTAAAAGTTATTTAGAATGCCAAAAGAACAAGCTATCAAGCTCAAATGGTGGTTGAAAGAATATCTCAACATTATCAAATAGGTTATCAATTACTTATTAGTAGAAGATTAGGCACTTTGATGAGGTATCAATAGTTAGGATCAAGTATCATGGTCTTAGATATAGTAGTGTCTTTTGACACCTCAAGTTGGCATCTTTTTTATTTTTTAATCTTTTTATAAGTATTGAGAATTCATCTTTTTCAAGTTGAGCCTTTCAACATAGAGTTGTTAGAGTCATAGCACTTTTAGCTTTATTATGATATATATTCATTTTTAAGAACAGTGTTAGATTTGACTAAATTGTAATATTTTGGAACATATTTGTACTTATAAGAGTATATTTTTATTTCAATTATTATTTAAAAAAGATTCAACTTCATGCATAAATATATATGAAATAATTAACATATTTAATTTTTTTAGATTATTATACAAAGGTTTCTACGGCCTTAGGTTATTATTTTTATTATTACAATACAAAAGAAGATTGTTGTGACACTAAAATTTTAAATAGATACTAGTGTTGCGAGAAGGGCTTTAAAAGACATGCAATAGTAGATTCACTGCAAAAGCAAAGAATGCTATAGATTGAGCTTTGGAATGCGTATGATAGATATTAGTAAGAAACATTCATGTTGTTGGAATTTTGAGCTTATCATTATATTTCTCTCTAATGCTGCATTGAACTTATTATATTATGACATCCAATGCAAGCTTATTATGGGAGGCAATAGAACATTGTATTTTAAAGCTTTAGCATTGTGGATTCTAGGTACTAGAATTTATTTACATTGTGATATTATAGAGTGAAAATAAGAGGCAGCCATCATTGTAAGTGGCTCTAAATTTGGTCAATTGTTTATTTTTCAATTTGTATTATATTTGCTAGTTTAAAGAAAAGAAACAAAAAAAGATGTAGCCTTGAGAGAATGATTTTTGAAGTTTTATAAGCAACCAACAACTAAGGAGATGCGCTAAGGATTTCCAAATTTTATTGTCAATATATGGTTTTGTTAATTATAATATACCTTACTACTTTGACATTTGTGGTAACTAACAAAGGCAATTTTATGATGAGCTAGGAGAATATGGTGACATTCAAGAATGATCTACTAAGAAAACAAAAAAATAATAGTAACAAGTGAAAGAAATTTAAAATTGTTGCTTTTAAGCTGCACTTTGAATTTAATATTTCTCAAATATCATTAAAATGTATAAAAAATTACTAATAATAATGGTGGTTTTTCTTATTGATTGAGTGAGTGTAATATTTAATATATATGAAAGAAAAAACAATTGTATTTATGTATTGAATTTGATAGTTAGTTGCAAATAAATTTATAATTATTTTAAATTTATAATTACTTTAAATTTGATTACTATAGAGAGGGTCCTATTTAAAATAATTATAGAATGGCATGGTTGTTCAAGTCACATGTATTATAATAAAATATAGATGCATAGGCTTTTCAATATTATGTTATGATTTGGCTACCATATAAAAATTATATATATATATATATATATATATATATATATATAATTTACTATACAATATGGTGAGAGCCACATCAATGGATTTTAGTCATTTTATCCTATGATACTATATTTTTAGTCATTAAGTTGGCTTATCATATGGTAGTATGAATGCTACTTTATTGATCAATTATTTCTTATTTGATAAGTAAAAAAGACAATAATATTAATTAAGACTTTGATCTTATTGTATTTAAAAAAAAATGGTATATTAAGAAAGAATATATACATTTATTTTGAAAAGAAAGAGCCATAGTTGTAATTATAAGAGATTTTTTGTTATTCTCTATTTAATTTATTTTATATTGAATCCTTATAAATCTTCATGATAGTCCACAAAATATGATTATATTATTATTCTTAAAAGAGTCTAATTAAAAAGGCTACTATTAAAAATTTTACAATCTTATTTTTTTTAAAAGTAACTTTTGAGGTTGATTTTATATTGATAATAATATTTACATATTAAAAGTTATCTTTGTTAGATATTAGTGATCCTTGAAATTTTATTTTGTTTCTTTTATTTGAGATTTGGAGCTCCTATTATATAAATTTTATTAGAAAAAAGTTTAAAGAGGGATCTTGGTATCAAAAGAATAGTTAGGCTATTCATATGGATAGATGGAGATGGATGATAGGAATTTCTATTCATATTGGCCAAAAGTCATATCCAATAGGCTTTAAAGAGATTATTTAAGATCTTATTAGGAATTAGGATTATTCTTTTAAGGAGATTCAAACATCAAAGGTTAAAATCAATAAGTTTAGATTTTTAAAATATAATTTTAGTATAAAAAGTAAGTGATTTGGAATTTTTATAAAGAAAATATAGGTGTTCAAAGTCAAGGTAGCAATTTTGTACCTATTATCACTCTTTGAGACATAACGCAGGCATATAGAGAGCAATAAAGGATTAACAATTAAAATTAGAAAGATCACTTTTTTGGCTACATTGCATATATAAGATTCAATAAATTTTAAATTATTGTGAAGGAAATATTAGGAGTTGAAGTCAAAACTTATAATCTAAGGGCTATAAGAGACCCATTTATTTAGTGGTTGCATTTTGAGCTATATTTCAAGTATTTTGACAAGGTTTTGATTTAAAATTTTTAAAAATATATATTATCATATTATAAAGTTATACACAAATTTTATGGAATTTAAATTTTAGATTCTTTGAATATAAAGAAAATAGTAGTTGGATGTGTATAAATTAGGATTTAGAGCATTTGCTAGGAATTTTGAAATATTAGATGATTGGAAGTAAATCTATGACCAATTTTTTTTGTAGTAAAATTTAAAGATATAAACTAAATTTTTAAAAAATTTAAAAATAATCCAATAGCTAAATCAAGATAATTTAGATCTTAAAGTTCAAAAAGAAAAAATCCTTTGCAAATAAATAAGATGTTGAAGGGATTATTACAATTTGATCATTTTGTATAAACTAAAGGATTTTTAAAAGCTAAGAATTTATAAAAGTGTAAAAAATAGATATATGGAGCTATAATAAAATTTTGATATAAAAATCAGTATTTGAAAAGAAATTATGGATTTTCTTTAAAATAATTAAGAATCTAACTTATCAACAATTAATTAATTATGATTTAGTATAACAAAGGGTGTTAAAGAATATCTAGATGCCATAGAAAATCTAATATATAAATCTACTTAAATGCATAAGGTTCTTATTAATATAATATCTTTTAATGTTATTATATATATTTATCTTTTATATTAAAATAAATCACTTATTAGAGCTTGATTAATAAATTAAAGATAAAATTTCTATAATTAAACATCTAATATATTCTTAGATTAAAAATCATGCTACACAACACTAAGAGTGTTGTTTCTTGCTTGGAGATAGAAAGAAGTAACATAGGATTTATATATAAGATTTTTTAGGGAGGTTTGCAATAATAATATGCTGCCTAGATTTGTTTGGAGAGTCTTATATCTATAATAAAATATAGGTTTATAATATTAGAAAAAATAATATTAGATTCTATATATATATATATATATATATATATATATATATATATATATATAATTTATTTAATTTATTTTTTTGCCTATCTCTAATAAATCTTTATTTATAAAATATTGATTGTGGCTATATATTATTTTTATATTATTATTTATTGATATTTAGATTCAAGTTGGTCAAAGATTAGTATAATGTTCTCATGATGACTTTCATCAAATTTTGGATACTCACATATTTTATAATAAGATTATATATTTTAATATAGTGAAGGAAACCTCTTTGTATATAATATTGTAGTACAATAATCTGTCAAAAGCTTTAAATTGTAGTAGTTGAAGATTAATTCTTCAAGTAGATTATGATCTCAAGGATAGAGCCAAGTGGTCTTAAATTCCTTTGTAATTTCAAAAGTAAAGATAATAGAGTGGAAATTAATCCTTCATAAATCTAAACATGTTCATATTTTTGTATTTGCTTTAAAAGAAGAGTGGACTAGGAATAACCAACATTGCTAAGCACCATAAGTAAATGTTGATAGGTGCTAGTGATCTCTACTTTAGCTAGAAGCTTCATAAACCTATCTTGCCATGATTAATAGTGGCTCGTTCTAAAATAGGTCTAAACATGTTATTTGGTGGTAGGATGTGAGGATAAAATTCACCGCTCAATTCAAATTATAAGATAGATTCAATTAAGAATTGCTTATAATTAGTGGTATGAAGTGTAAGGTACAATCAATAAGAAACAAAAAAATAAAATAAAAAAATATAAATAAATAAAAGAAGTAAAAGAAATACAATCAAATAAATGTACATTCTAAAACTTATTAGAGTTTATTCACTAGATTTTTATTTAATAAAAAATAAAAAATAAAAATAAAAAATAAAAATAAAAAATAAAAATAAAAACTATATTTTTATATAATTTTTTTTTTGTCTTTTCAATGATGTAAAAAATATGTGATTTTAAATTATTATAAATAAATTATAAAATTTTAATGATAAAAAATATAAAAATAAAAAAGTTAAATAAATAGATTTTATCTCAAAGATAATTTGCTTAAAAAGTCAAGGATTTGAGTAATCTTACTTTAGTCTAATTTGAATACTTTTTTGTATATAAACACATCATACAATCACATAAGAATTGATAATCTAAAGACCAATCAAAGAAAATATTTTATATATACCATGAATATTGTCATATCATTTATGTGGTTGATAATGATTATATATATATATATATATATATATATATATATATATATATATATATATATATATATATATATTAAACAAATTGTGGTGATTGCTACATTGCCATCACATCTACATGGCTTATAACAACAAGCCACAACCACTTTATACACTATGTGGCTTAAAGAACATATTTCAACTAAACACATTCATAATATTTAGTTAGAATATAATCCACAACTATAATATCAAAGTGTAATGACTAAATGTATAAGACATCATTATCACATTGATACATAAACAAAAAAGATGCATTAAAAAAAATAAAATATCTAAGACTTCAACTATACACAAAATATATTATGTGGATTAAAAATACTCACTTTATTTACTTCCTTTGCCTATATTGAAGCTTCTTTTATATTTAAAAAACTTTAAATATTCAATTCACAAGGTTAATGGATAATCTAAGTAAAAACCATCAAAAGTGTTTTAAATGCCGACTATTCTTGATATATTTTTGACATGATCAATCTCCAACTAGAATTGCTTTAAATGGTAGATTTAAATAGCCCATATGCCACCTTGTAGAATAAACATCATACAAAATCATTATAGCAACACCTTGAGCACTTCTATATAATATATATTTCAGTCCAATTGAAATATATAATAACTTGATATCAATTCTACGATGAATATGTGATAAATGACATAATATACAATTGTATATATGATCCTTCTAAATCCTACCATTATAGTGTCGTGAAAGACAAAGACCTCTTCTATAAATCATTAAGATCTTGGTTGCCTATTAAACAAAGAAAAAAAGAATTGGTGATATCTCAATATATATCCTTGTGATTTCTTTCAAAATATCTTATTTAACATCTTTTTTGTTTTTTCAAAGATTTTGTAGTCAAAATCCTTTGATTCTTCTAAGATTCCTTTGAAGATTCTTTGATCAAAATCCTTTGATTTTTTAAAGATTTTTTCAAAGATTTTCAAGCCAAAATCCTTCAATTCTCCTAAGATTCTTTCAAAGATTTTTTGATCAAAATTCTTTGACTCTTTTAAGATTCCTTCAAATATTCTTTGATCAAAATCTTTTTGACTCTCCTAAGATTTTTTCAAAGATTCTTTAATCAAAATCCTTTGACTTTTTAAAGATTTTCTTAAAGATTTTTTGATCAAAATTCTTTGATTCTCTTAAGATTCTCTCAAAGATTCTTTAGTCAAAATTCTTTGATTCTTCTAAGATTCTTTTGAAGATTTTTTAATCAAAATCCTTTGATTTTTCTAAGATTCTTTCAAAGATTCTTTGTCCTTCTTTCTTTTTAAAAAAAAAAACCATCTAAGATCCAAAACAAAACAAAAAAAGTAAAGTGTTTATTTTCAATCCTAAAAGGATTAAAATAGACGGCTTAGGCAATATCGGAATAATATTTGATATATACTAAGACTTGCTTGATACTCGCTTCATATTCAATTGACATCCAGATTTGAGATACCTCATAATCTTAAGATTCTCTAGTTGATACTTTGATTGATATCTTAGAATCCTAAGATTCTTTGATTGATATTTTAAAATTCTAAGATTTTTTTGTTGATATTCTAAAATCTTAAGATTTCTTAATTTGATACCTTGGTTGATACCTTGATATCCTAAGATTTCTTGATTTGATACATTGATTGATATTTTAATATCTTAAGATTTTTTAATTGATATCCTAAAATATTTTATGATTTGATCTTATCTATTTTTATTCCTATTCATATTATAATTTTAGAATTAATTCTATTTTATTCCTATCTAGACTATATTTTATTTTATCCTTGTTCACACTATATATTTGGAATTAATTCTATTCTATCCCTATTTATACTATAATTTTTATACATATCTATTTAATTTTGATGCACTTATTGTAAGTGCATCACAACATCTATCCCCCTCCCTAAATCTATACATCCTTTAACAAGCACCATCCTATTTTTCTTCATCCTTACTCGTTTCTTATTCTTCTTCTTTCCAATTTTTTTTTGTCAATGGTTCTTGATCTAATTTCTGAGCTTCTAATCCTTGAATATCTTCAATATAAATTTGTTTATTTCTTTTCTTAAATAGCTTAATTTATTTTTTAGCAATTTTAGACCTCAATGGTATCCTATATAATTCTTTCAAAGAGTAGATCACATTATCAAATACATCAGTTACCATATATAGTCCAAATTATCTTCTGAAAAACTTTCTTAAGGCACTATGTTGATAATCTAATGTGTTATTAAATATAAGTATCTAATCACTAGTTTGAATAGGATTTGATTTTAATCTATATATTTTATCAAACTAGATCTTGTTCTGTAACCTTATATCCTTCAATTTTTCAATAGTCCTTTTGAGATCCTCATGTAACCTCTCCAATTGTCTAATTTGAAGCTCTAATAACCTTTTCCTATCAATGTTATCCTCTCAGACCAAGAACATCTAATTAAGCACACTTTGTTTAATTGATATCATAGGTTTCTATTCTATCATCAATTCTATTGGCATATAGTTTGTAATAAAGCTATATATAGTTTTATTTGCCTATAAGGCAAATGATAGTAATTTAGGCCAAAATTTAGCTTTACCTTTGCATACTTTAATCAAAGCCTAAATAATTGGATAATATCATCTCTCAATCTTTCCATTAGCTTCTAGATTATAAATTGTAGTCAGCTTCAATTGGACTCTGTACTTGTTAAAAAACTCATGAGTTCCTATTGCATCTAGTTCATCCTTGATTGCCCTCATTCTTCCAATGTTTTCATAATGACATACTATATCTTCTAAAATAAATCTATACACTAATTCTGTGGACTTATTTCTTAAAGTCCTTCCCTCTACGTAATTTGACAATTCTTCACGTGCCAAAATCAAATACTTCATACTCCATATGCTAGTTGGCATAACAACCAAGTTTAACATCTATTGAAAGTGTATACTAGATGGATAAGTAAGGCACAAACCATCTTTGTGTCTAATCTTTGATTGTAATTGATACTCTAAACAAAAATTTATAAATTCTTCTGTATCTTTATATATACTTTTTTACCAATACCTTTCTTTAATCTTAATGAAGGTAGCTCATATTTCCCTATATCTAGCCCATAATTTATCATGAAATTCTCTTAAAACTTGATGCTTAGTCTCAATATCATCAATAATCCTCAAAAGAATCCCATCTATTCTTTTGGGCCTCTTCTATAAGAATCCTTCTTTAAAAATATACTTGTAAGCTTGATGTCTGATGTCTTTAAAATATTTTTCAATTCAACCTTCTTCCTTCTTTAAAATACTCAAGTATAAACCAATATTCCGTAATTTGCTCTTATATAGATCCGTATTGAAAGGTAAGATTTCACTAGTGGGGTCTTCTATTCCTATTATATATGTATAATCCATTTCAACCCTTTCATCCTTGTCATAAGCAAATATTTTCTTTTCATAGAAATATCTTATTCTAGATAATATATTTGCAATGTAGTTCTTTTTTTAAAAAATATATATTAAAACAAGATTTATAGATTTGATATATATTATCTATCTCAATATAATAATATCAAGAGTTGAATAATTTGAAATCATACTTAATAAAGATAAACAATCTGTCTCTAGAATTATATTTATTTCAATCAAATAATTTTTTTTTTTTATCTTTAAAGTACTTAAAGCACCCTAGAGTTCTCTTTTAACTTGATGATAAGTTCTTTGCCTTTCAATAAAAATTTTGGCTCTAAATTTGATAGCAAATCTGTTACCCTCATTGTCATTTTATCCAACAGTCCATCTAGTGGCTATCAGGCTTGTATCCACAGTCACAATCACTGATCTCTTATACTAATAATCTATATGCCTCAATATTAGTGGTAATTTCAAAACCACCTTTAATTCCTTCATGGCTTTATCTTGCTCTTGCCCCCAAGATCTTTTATCCTTTCTCAATAATTTATATAAAAGTTTTGCTATTTGTCTAAAATGAGGTATCTAAAATCACAAGCTTTTAAAAATCTTCTTATTTCAATTGTATTTTTTTTATAGCTTTATATTTAAAATTGTATCAACTTTCTTTGGATTAGGTTTTCTTCCATATGAGCTACATAGATGCTCAACCACAACTATCTCATCAGCTCCAAAACTTAATTTTTTAAGAGATAAAGTTAATTTTATCTCTTTAAATCTAATCACTATGCAATCAACATCATCAATGTATTTCTTTACAAATATCTTACATCCATCTTCATCTAATTTTGTGTCTATATCTTTAATCCTATAATCTTTAATTGGAATATCATCCAAGAAAAGAATGGTCTTATTTGAAATATAATCTTTTAAAATCTGGTTTATGGCACTTTGTATAGAGTTAGTAGCACCCTATGGTAAAGTACACATGCATACCAATCCTAATAAAATCTTTATTGTTATAATATTCTTGCTTTCTTTAGCTACTTAGAATTGATCATATCTTGAATACAAATCTCCAATAGAATAGATACAGTGGCATATGAATGCCTCAACTATTTTATTTACAATTGGCCCAATATCTATGTTCATTATAGTAATTTTATTACTTGATTGTATACCTTGAATAAATCTTAATATTTCAGACTTCTTAGATATAGTAAATCAACAGTTGAAATAAGATGCAATAGATAGTTTAAGAATCTCTATTTTCATCTTTTTTTTCAATAAATCTACCAACTTTGGAAATAAAGCTCTTGTCATAGGAATTGGCTTCAAATTCCATAATATATGAGGCATTGTGAAAATAGCCATAGGTGCAACTACACTTGGATCAACACAACTAATTTTTTTTGATATAAGGATAAAAGCCTTATCATATTTAAATATCATTTCTAAAAACTTTATCCTCTCTTCTTTGATCAGAAATTCACTTTTTCCAATCTTCAACTTATTCAATGATCTCTAAATAAACTTGTGACCAATCCTCTTTTGTTTCTTAAGACTTGATTTCCTTGTTGCTTTTTCAATATGTTTCAAAGTATCAAAAGATAATTGAACAATAATTGGTTTTATCTTCTTAACCACAATCTTATACTTGGTATTAATCCTTGCTTCTTATTCAATTCTACAATCTTTAACTCCCTTCAATATGGAAGTGGATTCTCTAATTGCTTCATATAATTCTCTTGAATGTAAATCCATAATTATTCCTTCATATTTATTCAAATCTTTTTCAATTACCAAGCCTTCTAAGCTCTTTAAAATATTGTTCAAATCTTCTTCTAAACCCTCTTCATCAATCTTTCCAAAAATAAATTCATTGCTTAAAATCAAATCCATATTTTTTAGCTTATTTTGATTTTTTTTCATATATCTTCAATATTTATAATCTAAATCCTTAATTCTTAAAATTTTCAAAACTCCAAATTTTGTATAATCCAAAAATTTATTTTTAAACCTATCTATATTAAGAAGTATAAAATTAAAAGACTTATCTGTATCTTTAGATTCTCTATCCTTAAAGATACTCCTCAAAAGCTCAAAAAAATATAACCAATTTTTAAAGAAGTTTCTTCTAATTGTTTCTTGTTTCTTTTATTATTAGTCATTATAATTAAAAATTATACTAACCTCTTTCCATCACAATTTTTGATCCTTGCATAATATGAACCATCATCTAATACCTTAGTTTCTATTTTTATAGCTATAATATATGATTGTTCCATAATCATAGGATAGGTAGCAAATTCTTATATAAAAAAAATTTGTTCTACCTCCACATTCCTAATTCTTATCTTAATTGCTGGACATGCTCTATATAATTCACCCCTCTCATTATTTGTAATCTTTATTACCCATCCATGGTTGGTGTCAATAGGCCATATTTTCCTTTCATAAATATTCTTAGATATTATGTTGATTTCAAATCCATGATCAATTAATACTAGATAGGTTTTCTTATTATCTTCAATTCTCACCTCGGCTTTTATAGTAGCCTTAGTCAAATATGTATAAGAAAATGCAGGCTTCTTTTCAACTCCTATCCTTTCATATTTATAAATTGAGGTCTTTACTTGCTCACATCATTTATTCCTGACCTTGTCTATTCCATATCCAATTACTTTGACCTCCTTCATATGCATCTTATTAATGGAAGTACTAGAGGCACTAAATTCCTTAAACTCTTTTTTCTTGCTAAGTTCCTTCTTATTTTCAAATACATTAATATCATCAATAGAAGAATTTTCATGCTTTTTATTTTGTGCACATCTTTCTTTGCTATCACCAGACAAGGCAAATACTTGTATTTTTTTTTTTCTTTTCTGTTTGTCAAAGCCTTTATCATCATTGCTTCAGATGTTATGTACCTCTTCCGCTTAATGACATCAATGATGAGCTTATGAAATTCTTTCTTGGCAATATCAAGAACCTCCATTCAAGAAAATTTTATTTTTGCATCTAAAATCTTCTTTTCAAAAATACCTTTGATATCAATAAGGAATTCCATATCCAACTTTAATTTAAATATTGGATTTTTAATCTTATCTTTTCTTGAATCTTCCTTCTGATTTCTCTTTTCCCATTTTTTTTTAGGTAATAGGATGTTTTTACCTAAATAGGAAAAAGAGAGCTTTGACTCCATTGGAGTGGCAGCTTGCTTCTATTGATTCTTATTTGTCAATCTTTGGTTTTTCTTTTTGCTATTGGCCACCTCTGTTCTCTTTTCTTTTCCAACCCTATCCCTTTTAATTTCATCTTTGAAGTTTTCATGGAAGCATTTGGAGAACATGACAAGACTTATTGAACAACAACTAAGATCCAAGTATTACGTCAAGGGGTGTGTTCTATATCAATCTACATTCAATTTTAGATAATTTGTATGCAACATCAATTGGGATAAAGAAGCTCTAATGAGCCAATTTTATTAGGAATTAAGAAATGATATGAAGAATTTGTTATTGTTGTTTTTGGAACTATAATTATTTGATGAAGCCATTAGCCAAGCTGTAAAATATGATAATTGATTATTTCAATGTCAACAAGATCAACATTCATGGGCATCAATAAGAAAATACACAATCTGACATATCCATACTACATCAATAAGCATTTTGAATTCACGCTTAGAAGTAGAAGATATAGAATTTAATACAATATGATTTAAATCTCTTAGTCTACAAAAAAAGAAGTGTCAGATGAAAGAAGGTCTATATCTATATTATGGTGAGGAATGCCATAAGATTGATAATTATCCAAAGAAATAAAATTGACACATTATCAAAACAAGAAGTGCAATTTTTCAAGAAAATAACAATGTTCAGCAATAGTAAGGATCGTGCAGCTGAATAATCCGACATTATAAAATTATTCAGGTTCCTCTCTTTCTACTCAATATGCTTGTTGTTTTATAATCCATTTGTATTTTGGCCCTCAAAAGCTTTAAATGACCTCTTTGTTAGATTCCGGGGCGTCCGCTTGTTTTATAGATGAAGCATTCACTAAGCTTCACAAAATTCTTCTAGTATAGAAATCCAAATCTATTCATGTAGAGATAATAGATGGATGATCTTTATCCTCTAGTAGTATCACCCATAAAACCACGCCTATAGAAGTGTCATTCAAAGATCATAGAAGCTAGATTATATTCAATGTTATTAGAATTCTTTTAAATCTCGTTATTCTTGTATTATCTTAGTTGAAAAAATATAATCTATTTATAGATTAGAGGTTACAAAGAGTAATATTTTTGATAGAGATTCCTACAAAAACTTTTTTATAAAAAGCCATGAATTGATAAACCTTTATTTGTTGGAGTAAGGGCTTTTATAAGATTAGCCAAAGAAGGTACTCCGTTTGTTATTTATGTGACTCTAATTAAAGAAGATATGACTTCATCGGCAAGTATTCTAGAGTAGTATAGCAAATTTTAAGATGTTTTTCAGAAAAAGAATGCTGATATATTGCCGGAGCACTGACCATACAATTGTGCTATAGATCTTGAAGAAAAAATGCAACCATCTTTTGGCCTAATCTATAATCTTTTTTAAAATGAGCTTTTGGTATTGAAAGATTATATTAATGAAAATTGTGCAAAAAACTTCATCAAACATTCAAAGTCCCTAGTAGATGCATCTATACTTTTTGTGAAAAAGAAGCATGGCTCCTTACGTATGTATGTTGATTATGAAGAATCGAGTAAGATAATGGTAAAGAGTCATTATCTACTACCGTTAATCTCAAGACTCTTAGAATAACTCAGCCAAGCTAAGATCTATATTAAGATAGATCTTCATAAAGCATACAACTTGATACAAATCAAGGGAGGAGATGAATAGAAGACTGTATTTTAAACAAAGTATGGACATTTTGAATACAATGTCATGTCCTTTAGATTAACAAATGTACCCATTATCTTTCAACATTTAATGAATGATATCTTTTAAAAATACTTGAATATATTTGTAGTGATCGATCTTGATGACATCTTGATTTACTCAAAAAATCTGGAAGAACATGAGGGACATGTCGAGTTGGTATTACAAAAATTGTAAGATACATATTTGTATGCCAAATCAGAGAAATGTATATTTCATCAATCTAAAATGGAATTTTTAGAATACATTGTATCTATTGAGGATTTGACAATGGATCCTAAGAAGATAGAGGCAGTTATGCAATAAGCCATTCCAAAGAGTGTAAGAGACATATAATATTTTCTTGGATTTGCTAACTTCTATTGGATCTTCATCAAAAATTACTTTCAAATTGCCGCCTTTTTTATTTGATTGATATATAGGAATAAATAAAAATGTGGGCCTTAAGCGGAGAAGGCATTCTAAGACCTCAACATGAGATTTATTTCAACCTCAATATTGGTGCATCTAAATTTTATAAAGGTATTCTATATGGAGATTTTATACTAAAGACTGTACTTTCACAAATAGGTATAGACAACAAACTCCATTTTGTTGTATTTTATTCTTAAAAATTCTTTATTATTAAAATTAATTATGAAATCTACAATAAAGAGCTTCTTGCTATTGTAGATTTTTTTTAAGAATGGTGTCATTTTCTTGAAGGAATAATGTATTCTATGATTATATATACAAATCATAAGAACTTGGAATACTTTATGTCAGTTCAAATTCTTAACCACCACGAAGTTTGATGGAATATATCACTATCTTGATTTAGCTTTGTTATTATTTATTCACTTGGATAGCAATAAGGACTATCTGATGCATTATTGAGGAAATCATATCTTATACCAAGAATAGAAGAGGCAACGTTTGATCAATAATATACAATTTTGTTAAAATTGGAGGAATTTTTTCTTTGTGCCACTATTATATTAGTGCCTATTGATTCTAGTTTTTTCAATGAAGTGCGTATTGTAACCACTAATGATACTTTAGCCCTTGACATCAAATGTCACTTAAAAGAAAATGTTGATAAGTTCAAATTTGAAGAAGACCTTCTATATTTTGAAGAAAATTTGTATATCCGAGAAAGACCAACACGATTGCACGTTCTTCAATCTTGCCATGATTTTCCAACTGTGGGTCACTTTAGATTTAACAAGACCTTTAAATTTATTTTCTAGGATTTTGAATGGTCTCAAATATGGAAGACAATGAAGGACTTTGTGCTCTCTTGCGACATCTATTTAATATCCAAAAATCCTCGATATCACCGTTATAGACTCTTACAATCCTTGCTTATTCAAAGATGGCCATGGTCTTTTATTTTGATGGATTTCATCACAGATCTATTGCCATCCAATTTAGTAGACAATATCTTTATAGTAGTTGATTGACTTACAAAAATAGCTTATTTCATTCCTTGCAAAAGACTATGTCTAGTGAAGAAATGATAAGATTCTTTCTTGACAATATATATCAATATCATGGCTTATCAAATGATATCGTATCCGATCAAGGACCTCAATTTATATCTAAGTTTTAGAAATATCTTTTTGAAATATTGAAGGTCGATATTAAATTTTCTTTGACTTTTTATTTTTAAATTAATGGCCAAACAGAATAAGTTAATCAAATTTTGAAGCAATATTTATAATGTAGTGTTAACTACCAATAAGATGATTGGATCTTGTATCTACTATTAGTAAAGTTTGCATATAATAATATTATTCATGCCTCAATTCAATAAACATCATTTTATTCCAATTATAGATATCATTTAAAGCTTGATCTATGGAGTATACCAAAAAACAACAATCCAACAGCTAAAGGATTTGCAAAGTATCTATTGCTACACCAAATAATCTTAAAGCTTCAATTATAAGTAATTCAAGATGCTTACAAGGCATCTACAAATAAATTTAGAAATCAATTGCTTGATTTTTATATTAGAAATAAAATATGGCTTCTTCGATGGAACATCAAGACCAAGTAGCCATGCAATAAGTTGGATTATCAAATGTTGGGATCATTTTCTATTCAGAAGAAAATCAATCCAATGACATATCGCTTGAAATTACCATTTGTTATAAAGATACATCTAGTTTTTTATGTCTTTCTTTTAGAACCTTATAGAGAGTTGCATATTTCAGAAAGGATATAATAATTGCGGCCTAATATCAAAATTGAAGACCATAAAGAATACGAGGTTGAAAAGATATTTGATTCATAGTGAAGGTGGAATAAATTAAAATATCTTATTTACTAGCAGGGCTATGACATTAATGAGCATATATAGGAACCAGCTAAAAATCTTGCCAATGCACCTCAAAAGATATAGTAATTTTATCGACTCTATTTTCACAAATCCAAACATATTTGATGATAACTTCTTAATGAAGATTGGATTCAAGGAAGATTTATAAAAGAAGGAGAATTAAACTAAAGCCTTCATCAGTATATAGTTATGTATTCTAAAATAGAATAGAATAATAGAAGCAAATTAGTTATCATATTAAACCTTCAAGCATTGAGAGAACAAGACTCAAAAGATTTGTTTGCCACACAAGCTTTGAACGAATCAGTGCAATTTTCACAACCTTCAATTGAGCAAAGCAAGGACAATACATTTCAATAGTAAGTATGATCTTGGTTGGAGCCATTAGGAATAAGATCCAACCATGCAAGTCTCGATTCTAATGCGTGAGCTTTAGTGATATTGCTTGAGCTTGATGTTTTGAAGGCCGCAATGAAGATCAAATCTTTGGATGGAATATTTCAACAATGAAAATACTAATTCAAGGCTATAGGTGATTTCTTTGAGGATTAATAGAATCCATTGTCTAAGAATGGAGAATTGAATATTTAGCTTCTCTAGTATAATATATTCTTGATTTTTTATATATGTAGTAAGATTGAGCTCCTCTTGGAACTCATTATTAGAGTAGGGACTGATGTTAGGGATATATACTTCAGAGGTTTACAAAATCTTCTAGAACATTCTAAAAGCTTCTTGAATTAGTGAAAGTCAGTTGAGAAGCTTCTTAGTTGATAAAAGTTGGTTGAGAAGTTTTTTTAGTTAGTGGAAGGAGCTCAAGAAGCTTTCTACTTGATAGAAGTTGCCCAAGAAGCTTTTTAGTTGATAAAAGTTGATTGAGAAGTTTTCTAGTTAGTGGAAGGAGCTCAAAAAGCTTCTTAGTTGGTAAAATTTGGTTGAGAAGTTTCCTAGTTAGTGAAAAGAGCTCAAGAAGCTTCTTAGTTGGTAGAAGTTGCTCAAGAAGCTTCTTAGTATAATAGAAGCTAATTTAAAAGTGTCTTAGATAAGAGTATATATAGGGATTGAGGCTGAAGAGTTCTTCAGTCTAGACAATGCATCTCTTAGAATTCTAACTCACCTTTCTTGGTATTGTTTATTTGTTCATTTGATTAATTCAAATTTTTGTTGATTTCTTCTAAAAATCTTATCCTAGTTCAAGTCTCTTGTTCTATATTTTCATATCCTTGATACATATCATATCAATTTGCATGTCTTTTACTTCTAAATGTACGTATTAAAAAGACGTCAGTATTGCCATCATATTATAATTATATTGGAGCTCTCTTATGCCACTCTCAGATTGAAATTTAAAAATCTAATTATTATATTTTAAAGCAAAGTCAATTATTTGACTCAATGTCTAAGTTGAATATTAATTTTTTTTATCTCATATTATAATTTGTAAAAAAATTGATTAATGAGTGCAGCATCATCCCACTTGATATCAATTGCTAGTTGTTGAAATTGTGAAGCATATGATATTATTGATCAATTTCCTTGTCACAAAATATGGATCTTGTTGGTTGCAATACAAATTGCATCATATTTTTTATATATAGATCAAAATTCCATTAAAAATACCTCCAAATTATTCAATATTGGATCAAATTATTCAAGAAAAGATAAAAATCACTATAAAGTAGAACTTGAAAGTAGTATTCCAATAAACTTGACTTGTGATCCTTGAGTTGGATAATTTCAAGGTTGAAGTTCAATCACAAGTTGTTCTTAATTAATAAATCCTTGAAACTTAGATCTCATGCCATCAAATTTCTTTGGCAAACTAATTTTTGGTTCTTTGATGCTTGAATGGTGTACTATTGTAGGTGAAGTGATATGGCTTGAAGTAGCTCCAATCATCTCTACATCTTCACTTCCTACTAATCTTATTGCTCTTTATAATAGTACATTGAGTTAATACATTGTAAGCATTAATTCTCTTATTTGCTCTTGCATTTGTGCCATTGCTCTTTTTATTTCAATAAGCTTTGCTATAATAATATAATAGAAAAGAAAGAGTGTTTATTCTCATTACAAAATAAAATACTCAAGAATAAAAAAAAAATAAATAAATTTAGAGACAATATCAATTTTAAAAGTGGATAATCCACAACTTCTAATATGCTTATATTTTATTAAGAGAAAGGAGTAATCTACTCTTAATCAAGAAAAGATAAAGATTTGATACTATATCTTCATTCTTGTCAATCTGTCAAGGATATAAATTAGAAAAAGATGCATAAATTAGTAAAATTTATATCAAAAGAAAAAAAAAAAAAGAAAAAAAAAGAAAAAAAAAGGTATATATATTAAAGAAGAAATTAGAATGGCTATTGTCAAAGACTAGAAAATATAATGACTCTTAAACTAGATTAGAAATAAAAAAAAAAAAAATTGAGAAGAGTAAAAAAAGCTTCACTCTTGTCTCTATATATACTATCTATCTAAGAGCTACATAGCGACGTTTTATAGGACCTTTTACATGTGTCCAATTTGCAAGACACATGTCAAACTTATAAGACAAGTTTCCTATATGCATGCCACATATTTAGCTTATCCTACAAGCTACTAACCATGTGCAATATGTCGCTAGCTTATTAGCCAAGTTTCTCACCTATAAATTGCCTATAGGCATGTATAAAGATGAATCCATATCTATGAAGCTTCTAAGAAGCTCTTCTATAAAATATTATCAAATTAACCTACTTCTACTTACTTCTACCTATCCATACTAATTAGATAATTATTAGAATAAATCATATGTTTGTGATAATAACTTTAGATTTTTGGATATGATTTTGGTTCAAAAATCAAGTGATTTAGAATCTTTATAAGAAGATATAGGTGCTCAAAGTGAAGGTATCAACTTTGTACATATTATCACTCTTTGGGACATAAAGCATGTATACAAAAAGCAATGAAGGATTAGTAACTGGAATTGGAATTTTTTTTTTTTAAGCTATATTTTTTTTATATATATACAGCTTGATAAATTTTAGAATAAGATGAAGGAGATATTGGTAGTTGAAGTCAATGCTTACAATCTAAGGGCAGTAAGTGAATTGTTCAATTAGTAGTTGTGTTTTGAACTATATTTTAAGTAATTTGATAAGATTTTGGCTTAAAAAGTCAAAATCTGATAATAATTTTGTATTATAATATTGCAAAGTTACATACAAAATTTTGTGGTATTTGGATTTTTGATTTTTGAGATATAATGAAAATAGTGCTCAAATTTCCATATATTAGGATTTTGAGTACCTACTAAGATTTTTGATATATTAGATGATTAGAAGCAAATCTGTAATTGATTTTATTCTTGAAAATACTTAAGGATATAAACTATATTTTTGAAAAATTTAATAAAAATTAAATAATTCAATTAAGAGATATATTTGATTTTAAAATTTAAAAAGAAAACAATTTTTTGCAAGTAAATAAGATATTAAAGGGTTGTTGTTATGATTTAAGTATTTTATACAAATTAAAGAGAATTTTTTAGAAGCCAAGAATTTATAGAGGTATAAAAGATGGATATATGGAATTAAAATAAAATTTTGGTAAAAATATGAATTTTTTTTTTTAAAATTATAGATTTTCTTTGAAGTTATTGAAAATATAACTTACTAGCAATTGATTATTTATGATTTGGTATAGCAAAAGGTATTAAGGAATTTCTAGATACCATAGAAAAATCTTATGTAAAAATTTATTTAAATATAAAAGATTTATATATATATTTTATTAAAGACAAATTACTTATCAAAACTTGGCTATTAAGTTACAAGTAAATTCTCTATGGTTAAGTACTTAATATATTTTCAAATTAAAAATCATGCCATATGACAAGAATCTTTTAAAAACAACACTCTTGACTTTAGAACCTTCTTTATAGATAAAATTATTTGTCTTGCTATTACATCCAAAGTAATTAGTACAACTTATTCGAAGTAGATACAAATTTATTAAGAAAATTGTTGCACTTGTAGCCTATAGTTCCCTCCTCAAATAATAGTATATCTTAAAGTATCTCTATGTTGTACAATACTCAAGTTTTTCATAGCTATTGGTATTATTTGTTTGTATAAGTTTGTTTGTTGCTTCTAAACATGTGTCTATACTTTTAGATCATCTATGTTAATTACAAGGGTCTGAATATTCCTTTTGATAGCTATAGATAATACTAGATGTTTACTATATAATAAATAAGGTAAAAATAAAGCTAATGAGGCTTATTTGCTAAATCTATAGGCCATTGTCATCCAAGGCAATTACAAGTCTCAATCTCCATGATGCCTTTTTTTGTAAACTATATTTTTGAAGCCTTCTTTTGATAGTCTATACCATGCATTTTGCTAAACCATCTATTTTTGGATGGTTTTTTGAAATTATTCTCAATACTCCATCCAAGAAAGCATAAGCAATTTTTTTTATTAAATTCATCAAATAAAGGCACCACTTCTAATCACTTAAAAAAATATTCAATCATTACCAACACATATTTTTTGTATCAAGATGTAATTGGTAATAATCTTATAAAGTCCAAATTCCACCTATAGCATAAACCTATAATTAATAGTAGTTGTAATTGAGTCATTGGTATATTAAATAATGCTCTCACTTGGTCACATATTACACATCTAACTACCAGTTGTTGAACTTGTGAGATTATAAGCTTTTCTATCAATAGTGAGATTGTAAAAAACTCTATGTCCTTAGAATTCTAAAATGACCTAGTTCTTTAAGTATATGCCTAATTAACTTCTTTCTATTGTAAAATTTTGGTATCTTTTTTTTATTGCCATTCAACCATATTCAAAGTAAATGAGTCTCTTCTCACACAAATCTTTTTACTTATTGTAGGATCCAATCATTTTCTTTGGTAGTCAAGATACTAGTCAATTTTTTTTTCTTTAAATATTCTAATACAATACTATTCTTAAGAATATCTCTAATACCTGCAACCTCTTCACTAACTTCTTCATCTATTATTGCTTTAATAATTGATTCTTGAATAATGTCTCCAATCATCACTAACATATTGAGATATGTGGAACAATGCTATCTTAACAAAGTTTCTTTGTTTATTTCTACATGCCATTTAGTCCCTATAAAGTTCTTTTTTCTTAGATATATATTGTGATTTAAACTATCTACATCCATATTAATTAATCCAATTCTATATATCATCTTAAAATTATATTTTTATAATATCAAGGTCCACCTTTCAAGCTTTTCAATGAGCTTATTTGATTCTAAAAGCCATTTGAATGGTTGATGGTTTATGACTAAATAATATTAAAAATAAATAATTATCCATACTATATTTAAATTCTTTCTCATAAGAATTGTATTGTGCTTTAAATTTGTTATTTGACCTACTAACATAGGCAATTACAAATGCTTTATTATCATCATCCATTTGAATTAATATTGCTCTAATTTCCAAACTACTCCAATTAGTGTATAATTGTTAAGACCGTTACGAAATAGGTCTTTGTAAAATTGGTATTATTGCTAAGTGTTCTTTTAATTCTACAAAGGTAGCTTCTTGCTCTTCACATCATATATAAAGTTGATTATTCCTTATTAACATAGTTAGAGCTTTTGTAATGGTACTAAATGTCTTTATAAACTTTTTATATCAGTTACAAAGTTCCAAAAATGCATGTAACTGATTTATATCATATAGTCTTGGTATAGATATTATAACTTTCACCTTTTTAATCATTTCACCTAATCCTCCTAAATATGTCATGTACCCAAGATATTCTACTTTATTTTGGTAGAACTTATATTTTTTAAGTTGTAATTTTAATCCATGTTTTTCAAGTCTCTTAAAAATTTCTTACAAGTATTTTTGATGTTCCTTGCAATCCTTACTAAATACAAAATATCATCTATGTAGCATTTTGCAAAGTCCAAACTAACAAGAACTTTATCTATCAAACACTAAAACTCTACAAAAGTATTTTTAAGATCAAATGGTAAGATATTCAATTGATAAATGTAGTCTTTTTTATATTCATCTATGTTCCAAAATATAGTCTTTTACTTATCACACTTTCATAATGAAAGTTGATAATATCCTAATATAAAGTGCTAAATATTTTAGCTTGACCTATGGATTCAAAGATCTCTTTATGAATGAACATGTCATATCTATTTGATTTAATATGCCTATTTATCTTTCTATAATCTCTACACATTTGTTTCTTAGTCCAATTGCCATAATATTCTTTTTAGCTAGCATAACTATAATAAATGCATATTCACAATCAATTGGTACAAATTTTATTAACTTGGTTCCAAATAACTCTTGTGTCCAATCTTGAATCATCTTCTTTTCTATCTTGTTATATTTATAAGGCTTTTAATAGATAGGAACATCATCTATTAAACCAATTCTCACAATTTGATCTTTAAGTATATTCAAATTATATAAAATAAGTAAAAAAAAATTCTTATATTTTTTTATAAAACTCTTATTCTTCTAATTTTTCTATTTTTTTTTTTTAAACCTATATCAGGTATCTTTGTCTCTTAAGTCACAACTACCTTCTTCTCATCTTTTGAAGTAGCTTATTTTACCATTAATTATTATTGAGTCTCACTTGGAATAACACTTGTTTCTTCTAAACCTACCATATAATATTTCTCTTCTATATGGAAAAGGTCCCACAATTCTTCTACTTATTATGCTACTTCCATCTTATAAAATAACTTATTTATTTCAGCTTCCAAGTTCATAATTGATTGTACTAAATTCATAAAATATCCATATCTTTGTGAATTTTGTCTCTAAAGGCTAGTAGCCTTATGAATAGCTACCATATTTTCTAATGCCTTAAGAATTTTATATTATCTTATAATTTCCATAGAGGAGCAAATATTGCTTCTTTTCTTCCAATCATTGTATAAGATGCACCAACTATAGGTGGTTTCATTGTTAAAATGTTCATTCTTATATATCTATTAGATTGGTGAAACTAAAAGCCAATCACTTTTGATTTGCTATAATCAATGATATTATCCATGTAAGACAATATAAATTCATATCTTAATTAATCAATACTCTTCTTTGACATTCTAAAATATCTTGCAAATATGTAATATGTGTTTGAAAATTCATGGCTCTTTTTCTCTTACTAGTATTAGACTCTATTATTTTTACTAAGTTTATATCCTATACTAAGTCTTGTTTATTATCTTTAAATGCATAAGACTTAGCATAGCTCATAAGTGTAGGTAATATTCTATGTGATTTATCTTTACGGCTCACCATTATCAAAAAAACTTGATTATCATGATATATTTTTTTTAATATTATATATAGATCTAAAATATCTTTCATATAGAAATCATTAGGTCTCTGAATCTTACTATAGATTGTTTGTAATAATTCCATTGATATTAAATTAGTCCACTATAATTTTAGATAATAGATTCTTGATCCTATAACAGTCACATCTAATAATACATTTGTGCCTAATTCAATATGAATAAAATATAGACTTTTTAAAGTTTTAGCTTGTAATAAGCTTATAACTAGTAAATTGTCTATAATATAACTTAGATGTTGGATTTGAGAGATTTGAATGTGTCTAAATACCTTTATCATATTCTAAAAGTATGCTATTTTTAAATCTTATAAGCCATTTTGATGATCAATTATAGATATTCTTTTATAAGGCCAACTTACAACAATTAAATTAATGGATCCATATGTTATAATGTCTTTTTTAGAAATTAATGAAATATTATATAACAAAATAATAAATATTTTCTTTATAGTAGACCTTGGTAATAATATTAGAAATTGCTTCTTCAATTTTCCTATATATTATGAGGCTACTCTTTTTATTAAGCCATCATTGTCTATATACAAATAACTTTTCAATTTAATATTAATTTTAAAAAAATTTATTAATAAAATAGTTATTCTTTTAAATAACTCTAATAAAATAATATCTTATTTTAAAGTTTATTAATATATAATAGAAATATCTGAAAACAGCTTTATTTCTTTAATTATATCAATGTCACCTTTCGCTTAATTTTGTGGTAATATAGCTTATTGCTACATCTTTTGCATTACTTTTATAATAATATATTATAAATCTTTAACAATACTCCATATAGATTTTTCTATTAGTAAAGACTCTTCATTGATATTATGAATGTCTTCTAATTCTTCACTTAAGTTGAAAAGATATTTGAAATGATAATAAGATTATTCTTTGATAATTGAATATTTTTATATAAAATACCTATATCTATTATAAGTGATATAAATTTTTATTTTATTATATAATTTTAGCAACATATGATGAAAAAGTGGGATTTAAGGTCATAATAATTGTAATTTGGTATCAACAAATAAATAGCTAAATAAAATAATAAATAGAATTTATTTAATGTATCTTTTAAATTATGTGATAGATAATTATTTTTATTTAATAAACTAATTTCTAATATCAAAATTTAATTATATTATAATTTCAAATATGTTGATAGATAACTTATTATTTTAAGTGACTCATAATTTTGATGTATTTAAGTCTATATCTTGTTGGCGTTAAGCAAAATAATAAGACAACCTTATGATTCTATTCAATAAATAAGGTTCAATAGATGGAGCATAATAGATAAGACACAAAAGAGAAGCAATCTTTGAGGCAATATATTAAAGATTTGATATTATCCAACTTTATAATTAAAAATAGATAGATAAAAGTAATAAAAATATACAATACTTTTGAGGTTACAAATTCTATATTAAAACAAGTAATTTAATTTATTCAACATATTTTATTCTATTATAAATATAAAATAGATCAAATTATTTAAAATGGTTTAAATCTTTTATATAAATATCTATATATTTAACATCTTTAAAAGATTAAAATAACATTTAGTGTTCTATGTGTTGATACTTAAGAAATTTGTAGTTGATTAGGAAGCTTTTTATAAATACAAGTTTAAAATATCTCTCAAGAAGAAGTTTGGAATAAAATATGGAATAAATTAATTTGATTTTAGATTAAAAAAATATACTAAAATTGAAGGTACTTAATACTTTTGTACCTTTAAAATATATTTTTATATAAATTTAAATGATTCAATAAAAGAAACTTGATATATATATAAGATTTGATCACAACATTCAAAAAAAAATGAGAGATTATATATAAAAGAAAAAATTATCTTTAAAAAAAATTAAAATTGTTAGAGACATACACTTTGGAGGTTCATAAAACCTTCTAGAATATTTTAGAGCTTCCTAAGTTAGTGAAAGTCAATTGAGAAGCTTTCTAGTTGATGAAAGTAGGTCAAGAAGCTTCCTAGTTAATGGAAGGAGCTTGAGAAGCTTCCAAGTTAGTAGAAAGAATTCAAGAAATTTTTCAATTGGTAGAAGCTACTCAAGAAGCTTTTTAGTTTGATAGAAGCTAATTAAAAAGCATCCTAGATAAGAGTATATATAGGAATTAAGGCTAAAGAATTCTTCAATCTCAACAATACATCTCTTAGAGTTCTACCTCACCTTCTTTGATGTTGTTTGTGTACTCATTTAATTAGCTCAAGTTCTTATTAATTTCTTCTTGAAACCTTATTCTAATTAAAGCTTTATATTCTAATATCCTTGACAATTTGTCAAGACTAATTTCATCTTCAATATTAAAGCTAGATCCTTCTTCTTACAAAGTAAATTATCTCTCTATTCAAAGGTATACCACTGCTTTAAAAATTACAGATTATCTTCCTCTAAAGTGATATTTTTTTCATCACAATATTATAGTTTTATCCTTCTTTTAAGAGAGTGGATTGCTCCTCTTCTTGAAGGTCTTAAAGTTTTTTAGAAGTTGCTGTTTACCCTTTTCTAAACCAATATTGTCTCCTTATAGATTCATTTCTTCTTTCTCTTAGAATACTTGGAGGTCAAGACATTAGTATGACTAAATCTTTTAAGTCTAAGTTAGATGCCATTATAAGTGCTCTTACTATTCTATCTACTAGAATTGCGGAGATTGAAGAAGTTGTTGCAAAACTTTATGACACCACATTTGAAGTACCATAATCTAGACTATATCCACCTTTAACTTATGTGCTTGAGGATACAATACTACCTATACTACATCAAAAAATCTACTTATTCAATAATGTAAGAAGCCTCAAGTTAGTCTTTTGGAAAAATATAATGATATGCATTCAAAATTCCAAGGGTTTGTCAACCAAATTTGATTAATAATAGTCCTACAATCTGATACTTATCCGATAGAAGAATCACGGGTTGGATTGGTTGGCACCTTATTTATAAAATAAGCATTATCATGGTTTGCTGCCTTGTTTGAAAAGAGATTACAATTTTTAAGCAACTTTGAAGTTTTCATGAAAGTATCTATGAAAGTATTTGGAGAACATAGCAAGGCTTGTTGAATGATAGCTAAGATACATGCATTGCATCAAGAAGCCTGCTTTACATCAGTCTATGCATCCAATTTTAGGCAATTAGCGTGCGACTTCAATTGAGAAAGCTACAAGGTTTGCAATTGTCCGAAAAATAAAATTAACATATTACCAAAATCAGGAATGTAATTATTTAAAAAAATGACAATATTCAGCCACAATAGGAACCGTGTGATTGGACAATCCAACATTACAAAACTATTTAAGTTCTTCTCTTTATACTCAACTTGCTTATTGTTTTATAATTCCTTTGTATTTTGGCCCTTAAAAGCTTCAGATGATTGCCTTATTCGCATCCACTTGTTTTACAAATGAGGCATTTATTAAGCTTCATAAAATTCTTCTAATATAAAAATCCAAATCTATTCATGTAGAGATAATAGATGGATGACCCTTATCCTCTGGTAGTGTCACCTATAAAACCATGCCTATAGAAGTATCATTCAAAGATCATAGAAGCTAAATTATATTCAACATTATTAGAACTCTTTTAAATCTTGTTATTCTTAGACTATCTTGGTTAGAAAAGCATAATCCATCTATAGATTGGAGGTTGCAAAGAATAACATTTTTGATAGAAATCCTTGCAAAACAAATTTGTAAAAAGCCAAAAATTAGTAAATTTTTATTTATTGGAAAAAAGATTTTTATAAAATCAGCCAAAAAAGATATACTATTTGTTATTTATGTGATTCCAATTAAAAAAAATATGACGTTATTGATGAGTATTTCAAAATAATATACTTAATTTCAAGATGTTTTTTAGAAGAAGAATGCTAATATATTACTAAAATACCGACCATATGATTGTGCTATAGATCTTTAAAAAAGAACGCAACCATCTTTTGGTCCAATCTATAATCTTTTTCAAAATGAACTTTCACCATTGAAGGATTATATTGATGAAAACCTTACAAAGAACTTCATTAGGCATTCAAAGTTTCTAGCATGTACACCTATATTTTTTGTAAAGAAAAAGGATGGTTCCTTGCATATATACGTTGATTATTGGAGATTGAATAAGATAACAGTGAAGAATCGTTATCCACTATTATTAATCTTAGAACTTTTGGAATAATTTGACTGAGCCAAAATCTATATTAAAATAGATCTTTATAGAACATATAACCTGGTACAGATTAAGGAAGGAGATGAATGGAAGACTGCATTTTGGACAAGGTATGGACATTTTGAATATAATGTCATATCCTTTGGACTAACAAATGCACCTGCTGCCTTTCAACATTTAATGAATGACATCTTTTGAGAGTATGTAGATAAGTTCATAATAATCTATCTTAATGATATCTTGATTTATTCAAAAAATCTGGAAGAATACGAGAAGCATGTCGAGTTGGTATTACAAAAGCTGCAAAATATAAACTTATATGCCAAACTAGAGAAATGTATATTTCACCAACTTAAGATGGAATTTTTGGAATACATCATATCTATTGAGGGTTTGAAGTTGGATCCCAAGAAGATAGAGGCAGTTATATAATAGATTATTCTAAAGACTATGAGAGACGTATAATATTTTTTTGGATATTATTAACTTCTATTGGATCTTCATCAAAAATTATTCTTAAATTACCATCTCTCTTATTTGATTGATATGTAAGGAAAAATTAGAATGGAGGCTTTAAGTGGAGAAGGCATTGCAAGACCTGAAGATGGCGTTTACTACAACTTTAATATTAGTGCATCCAAACTATACAAAAGCATTTCATATGGAGGCTAATACTTTGGATTTTGTACTAAGGGCCATACTTTCACAAATAGGTATAGACAATAAATTCCATCCTGTTGCATCTTATTCAAAAAAAATTTCTATTATCAAAATTAATTATAAAATCTACAATAAGGAACTTCTTGCTATTGTGGATTCTTTTTAAGAATGGGATCATTTTCTTAAAAGAACAATGTATTTTATGATTATATATATAAATCACAAAAATTTAGAATATTTTATATCAATTCCAATTTTTAATCACTACCAAATACAATGGAATATGTTGCTATCTCAATTTAACTTTATTATCATTTTTTTGACCTAGAAAAATAATAAGAATTATTTGATATTTTATTGAAGAGATCATATCTTATATCAAAGATAGGAGAGGCAGCATTTGATTAACAATATATAATTTTATTAAAATCAAAGCAATTTTGCCTTTGCGCCACTATTAATACCTATTGATTCTAGTTTCTTCAATAAAATGCATGCTGCAATTACTAATAATGCTTTGGCCTTTGATGTCAAGCGTCATCTAAAAGAAAATATTGATAAGTTCAACCTTGAGGAAGATCTTCTATACTTTGAAGAACATTTGTATATCTTAGAAGGATCTACATGACTGTGCGTTTTTTAATCTCGCCATGGTTTTTTAACTACAAGTCTTTTTGAATTTAATAAGATCTTGAAACTTATTTCTTGAGAGTTTTGGTCATCTCAAATATGAAAGACAATGAAGGTTTTTGTGGTCTCTTGTGACATCTGTTCAAGGTCCAAAAATCCTCAACATTGTTCTTATGAACTCTTGCAATCTTTATTTATTCCAAGACAATCATGGTCTTCTATCTTGATGGATTTCATCACAGATCTACCACCATCTAATTTATTATACAATATTATTGTGGTAATTGATTGACTCACAAAGATGGCTTATTTTATTCCTTACAAGAAGATTGTATTTAGTGAAGAAATGACAAGGTTCTTTCTTGACAATATATATTGATATCATAGCCTATCAGATGATATTGTATCTAATTGAAGATCCCAATTCATATCTAAGTTTTAAAGATGTCTTTTTAAAATATTAAAAGAAGACATTAAACTTTCTTTGGCTTTTTATCCTCAAATTGATGGCCAAATAAAACAAATTAACAAAGTTTTGAAGCAATATTTATGATGTAGCATCAACTATCAATAAGATGATTGGATCTCATATCTACCATTAGCAGAGTTTGTATATAATAATAATATTCATGCCTCAACTCAACAAACACTATTTTATTCTAATTATAAATATCACTTGAAACTTGATCTATAGAATATATTAAAGAATAATAATCCAGCAGCTAAAGGATTTGCAAAGCATCTATCGTAACACCAAACAACTTTGAAGCTTCAGTTGCAAGCAGCTCAAGATACTTATAAGATATTTATATATAAATTTAGAAATCAACTACTTACTTTTTATATTGAAGATAAGGTATAGCTTCTTTGATGGAACATCTAGACCAAGCGCCCATGTGATAAGTTGGATTATCGAAGGCTAGGACCATTTTTTATCCAGAAGCAAATTAATCTAGTGGCATATTGCTTGAAACTACTATATTCTATGAAGATACATTCAGTTTTTTATGTCTCTCTTTTAAAACCTTTTAGAGAGTCACATATTTTGGAAAGAATAATACAATCATTGCCTAATATTAAATTTGAAGACCATAAAGAATATGAGGTTGAAAAGGTACTTGATTCATGGCGAAGGTGGGACAAATTGAAATATCTTATTTATTGGTAGGGCTATAATATTAATGAGCACATATAGAAATTGGCCAAAAATCTTGCCAATATACTTCAAAAGATTCAGGAATTTTATCAATTTTATCTCTACAAATCTAAACGTGTTTAATGATAACTTCTTGGTGAAGATTGGATTCAAAGAATACTCATAAGAGGAGGAGAGTTAAACTAAAGCCTTTATTAGTATGTAGTTATTTGTTCCAAGATAGAATAGAATGGTAGAAGCAAATCAATCACCATATCAAACCTTCAAGCACTGAGAGAACAAGATTCAAAAGATTCACTTGCCAAGCAAGCTTCGAACGAATCACTGCAATTTTCACAGCCTTCAATTAAGCAAAGTGAGGACAATATATTTCAGTACCAAGTACGACCTTAGTTGGAGCCATTAAGAATAAGATCCAACCATATAAGTTTTGATTCCAATGCTCGAGCTTTAGTAATATTACTTGAGCTTAGAAAGGTAAATCCTTTTAAGCTTGAAATTTTATTTAGAAGATGTTTTGAAGGCTGTAATGAAGATTAGATCCTTGGATGGAATGTTTTAATAATGGAGGTACTAGCTCAAGGCCACAGACAATTTCTTTGAAAACCAATAGAACCTATTGCCCAAGAACAGAGAATAAAATACATAGCTTTATAAGTGCAACGTATTCTTGATTTTTTACATATATAAAAAGACTTTCAAAGATATGAGTTCTTTTTAGAACTTGTCGCTAGAAAAGAGGGTGATGTTAGAAATATATATTTTAGAAGTTCACAAAACCTTCTAAAATATTCTAGAGCTTTCTAAATTAATGAAAGTCAGTTGAAAAGCTTTCTAATTGATGAAAGTAGCTCAAGAAGCTTCTTAGTTAGTGGAAGGAGCTTGAGAAGCTTCCAAGTTGATAAAAATAACTCAAGAAGCTTCTTAATTGGTAGAAGTTGCTAAAGAAGCTTCTTAATTTAATAGAAGCTGCTTCAAAAGCTTCCAATTTGATAAAAATAACTTAAAAACTTTATAGTTGGAAGAAGCTATTCAAGAAGCTTTTTAATTTGATAAAAGCCACTTGAGAAGCTTCTAATTTGGTAAAAATAGCTCAAAAAACTTCCTAGTTGGTAGAAGCTGCTCAAGAAGCTTTTTAATTTGATAGAAGCCGCTCAAGAAGTGCCCTAGATAGGAGTATATATAGAAGTCGAGGCTGAAAAGTTCTTCACTCTTGACAATGCATCTCTTGGAATCCACTTTTCTTGGTGTTGTTCATATACTCATCTAGTTAATTTAAGTTCTTGTTGATTTCTTCTTAAAATCTTTTTCTAGTTCAAGCCTCTTACTTTATATTCTAATATCTTTGATAAAAATTTAATAAAAATTATATATAAAAAATTATAAAAAAATAAAATCAAAGATGTCTATCTTATAAAGTAAAAGAGGAACAAAAGACAAAAATAAAAAATAAAAAAATAAAAAAATCAATAATACCAAGGATGAACATAAATTAAGAATGTAAAGAAATAATTGCTAAATAAATGAAAACTTAAAGTGTTGCATAATAAGAATGAAGTAAGTTCTTGGAGCAAGATAAAAGACTTTAGAAAGAACATGGTAAAAGAAAAATTATAAGATACACAAAACTTATATATAAAAGCTTATATATAAGAAGTATAAAGGTCTTACTTATAGGCCCAAATTATTAGTCTTTTTAAAATAGGTTTCTTATTAAAAAATTATAAATTACTTCTTTATATAAGAAAAGCATCAAAAAAAGATAAGCTTTGCAAATAGAATTTAATAGTTTGTAAATACTTATATGAGGATGTAAGAAATTATATCTTACAATTAGAGGAACAAAACTACTAGGACATAGCATAACCATAAGATTTTTAAAATTAAATATGATACACAAGTATTTATGATAAAAAAAGATATATAATAAAAAATGATACATGAGCAGTAAGGTAGAATTACTAACCTTGAAGACCTAAGATTTTGGATTTAGTAGGCCTTTGGTAGTCAAATCTTAGATGATTTTCACAAAAAGAAAAGAACCAAAGCCAAAAGACTTAATTATTAAGACAATTGAGATAGCTAAGCGTCAAAGTATTGTTATATTACATGTCGTTTTATTTGAAAATGCACTAGGCACTTGGCTGTAGAAGATAAATTTATATTTTATAACTAATCAAGAATCTAACAACCCTAATAAAATTCTAAATAAATCCTAATTAAATCTTAAACAATCTCAATCAAATCCTAAAGTAATCTTAAAGAAATTCTAAGAGAATCATAAAAAATCTTTAAAAAATCATAAAGAATCTTTAAAAAAATTTAAAGTAATTCTAAAAAAATCATTAAAAAATCATAAAAAATTCTTAAAGAAATTCTATAGAATATTCAAAGAAATCATAAAGAAATACTAAAAAATATTAAAGAAATCTCAAAAAAATTATAAAGAATCTAAAAGAAATCATAAAGAAATTATAAATAAAAAATAAATAAAGAAATTATAAAGGAACTTCAAAAATATCCTAAAAAAATCCTAATGAAATCATAAAGAAATCTTAAAGAAATCTTAATTAAACCCTAGCCAATTCTAAAAAAATCCTAATCAAATTGTAGCCAGCTCTAAAGAAATTCTAAATAAAATCTAAATAAATTCTAACAAAATCTTAATCAAATTCTAATAAAATCCTAATTATATTCTAAATAAATTATTTTCAAATCTTAACCAATTTTAATGAAATTCTAAAGAAATACTAAATAAATCATAATCAAATCTTAATGAACTTTAATAAAATCCTAAAGAATTTTTAAATAAATCTTAATCAAATCCTCATAAAAACTTAGTCAAATCTTAATAAAACCTTAAAGAAATCTCAAATAAATCCTAAAAAATCCTAATCAAATCTCATAGTAGATTTAAAATCTTAATAATTATTAAATCAATTATTGATCTTCATTCAAAATTTGCACTCTTCTTAATCAGCTAATTAAAAACAAGGATACAAAATTTGAAGGGATTTGAACTTACAAAATGGAAAAAAATAAAAAAAACAAAAAAAACAAACTCATAATCCACTCAAGTGTCAACCATCTTCTTTCTCCAACCTTAATATCAATCTTCTAGTGTCAATAGCTTCTTTTTGCATTGTTTACATGTTCTAAAATTTTACAAAAATATTAAAAATTAAATCAATTATTAGCCCACTAACCTTCAAAATCCTCACTAACCTTCAAAATCCAATTTTTGAACCTTAGTCCATTTAAATCCTAGTAATCTCTAATCTAACTATTTAATTAAGTTAATATTTATAATAGATATTTAACACAATTATATTCATAAATTTATAAATTTTCATCCATAGATCTTGTATAAAATTCACAAAATGTTTCAAAATATGAATCTATTTTATTTCTCAACAACCAAAATCATCCTATCTACTATGAGATTTGATTAGGACTTTGACTTTACATAGCTTTCACAAAGTCAATACAAACTCAAAAACCTTGAAACCAATATTCAAATAAATCCTATCAAGTTTGCTTTCCAATCCCATTCTTTGATTAACCAAAAATCCTTGTGTTTACTGAAGGTGCATGGTTTTGTGCCTTGGGGTCTAGTTTCAACCCTAGTTCACAACCAACTTTCTATAGGTATCAATTCAAGGTTTTTTTAAATAAGTTTGGTAGAAACTGTCCTTTTCTTTGATCTAAAGATGCCTATAATATTATTTTTGTTAATCTGCATTTTTTTGTCTTATTTATGGTCCTACAAAGTAAATAGAATCTTTTTATACAATTAGGTAGTATTAATATTAAATATTTTTATTACCTCCCTATTTTTTATCAATATTTTTCAAAATAATTTTGTTATTAAGTCTTCAATTAAGTTTCCTTATAATATATGTCTTCTTTTGTTCTTTCATCCTATAGTCATATTACAATACAACAATGGATTTTGGAAACATGAACTAAATTCAAAACATATACTTGATTGAATTGCAATAGAAAGTTGTGCAATGACTCTTACAATGAACTTACAATGAAACTACAATAGGATTGGGATGGGACAAAGGTCCCATAACACCACCTCCAAGTTTTTTTAGAACAAATCCTAAGAAGGTTCAAGAAGTCCACATGATATTGATTTAAATATACTTTTATAATTTTGATAAAAAGAAAGTGAAAAAAACCAAGAGAAAGGAAAGCTTGAAAGTTGGAATTATTACATTGTTGTGCACAGCATCACACATCATAAATAACAAACCCATGAGATTAGAGCATGGCCCGCATACAAAATCAGATCACACATTTGATGACTTCAAAGCACTTATACTTGACAACATCCACAAACCAAATGTGCTTTGATTCCATATGTGTGACTACCTTTGGTGCTACATCCATGAACACATAATTAAATGTTATGGAATTTTTTTGCACTCCTCTCTAGTCATTTACTCTCAGTGCTCTACTGCACAAGGTTGCACAAGTACAACCCACAAGTCCACTTTACTAGACTGGCAAATACTTTGAGGTCGAAGTCTAGACCTCAGGTCTTCAGCAACCTTCGGAGAGGAGGCGTTAGTCTTACAGCGATAATAAGTCTAAGGTCAGGTGCAACTGAAGATCCACACAATCAGATCTTACAGCTCGAAGCAATGGTCAAGTTACTAAGGTGTTCGTTATAAATATTGGTTGGTGATTGAAAACTGTTATTAAATCCCCTAGGCTGCTCGCAACTGCACCCCGAACTCCAGAAAGGTTCGCCCAAATCTCCAACTTCCAGTCCAAATACCAAACAGGAAATCTAATTTCACTCTTAGAGACCAAGAGCTCTCACAAACGTCGTCAGATGTCGAGGAGTTCCACACCGAAGCATGTGTTCAGAGCTTTGTTTCAAAAGTCCTTTATGAATGAGTAGTGCATGCATCAATCGTTTCAAATCATCTACGGTTAGAATACATCATGCTATCTAGACTAGAGAACAGTTGTCGAGCCCGGCAGGTTAAGGCTTTCCATGTGATGAATCAATAGATCCATTGCGAACTTAAATCTACATCATACATCGAGAACTCGTCTGTCGTAATAACCACCGGGGTAGTTGTCAACAGGGTTGGGTAGTTGATTTACCCAATGGTGGAGGTCAGACCACCAGCACTGGCTACCTGTGCAAAACCAAAAGGTTAAGAAATAGGCATGGAGAGGTAAGATTCAGAATACTTTATTACTGTACCTAGTGCTAAATTGCACTTGCAAGGGAGTTCACTACCTTAACTCCGCAAGTACAAATATAAGCATGACAGTGAACAAAATTAGAAGAGACTAAGCTTTCATTGAGGTCCCAACTGTTGAAAACGAGCCAATCGAATGAACACAAAAGCTTATGTAACGATGTACAGATTGCGGCACCTCATAAGGTGTGCTTCATAAAGACTTCAGTTGGATTCTTTTATCCTGCAGTGAATTCGTTACCAGCCACTGTGCATGCTGCAAAGACTGCTCAAATTCTGCCAACTTGGTCTGCTGCTCGGTAGTACGTCTTTAGTCAGACGTGACCGATATGGTGGAAACGAGTAAAGTTTTGATCCTGGCTCATCAGCATCGCTGCTTGACGAACATACAGCAATGAGCTGAATGATCATGACAGCCGGAGGCAACAGAATGCAAGCTGCATCAGAATTTCGTACATCATCAAACGAAAAACAAAAAGCAGGAAAGAAGCATACACTGGCGCAAGAGATACCCAGCTCAGTAGGCCTGGTAAAGCCCTAACAAGGACTTTTCTCTGTCCAGAACGCGCTTCTTGGCAGCTTCCCTTGCTGCCAAGGCAGCCGCTTCTTCACTTGAAACAGGCCCGGTTTTCTCGTCTCTTCTCCTTTTAGTAACTTCCAGGGAGGACGCAACTCCTTTTCCACCTTTACTGGGTAAGGTCTTCTGCTTTGGAACAGACGCTTGGGCGGCAGTACTTGATGTTGTAACTGCTGCCTTTGGATGCAATACTATGGCAGCACTACTGCTAACCTTTGGTTCCTCTTCAGAATGAGATGGCTGTTTCGACATTGTGGAGGATGCTGGAGCTATTCCAGCCTTTGCATGTGCTTTTAAGGAAGCTTGATGGGCTTCTTCTTGTGTTGTCCATTTTCCTGTCGCAGAAAATCAAGGTATAATAAGAACAAAGTCGAATTCGGAAGAATACACGTGCCTGAAAGCAAAATGATGTAACTAATAGTGTACTTCTACACTATCGAAAAGGCCTGACTATCATGTGTAAATAAGCTTCATACCTAAGATATCGCTATAATAGAAACCGGAGTTAGGATCGTAGTAGTATCCTGTAGCTGCATTGTGATAGTACCCAGACTTCTCATCAAGGGTCCAATCTGCATAACCATCAAACGCATAGCTTAGATTAAGAGTCACACAAACAACTAAAAGGCCAATTAGAAAGTTACTAAGATAATAACTGTGACGGAGTGAAAAAAACATCACTAGACGTTAAATTTTTTATCATATATGTCATCTTCAGTATTAAGAATCGCTGCACTTATCACTAGAATTCAGCTACTTAACAATGTCGTTCATCAAAACCACTGCAAGAATGCAAACTTTTTGCTTTCATATGCTGTTCTAGAGAGTGTCCATATCCTTTTTAAGTATTTTCAGTTCATTGAAGGCAATTGAAAAACCTACTTAAATCAGCAGATAATACGTTCCACCGCAATATCAAATAGCCAGAATTTTACCGTTTACTTTTCCTTCGGATTTGCTATTGATTTGGCTGCTTCTTGGAGCAGGTATGGCAGGGGCCGGCGGGGCACCCCCAGGAGCTTCAGGTGGACGCGCTGCCTGTTGAGCACTGTAATTAGCAGAACCTCCAAGCCTCTCTGCTGCTGCCACGTCCCTCTCATAGCTCCTTTTCGCTTGCTGACCACCCAGTACACAAGTGCGACTCTGAATTAGACAAGCTCTAGAAATGGACCCACGGGATACCGTAATCAATCTCTGAACTGAAGAATAGAAAGCTTCCACGTTATGTGGTCGTTCCGAGAAGCCACACAGGTTGACGCAAATGAGCAGACAATATGAAGTCCTATCTGGTACAAGTAATTCTTACAAGCATTCCTTATCTGAAGATTTTTGAGCTCTTATTTGAGAATTTAAGAACAGTAATCCAACAGAATGTCAATTTACAAAGAATGATACAAGCAATGTTGTATCATACCCCGAGAACTCGATCCCATGCTACCATACTCAGGCGATTATTACTAACATGAGGTGCTTCATGACAAGATATTTACCATCACAACTTCTCTTAAAAGATTAACACCGGCAAAACTGAGTTTAGCTGTTGGAGAATTTAAGGTCTAAGTCTTGTGCTTGACAGCTATTATCACAATTCTCTCTGCACCCTAAGAACCATCTTAAACCTTAACAGAAGAAGAAAAAAGAGGAACACACCACTCGAAGATCACCACACCATGGCCCACGATCAATTACTAAACGGCCACGAAAAAACCGTAACGTAGGCACAACATAACAGCGCTGTTCTGCTCCACAAATTGATTGATATATTACTACTGTTTGCTGTACATGTGCCAGGAGCAGTATTTAAAAGAAAATTATATCTGACATTGACATACACGTCGATGATTGCGATCTAAGAGGAACGTGATAATTATGGAGTACTATACACCTGTTCAATACGCTCGAGGTCCTTGAGAGCTTGTTGTTTCTCCTTCTCTTTGGCAATGTTGTCTTTGCGCATGGTCGAAAGGCGCTGAGCCATTGCCTCTTTGTGCCGTTGCCCAATCTCATGATTGCGCAGACTTGTGGCATTGTTGGCGATAAATATTTTGCAGTAATCACACCATTTCTTACCTTGACTTACCCAGTACTGCAAAGCACATAAAAACAAAACCCAGCACTTAGCACGGAGGTTCATTAGAGAAAACATGAAGTAGAACGTTCCGGTAAGGACAATCAGTTAAACCTACATGTTGATTTCCAAACCTACAAATGCAAGTCAGTGAAATCAACCAGAATGCAATCAACACACTATATAACTCCAAAACTTCGCCCTAAAATCTACACCTGCAGGCTGCAAAGTGTCGACGAGTCCACTTCACATGATATTCATCATCCAGCCAAATCCATATTGATAAAGGGTTGCGGCATTGACCCGTGATAATACACTTTACACTTAAGCCCAGACAATATCTAACAAGCTTCATCTAAACCCTAATTCAGCACGAGCTAACAAACAGCAACTTAAAGCCCAAGCGACGCGTTTGCCTTACACCTGGATAGCGCCAATATCGTCACACCCGATTTGACACGGGGAAAACACAACCACGAAGTATAAAATACAGACAAGTAATAGTCCAACGCGGTCAACCCTATTCCATTTATCCAAATCAAAGTGGGCTTCCACGCATGGTAACCACCGAAGAAACCCCGTGAGCCACGAAACGTGAAATTTCTGGTGTCAGTCGATCTTTAGACGCAATTGTACCTCAGTCATGGCTCTACTCGTCAACGATCCAACGAACTGCGAAAAGTTGTAGACCTCAACTCCACTTGAAGGATAAGCACCGGTAAGCGACCACTGCGCCTAGTAACACTGCTTCCAAGTTGTTGACACAATCCAACTGAGCCTGCAATTGACAGGAAATCGGTCGCAACGGAGAAACACAGCGCGGCAATGAGCGATGGTAGCGAGCAAGGATCACAATCACGTCGCTTCCGCTGGTTCGAAGAAGTCCGGACAGCGTCGTGGGGACGACGCTGGCAGCGGTCACGCGGTCGCGCGGTCGCATCAGCTTGAAAGTTTTCGCGGTTATGAAGACGGCGCTGGACGCATTCGCACGGTTGCGTCGGCTCGAAACTTCATGTTCATGGTTGGCAATCAAATTACAATGTTGTAGCTCATTTCTAGTGTATTACAATGAAATGAATTATCCTAGAAAAGTCATACTGTTTACGATCTGAAAATTATAAAAAATATATATATTAAAAAGTAACTTGAATGTATGTATGGGTGTATGTATATTTATATAAAAAATATAAATATACATACATCTATTTTGTAACTATTTTTTAAATTGTATTTATTTGATTAATGTGTAATTTTATCATATGGGTTACAAAAGTGGAAAAAACCCTATCTTACATCACTATCGTCAAGACTTGTGCTTCTGGTTCACAAGTTCCAATGTTTTAGACACTTGTCACCTGAAATTTTTGACAAAAATTCTGGTATAATTATCGAAATTTGGACTTCTTTGTCATTTTCAAGAACAAAATTTTCAAACAAACAAAATATTTTTTCTATAATAGTTGAATCTGACAATGTAGATGACATGCAAGCAACAACAAATGATAGAATTGATGGAACAACAAAAACAACAAAGTTTGAATGATTCATGTCCATATCATACTGAAGTTTTATCAATTGAAAGAAAAAAGGCAAGATTTCTAGAAATTGGATGATAGAGAAAGTGAAATTAAAAAGCCCACTTACCCCCATCCTAATCTAGGGCCTTAACACCAATTCTATCCACCAGATTCCCTGTACGATGAATAATTCTCATTTATATCAAAAACCTTAAATGACTTAGTAGAGAAACAAGCAAGTTGGCTACTTAGTAAAGATGAAGAAAATGAAAAAATGATTGAACATTTTCTTTAAGAAAAATAATATAAAATAAAATAAAAACCTAGCTTCAACAATCTTCGACGTACACAGGCGAAGGCTTGAGCCTTAAATTCCTCAATGTAGCATATGCCTATTGTAAAACTTACATAGGTGACAAGGAACTGCAAAAACGGTAGTGACCAAGAAGCAAGTACACAACAAGATTATGCTGGCTATTCTATTGTTATAAATATCAAAATCTCACAGAAACGGAAATATGCAGATTCTGGACTGGACTACTTCCAGCAGATACGTAAGGGCAGGGAAAACGGGCTAATCGAATTATCCGAACCCTAAGCACCTGCTTGACCGCCTGAAGGAAAGAGTCGCTTTCGAATCTGAACATGCATGCATCCCAGCATGGCGTTAATTAATAATATCTAGTTCAAGAAGATATCATACTAAAGTGCAGAAAATTCAAACGAAATCAAAACTGTTCTAACGGGTGCAATGTGCTAAAAAGTGCATAATTATTTTTAAAGGCTGCAAGGAATACAAGCAAAGACAACATGGATGTTTTTCTTTTAGTCACAAGATTTACTGTACTTGGACAACCTTTCTAAAACCAAACTATAGCATAAAATAATGCTAAATTTATACATTCGCTCAGTCAAAGTATCAAAATGTCCAATCTGATGCAGCTGGTGGCAAAACTATACCGGTGTAATATATATTGCGACATGCATAAGGTTCACCAGAATATCTGTATGGCAAAGTACCACTAAAATTGCACACAATCCATTAACGCAGTTGAGAAGAAAGGGAGCATTCGAGATGTAAGTCCACAATCCCAGACGAGTGGGGACTTTTACCTCAGGCAGTTGTTGCTTGAACACAACCTCCAAACGTGCGTCCAAAGTGTTCTCCAACACGATGCGCCCATCTTTGGTAGCCAATACCACTCCCCCAGTACTATGGTCACAGAGCACAAAAATCATATAAGAAACTAATCTCGAAGCATTATTTGACAGACCTCACACTCCACTCTCTGCAAAGCGAAGGGAGAAAACTTAGGCGATCTGTAGGAGCAAAGATAGCAATCCATCCAACAAGTAGACAATAGGGCATTGGACCATACATCAGAAAGAGCCCAACTCTAGCAACCTGGATACGAAGAAAGAACCAAACCAACTACAAAGCTCAGCCCTGAAAGAATGATGGTTGGCACAAGAAACCTACTCAATGCTTCAATGACTGTGTTCATTGCATGGGATCACAGCCGTCATGACTTATCATCTTCAAAAACTTGAAGCTAAACCATACGCAATAGGTCAACACGCAACCCTCATACCGTGAGTGTAATTAGATCCTATTTGGATGATCAATCTTCGGTTGAAGACATAAGTTCTGGGATTTTCATGATCGAAATTGCCGTGTTCTAAGGTACTAAGCACGTTCACGTAATCTGACTTCACACAATACCACTCTGCTAAGATCCGGATGAAAGGGAGGGATTGATACCAGGAGGAGCCGTGGTTAGATGACCCTGGTGGCCCAGGAAGGAAATGCTCCTCGTCGACAAACACCTCCGGTACATCGACATTCAGTTTCTCTGCATATGCTTGCTTCGCTGATTCGATCACTGACTGAACTATCTCAAGATCTTGCTCACGGCACCGCAGCTGTGTTGAGTGCTCTTTCAGCCTCAACAAGCCCTGTACACAAAGATGTCACCGACTTCAGCACATATCAGCCATTTTCTTCAGAAAAAAACAATGCTGAAAGAGCACTCTTGTGCTGTAACCAACCACATAGTCAAAAGACTGGGAATTGCATACTTGGATGATAAGCGCTTCGAGAAGTTTGGGATAGTCCTCATTATCACTGGATCCAACCATCTGGAGCTGCTTCTCAGCGGCCTCTTTCATCTTACGAACCAAGTCATCCTGTGCTTGCAGGAGCTTCAACCGAGAGGCATTCAATTGTGTGGAATACTCACTGCCAAAATTTCAGAAAAACGGATCATTGAAAACTCACAAGGTGCCCGTAGCTGGCATTGCTACTGTGCTTCACCCGGCATCAGGGTGGTGGTTTGTTCTTATGTTAATAGATTTCTCCTCATGAAAATCTATCATCAAATAAAGCTTTCAAAGGGAAATAACGCATAATTTCCTAAATCTTGATAACTTAAAACGACAGATGTCAGTAGTTGCTAGAATATCAGTATTCACTGCACATGTGAGGCCAATTGTGCATACTGTTAAAATATAGTTACTCAGCAATTCAGTTCCTGTACGATTACCTGATCTATTTAGAAAGCAATGTAAATCTAGATCACATAGAACCAGATCATGAGTAGTATCAGAGCATTACATTTTACGACGAACTTCCACTTGCTTCTCCTTGCGCTCGAACTCCTGTCGGATCTTCTTCTTTTCAGCTTCCACAATCTGTAGCTTCTCAATGTTGAATTCCTGAGATAAGCCCCGGGGACCATTATTTGAACCCGCATGCTATGAAGACTTGGTAAGGAAGAAAAAAGGAAAGAAGGAAAAGAAAAAACAAAAAAACGAAAGGGTTAGCAGAGATAAGAGGTGAACTGCATAAACTGAGAAGCAACTTCAGAGCTTAAAAAAAAAAAAAAAAAAAAAAAAGCAGAATAAGAGACAGCTCATTCGTCCAACAACCCAGCTTCTACATTAAATGTTGAGTCAAATGTGTTGCGTCAAATAGCGCTATCACCAACGCTAGATCAAATCAACATCGAAAACCAGGCTTGAATAAACGCCAAACCTTTCATCACCCCAACCCTTGAATTTTTCAGGAATTCCAATAAACAGAGTTGGATACACGTTAAAAAATCCACAATCAAAGATCAAGCATGGTTCCAAAGTCCTAAAAAAACCTAAAAACAAGAATTTAAGCTAAGAATTTCGTGCCACTTAAGTCGAGAGTATTCGTCTAGCTGTGAAATATTAAATAATCATACTAAAGACAACTAAACCGGCTCTCGAAAACTCTGCCCTATGGTGATCCCGTTTTGGAGATCTCACACCGCAATGTCACCCACTGAGCCAAATCTAGAACTGCGTGGCAATAACCAAAAGCAAAATCAACACCCTCTTGATTGACGAGTGCCTTCTCACAAGAGAGAAACTGCAGGAAGCGAAAAACAAAACAAAAAAACAAAAAAAAAAATGCTAAGACGTGATGGAAGTACCTCCTCAGCCGAAACTGAAATCTCGTTAGCCTTCTCCTCCGCTTCCTGGCGGATAAACTGCACCATCTGCTGCACCTGCTTCGAGACCTCCATGTCGTTCATCTTGCCTAGCCCTCTTAAATCTCCTAACTAAGCTCCTGGCACAACCCAAAATCGCAATGGTGCGCTCGGGCAGTTCACCAGAAGCGGATTCGAGCAATCTGTCGAGGGTTTTAAACGCAACTTCAGGCACGGAATCGTGATCTGAGCACCAAACAATACGTCAAAGGGCTCGATCGAGAGCTCCGGAGATGTGGATCGTGTTGCACGCTAGACAGAATTGCGGATGCACCAACGTAGGGTGCAATTGCGTAACAATCAAAAAGTAAATGAATTCCTCTGCGACACCTACACCACTCGTCGGTTACACGAAAAGGGTTCTCTCCTAGTCATTCTTCCGGAGCTGCGGTTATAGGAACCACGGTTATAGGCATTCCAGGCTCCGTGGTGTGTTTGCGTACACGGGCATCGGGGTTCATTTCTTCTTTGAGCCTTCCAACTGTTGGTGTCGATTTCCTCATTAATTATATCTTAATTGATGTGGTTAAATGAATATCGAAGGCACTCAGGATGACTGAGAGCTTCCTTTTTTATTTTATTATATTTACTATTTTAATGTAGTATTTTATCACAAAAAGAATGTTGTGATTATTATTATGATTTAATTTTAAAATTGTAATTTTATTGTGTTATTATACTTCTCATTAATTTATTTATGTTGATTTATATTTTCAAAACAATAGTCATCACTGTTTGGAATATTAAATATAATGAGATTGATTAGTATTCAATGGATTTAATTTTAAAACAAGTTAGTTAAGTAGTGCCTCTAAGTCATTGTTTCTTTTATTTAGCTTTGTCAACATAGCCTTGCATATTTAATTCTATTCTTTTTACTTAGCTTGAGTATAAGATTATGCAAAGTACGTTTTTTACAGTTGATACATACAAAAATTTAATTAATATTGTCCAAAACAAAAACAAAAAGCAAAAAAAAACATGTATAGATTTTAATGGTTGTAAATGATTTATTAATTTACTTCTATTAAATAAAAAACTATTAATAAAAACTAATAAAAATATTCCCTCTATCATACCCTAAGTGCTTTTTATGTAAAGTGTCAATGGTGGTCACATTACTTGTTTGTAACTGTATCACAATTTATTTTTATTCAATAGTTTAAAAAAAGGCCAAAAATTTGAAGAGCATATTAAATTTGAATAATTTAATTTGTATACGTCGTCCCATAAACTTCAACATAAAATTCAATAAAAAGCTTTTAAATTCAACAAAATGATTTATTATAATTAGTACTTTTATTTTAAATCCTCTTCAATTAATATAGTTTTTTTTATTTTATTTTTTGCTATTCTATGTTTGATCAAAGGTGTTGATGTAGCAGAGATGAGCTATAATGTGTAAGATTACAATAATCGTTCTGATGTAAGAACAGCGACAGAGAACCACTCAATTGTGAAGGAAAACTTTTCAACAACTTTTTAAAGAGTTGTTAACTTATTTTTATTCAAGGAAATTAACATGCCTAGGCACCTGCTTGCCCGCCTGTGGGGAATAGACGCTTTCGGATCTGAACATCACAACATCATCCAAGGTGGTATCAAGGAGTTAAATCTATACTTCCTAGCTTCAGTTGTAATTGGAACAAGGAAAAAGCTAATAGCTCGTCACAAACACTACAAAGAAACAGAAACCGTCAGCATCATTATGGTCGCTCCCATAAGTGGGTACGTGGATGGATATATTAATTACTAAAAGGATATGCAAAGACGAAATGGAATAATAGCGCAACAGTGGACCTACCTCAGGCAACTGCTGCTTGAACACAACTTCCAAGCGTGCATCTAAAGTGTTCTCCAAGACGATGCGACCATCCTTGGTAGCCAACACCACTCCTCCTGTACTTTAACCACAAAAATGAAAAAAATCATGTCAAAAAAGTAAATCTAAATACAATGCTTGTCCTAACAAATACAATCTAGAACAGAACTTAACTGAGGTTTCTCAATTTCAGCTGACCCGCTGTTGACAGGACCTTATTATAATTCTATTAGCCTTTGAGCTCAATTCTATGTTGCCATTACAAAGAGTAGGAGACGGCAAGACTATCACAGTACAGGCTCTAGTCTAGAAACTTCTCCTGCATAAAAAAATCAGAACAGTACTCGAACTCTGAAACATAGCGTTACAGAAAAAAATTCAAGATTCATTACACAACGATCACCTTACTCCTGAGTATCGACATCATTGAATGAATTAGTAAACAAAGAGGATTAATACCAGGAAGAGCCGTGGTTAGATGACCCTGGTGGCCCAGGAAGGAAATGCTCCTCGTCGACAAACACCTCCGGTACATCGACATTCAGTTTCTCCGCGTATGCCTGCTTCGCTGATTCGATCACTGACTGCACCATCTCAAGATCTTGCTCACGGCACCGCAGCTGTGTTGAGTGCTCTTTCAACCTCAACAAACCCTGGACACCAAGACGTCACCTCCTTCAGCACAAAAACGTCAACAAAAAGCACCGTTTGCTTGAATAGGAATGATGTGGACTGCTCTTAGAAGACTATTGTGCTGAAATTTGGCATATCGGCGAACACTGAAGGCTGCGTACCTGGATGATAAGTGCTTCTAGGAGTTTGGGGTAATCCTCATTATCACTAGACCCAACATTCCGCAGCTGATTCTCAGCTGCTTCTTTCATCTTGCGAACCAGGTCGTCCTGTGCTTGCAGTAACTTCAACCGGGAAGCATTCAGCTGCGTCGAATATTCACTACCAAAAATTGAAAAGTCGTAGATGAGATGTGCACTAAAATACTACTATATCAAAACCAGGCAACCTAATTGACAAAATACTTCGTCGTTCAAATCAAATTCTGTAACAGATTATGATCAGTTAATAATCTGCATCTTCACAAATGAGTGCTTCAAATGGAACGATTCTTGGTTTTACAAGTGTCCAATTTAAAGATGCTCGAGCACTCTAAATTTTCACAGTGAGCTTCTACTTGCCACAGTATCTCAAAGAGCAATGTTTTGTAACACTGATGTTTAGTTATTACATTTTACGGCGAACTTCCACTTGCTTCTCCTTGCGCTCAAACTCCTGCCGAATTTTCTTCTTTTCAGCTTCTACAATCTGTAACTTCTCAATGTTGAATTCCTGCGATGAACCACCACTCAACAATCTTTAATTCCAATATAAGTTACGTGTTGCACAGTAGTTGATAACATGGAAGAGCCTTACCAACCAAATCATCAATTGATCAAACTGAGGTCACCACAGCTTTCCAGAGAAAGCTGAGGGGTGACCTCATTGCGAATCTTCATAGGTTCTATTATTTATAAACAGAAGATCAGACATGATTTGAGCATCTGCAGATAAATTATAGTATAACCAGGCAGGAGAAAAATAAAAGACTGCATCTCCGAACCCACATGAATTGTTACATCCCAATCCTCTACAGCTCTCACCCTCGTGCCTAGTCGACTTTGAACACAAATACTTGAAATGAGGATTAGAGTCCAGGAGCTGGTAATCAATTCGGATCCAACACTAAGTTAGAAACACTTTATATTCTGAATTGAGCTAATACTGGCTCATAGTACTAGAAAATTAATTGCAAATTAATTACTGAAAAAACAAAACAAAAAAAAAAAAAAAAAAAAAAAAACAAAAAAAAAAAGACGACTACTTCTCCCTGTTATAAAACTGTCAAGTCTACCTAGTTTCGATCAACACATACCGTACATTTGACTTAAAACATTTGTGCCAAATCAAAACAGATGCATCAGTTCCAGAAGTCGATAACGAAAATATCCAATACAACGTCGATTCGAGGTCCGAATTCTCCTAAACAGATAAAGTCCCCTATAAAATCATCTGCAAACGTGCCCGGTGGATTAAAGGAGCCTGATGATTGTACCTCTTCTGCAGATACAGAGATCTCATTGGCCTTCTCCTCCGCTTCCTGGCGTATGAACTGCACCATCTGCTGGACTTGCTTCGAAACCTCCATGTCGTTCATCTTGCCTAGACTTCCCAACCCCCGCAACCACGAATGCCACACTGAACTAAGCACCTAGACACGCTCCAAAACTGCAATACTAAATTGAGAAATGGAATCCAAGCAATCCGAAGGGTTTTCTCACTCCGCCTGACTGCTCAGTCACTGGTCTGGGCACAAAATACGGCACAGGAGGGGTATGCGGTTTACAATCGTGTTGCCTTAAACCTGATCACCCAACTCCTCTCACTGTAACAATCCAACAACTTTTAGGTCTGTCGAGTGTCCCTCGAACCACCACGAGGGATATGCTTCCTCCTGTTTCTTCTGCGCACACGGTTTCCAGATCTACGGCCGATGACACCTGGCTTACTTGTCCTCCTGGAGATTCCGATGGGCTCCCGATCTGAAGAGTAGATGGGTAGCATCACTTTCACTGCTGACATGTGGCAGCTAGGCCTAACGTCCAATATTGTCTTCGAAAACGAAAGGCATCACTCCTGGATGCGAATCTTCTATGCATGTGCAAACCCACTAGGGTGTTCGTTAAGGTCATCTCATGTGCCAAGCTTCGTTGTTATGTAGATTAGTTTTTGGGTTTTCTCACGTCGACTTCAAACGAGCTCAAAGTCCAGTGCGTCAAACATTGGAGAAGGAAAAGATTGTTACATTTACAGTATCATAGTGGCCGAAAAAAACGCATTCCCACAGCAAGCATTCAAAACGTAAGTCGCAGGTAATTCTGTGGTGAGATGACCAGGTGCGACTGGGATTTGATAGAAATGATAATCAACATAGCTCAGATCGTGATAATGGAAATAGCTCTTCTGACAGCCTAGGCTTAAATTATGAGACAAATGAGAGCAGTGAACAACGGTGACAAATCCAAATTTAATTAGGCCATAGCCAAATACAAACAAGAGGCCGAGAATTAAGCAAGTAACACGATCAAATAGCAGGAATTGCTTCGCATCCTAATCAAGATGCTGGTAACAAGGGTTTGCATTATAGCCATTCTGGCAGAAGGTTATTAAGCCAAGGCTTACACAATTAAATCTGAGGCCCTCACCACAATCACTCAAGAACGCCAACAAAGCTTACTCACTTGATGCGACAGAAGAAACACTTCTGTACAATAAATATACCAGTGATTCTTATAAATAAGCAGATGCTTGACCACGATCTTATTGTAACGCGTCCGACAAAGCACCGACGCTGTACTGAGGATTGATGATGTTGATCAAGAGGAAGCCTGCCGCTGAAGCAACTTCAGCTTCACTGGCAGCTCCACTTGTTTCAGAAGACTCTGGCCTTGCATGAGTCGAAAGAATTTTTAAGCTAATGTACAAATACAGAGAATGCAGGATTTTTTCTAACTATCGCAGAAGATAATAGAGGACGACGTCTTTGTTTTTAGGTTAATAGTCCTTGAGAGAGCTTAAGCAAACTGCTTGAGGATGGCAGCTATGAAAAACTTTCACGGTACCTGACCAAAAGGTTTGCCGCGGAGAACAATGGCGCAGTGAAGGAGACATTAGGGCCCTAAACCAAACTGTAACCCTAAGGAAATGTGAAGCCACCACCTGCTGCTGCAGCGCTACCAGCCTGAGGAGAGATGTAAACCCACAGGAGAGAAATGATAACGGAGAGCAGACCCGCCCAGACGTATATGATGGTCGGGGTCTTGCCACCCTTACCCATCAGACCCTTGAAGAAAGGGTACAGATGCATGAGCACCCAGAGCGAGAAGAAGACTCCTCCTAAAAGCTTGCTCCATTCGGGATTGGGGGAGTAGATGGTGCGGGAAATTCCAACAGCGATGGCAACAATGTTGGTGATACCAATGGTGATTGGAGGAATGAAGAGAGACGTCCACTTGACGATATAGAGATCTGCGTAAATGTCGTCTTCATCATCACCAGCTGATTTCGAGGTCAGAGTGAAGGAAATTTCGACTCCGGCCATGACTTTAAGAATACCCTGGAAGACGGCAGCCAAATGGGCACTGGTTCCTCCAATCACCCAGAACTGCTCGTTTCTCCACCACTCCTCCAAACTGATATTGGACCATTTGACTTCGAGCACGGCGAGCGAGCACAGGCTGATGGTAATGGTGAGAAGGTATATCAAGAAAGCGAGGTTCAAATTTTGCACGATAAATTGACCAGTGTAAAGAGAAAGAGCGGGGAGGAAGCAGTAAACCAAAAGGAAGATGGAAGTGAACGGGTAGATGCCGACGTTAAGGTACGCAATGCGTTGCAAAAACTTGAGCCGAGTGCTGGCGAGAAGAGCATTGTTTCGAGAGAAGAAAATCTCCACGGATCCAGTAGCCCAACGAAGCACCTACAACCATTAATTCAAATTCGTCACTAGTAGAATTGAAAAAGACTCCAAAATTGAAGTCAAAACCCTGCTGTCACCCAACCCTTACTTGTCTGTTGTACTCAAGTTGAACAAAGACACGATGCTTACTTGATGAAGACGATCGGTAAGATTGATAGGAGCAGTTCCTCTGAAGGCATCGCGCTTAGTGACACAGTAGATTGAACGCCAACCACGATTGTGCATACGGAAACCAGTCACCACATCCTCTGTCACGGACCCATAAATCCATCCCACGCGTCCTCCCCACTCGGTCTTGTCCTCGTAAAAGCACGACACTACGTTAATGGCTTCAGCAACTGTTGAAGCGTCCAAGGGCTCACGGGGAATCGTCAGCGCTCCAGCAGGTCGACCGTTCTTCACGCCCTTGTCTGCCAGAGGTCGCCCTTGAAACTCTGCTACCGGAATCGAAGCAGCGAATACAGCTGAAGAACCGTACCGCTTTGGGAGCATGGAGGCTTCAATATCATCATCGTCATCGCTTGTAGTGTGTTCGGTTAACCCTGCCACCTCTGAGTCTCGTTGCTTAGACTTCGGTTTCTTCTTAGGCTGCTTCGGCCCGCAGCAGCAGCAACAAATCTGGAAGCAGCATCCATGGTCACGCATCCTCGGGGGATCAAAACCATAGAGCGCAATTCTTCTGAAGACGCACCCGGTTCCGACATACACTGGTCCCTGCAACCCATCCAGCGCTCTCATGTTGACGTCGAAGAAGACAGTATTGTGATTGGCGTATCGATCGTTGGGATCTACTCCTTCAAAACGTTGAGGGAACTGGACGTAGGCGAGACGATCGCCACCTTTATCCATGAAGAAGCACATGGCTTCCCGGATGGCAAGGGAATTAAATATGTAGTGATCACAATCCAGATTGAGAATGAATGGACCATTGGACATGACAGCACTCGTGCGAACAAGGGCGTTCATAGCTCCGGCCTTCTTGTTGTGATCGTAACCGGGACGTTTTTCACGAGACATGTATACTAGCATCGGCAGACGAATGTCAACGTCCGTGGTGTCAATAATATTCTCCTCGTCGCTGCTGCCCATCAAAGGCTCAGCAGTAGGAGGAGCAAGCATTACCTGGATGATACCAGCGTGGTCTCCTCGTCCATGCTCCTTGCCGGATTGAGTCCACGTTCCTGGCCAGTGTGTCCCATCTGCCATCCAAGTGGCCTTCGGTATATTGAGAGGCTCAGACGGATCTCCTCCAGACTCCATCTGGTGACGCTTAGCTCGAATTTCTTCATGTGCATTGTATGCGTCTGAGCGACGACGGATTGCATCGGGCAATCCGTTAACACGAACCTTGAACTCGTCATACTCTCTCTTAACCTTGCGACGATCCTTCACGAAATCGGAACGAACCTTGTTCTTCGTGGGATCTCCCTTCAAGAGGAAATACGTTTCCGGGTTGCGGGGCTCGATCTTGTGCTTCCGGCAGAAGGGGATCCATACGCGAGCAAAGCTTGCAGCCTCAGCCAAGGCCTCGAACGACAAGAGAGCGCCACCATCGTCAGAAAGGTAGCACGCAAGCTTCTCCAAGGGATACTCAGATGCCAAAATGGATAGGACTGTGTTTGCAGTAGTGAGAGGAGGTTCCTTCTCGGGATCAGCTGTGGAGACGAAGATGTCCACACCGGGTAGATCAGACCTACCGCTGGGGTTGTCTGCTGACGGCATGTCGAACTTCTCCTTCAGTACCGACAGATCTGTCAAACGGTTGATAGGACACAACTTTGGCAACTGGTCGAGAATCCAAGAGAAGGCAAACCAAATCTCGCAAACCACTGACATTCCCCAAAGCCACAGGGCGTCAGGGTTTGGATGCTGAACACGCCACATGAGAAACAGTGCGAGGACGACCATACGGATTGCAACTATTAACCTGCAGACATGTGTATGACATCAGATACCAGAGCTCTCCCACAATTCCATTGCTAGCGTATACACAGATCAAGTGCAAATTACCATGCTGGTATCAATTTAGGAATGACTGACCAACTGAAGTATGCTTGAGTAGGAAATGAACCTGTAGGGACTAAGAATGGCTGTCGAAATGCTAACTTTGCGAGTTAGAGGGCGCCGCACTTTATCATTGAATTCAGGCAAAGCACCCAGATTTGGTGGTCCTTGGCCGCCACCGCCATCGTATCCATCGTCGCCGGGCCACACAGCATTGCCGTAACCGTAGGTGCCCTTGGTCTGATAGAGCCAGCGAGCGTGGTCGAAATCAGCAGAAGAACCATTGCTCATAAGCATGCCGGGCTTCGTCTTTAGAAGGGATAGGCGGCGATCCAGTCTGGAGCTGTCGTCGCCGTTAGGTGGTAAAACGCGCATGTCATTCTGAGAACCACCTTGTGAGAAGGGCTCGTCAGACGCAGTGTAGTCGTCTTTACAACCAGGGCATTTCCCAGATCCGTTTAGGGCGTCGATGTAGCAGTCGCGACAGATCTTGAAGTTGCAATCACAAGGTGTCATGTCTTCTCCGCGCTCATCGCGCATCGCCTTCCCGTCACAGTTGATGACGGCACAAGTAGGACCGCGTGCACCCCCAAGCTGCTCGCCCTTTCCGGGAACCGCCCGATCTCCTGACATTGGGTGGTCTGGTGTGGCAGGGATCTGGACAGTGTATAAGTAATCGGATCCCAGTTCGCTGTCTGTGGCACCCCCCATCTCACTCATGTCACGCGAAAGATTGTTAAATCTTTCGCTAGACGTCCTTCTAGCATGATGATGATTCCCCCCGCCCGCATTCTGGTTGTCTGAGTTCGTGCGACCTGTCATCTGCACGCCACGAGATTGTCCTGCATTGCGAAACCCAAGTCCACCTGTTGCAGCAGACCTTGGCGAAGCCATGGCTGCACGCCTTTGTGTTCCCCTCAATCGTCAAACATAAATCCTAGATCTGAATTAACAGATTAGTGCTCGATTCCCCAGAGCATAGCACCAACTAAGCCGCTACGACGAAAGCGCAACTTCTCAGTTTCTGCATCTGCTCAAGAGCTCCTGTAAACAATGCGCACCAGATGTGAACATAATAACTGCTGTTTCAGACAACAGCATCCACATCTTTCAATTCTCCAACTTCCTAATTGTATCAAGATACTGGCGTGTTTCAGGCTCATTGAACCGCAAGCTCAACGAAAATGCGGCTTGTAACGAGACAAATCACTTACCTCGAATTGCATATCCATGAACATTTGACCTTAGATCAACAAAGTCGGCTCACTTCCCGACATAAAACCAGGACTCCGACTGCAAAAACCAGACGTCAGGTCCAGGGTCCCGCACCAAGGAGGCCGATACCAGCTTCAGTTTCCCAGAGAGAACCCCTGCTGCTGGTCAGAAGAGCTATACATGGTCCGCCACACGGCAGGCAAGAAGAGCAGAGGAGTGCGGCATCTTCATAACAGCCCAAAGAGCAACACCCACGGAAAGTTCTCGATCGCAACACTTTTCCTCGCCAGTCCGGAGTGGCTGGCACCTAATCTAACCCACAAGAATAGTTTATTACTCCTGCGCTTCATGTGTGCACCCTAGGCGGCGGCTACCTCCTCGTCACAATGCCTGATTAGGGAGCGGCGGTCAGCCGAGGTGCATCAATCAGGTAAATTACCAGCTGTAAAGAGTCAAAGTGGGTGAAGTAGCACGATGAATCGCCTCGTTTTAGACCAGGAGCGAATCCGCACAAGAGAAGCATTCGTAAGTTTATTCGAGATCGCGCGGCAACGCGCTGCGCGAATAGTCTCTGAAGTGGATTATCAGGAGTCTGCACCAGAAATTTGTAGATCTTGGGAACAATCTAGACCAGAGAGCAGAGCCAGGAGTCACGTCGGAGCCTTGACCCCACACAGCGATTCAGCTGCCGAATCTCGGGGACCATTAACATGGTGCAGCGATCCGCACATGTTTGGAGACTGTTCAGGCGCATTCTGAATGAATGAATCTGGCTCTGCTACCGATCGATTTCCCGACGCGAATTTGCGCTCTCGAGTCTGCAGATTTGATGCGTCGCACTTCGAATTCGGACTCCCCGAGTAAATGGGTGGGGTGGTCCCGGCTTTGCCTATTGATGAACTTATTTTATCATCGATCATTCGTCGTTCAGACTCGATGGCTCGTTAGTGGGATTGCAACAGTGGATGATTCTCGGATGGTATTGATATGAATAAAAACATAATCATTTGTCATTTTATTTGACCAAATAAATTCTTAAGTTTTAGTATTCTCACCTTATAACATCTATTTATTATATTCTAATATGGTACTTTGATTTGTATTAGGTTTTTAATATAATTTTATTATTAGTATTATTTTTATAAATTATAAAAAATAGTAGTATAATTTAATATTTATATTATTATAAATAATAAATATCATTAAATTATTTAATTTTAAAAAATATTTTTTTATAAAATTTATATTAATAAAATGTAAATTTATAAATAGATCATTATGGAACAAATAAAAAATAAAAAATATATAATATAAATATAAATATATAATATAATATAATATAATATAATGTTTATAAAAAATTATAATCTTATTTTATAAATAAAAATTTATAATTATATAAAAATTATTATAATTATTTACTTACTCAAGTTAATAATTTTAAACTAATATAAATTTAAATTGGATATTTAATCCTAATTATTTTAAAATATTAATCTGATATAATAATATTTTAAAATAATTTTTTTTTAAAGATTTTTTTTAATAAGATTTTAAAAACTATTTACTAACAAAATTAATATCTCTACCAAAATCAAACTCAATAAATCATATAATGCTTGTACATCTCTCATATATTGCATCAAATATGATGTAAATATTTATAATACCTTTTAGATAGCAAAGTATCTTTATTACTACTTTTTAATAGTTTTTTTTAATTGGATTTGCCATATATTTGTTGATTATATTTATAACATATAATATATTTGGTATAATGTAAACTATTGCATATATAAGAATATCCACTACACTTATATATGAAATATAATACATTTTTTTTGTTTGTTCTATGTTAAAATCCATGAATATTTTATTAATGTATTTTCTTTTTGATATCCAAAGTTTATATTATTTTTATCATTAAAAGTATAAAAAATAAAACTTTCTTCGCATGTCTTACATATTTCATACTAGAATCTATATCCAATTGCATCTTTAATTTATTTGTATTAGATTTTTACTTTATTGTAATTAATATATTATCAACATATAATACAAGTGTAATATAGATGTATAATTTAACTTATCAAGGACATGAATTAATATATATTCTTGTATCATTGAAAGAAAAAAAATAGACACAAAAAAAATTAAAAAATTAAAAAATAAACATATCTATATATATATATATATATATATATATATAAGATAAAAAAAAATTAAAATGACAATTTCTAATTACAAAGAAATTAGAGAGTCTTGAACCAAGAATAGAATATAAGAAAGGTGCTGACTAGACTAAGGATGACTTCAATCTTATCTCCATATATATTAATTTCAAAAAAAATCTTATAGAAGCTTCTTAGGAGTTGCAAGGCTTATGATTCAAGCAACCTATAATATTTATAAAACTTCCTTGAAGCTTCTTGACGAAGATATTATCTATCTGACATATTTTTACCTACTTTAATTTGCTTGTATTTATTTTTATTTATCTATGTGATGTAGATATCCATTACATTATTCATTCATATAAGAAATGAGTTCCATAAGAAGTGGTCAAAATACTTCATTAGTTGATAATATCCAAGATCCATTAAATGGTATTAGCAACAAATTATAATCCATGATATGCACGAAGGTGGTTGATAGGTTCCTTCAAACATCTATAATGTTTGATACCATAGCAAGATTATCAGCAAAATTATTTGATCTTTGCTAAGGCCTTCATATCTATCTTAAAATAACACATTTTGTATACCATCAAGTGTAATACTTATGTCTAATAGTATCACTAATTATTAGAGATTAAATCAAAGAATTTATGTAAGATTATAACAAGATAATAGGATGCGTGAGTCTTATTATAAAGCAACACAATATAAGAATAAAAATAAGACTAAAAAGTTCAAGCTAGACCACAAGATATGTATTATCAAGATTAAAGAACCCCTCAGCCTTAACATCTAAATATACTACAAATTAGGAAATTTCCAAGTAACTTCTTGTGGAAGGCTTTGCCCCCAAGTCATCCTAAGACTCTTCTTAAGTGGCTTCTTTGTTGCTTTGATATAAAGAAACCTTGAAAATCTTGTCTTATGACTTCTTACATTATTTAGAAGTCAAACAATTTGAAGAACCTCCTCTAACAACCTTTTGAAATTTTTTACAATCTTCTATGATCTTTTCGATCTTTGTAAGATTGTTTAAAAAGTTGTAAGACCTTCTAGAATCTTTTAGAATCTTTTTTAGATGGATGTCCATAATATTATCTCTTCTTTTAGCTCCAAGTTTTCCAAAAAGTAATAAAGCTGAAATTGCTCAAAGGCGTAAAAAACCAAAAATATATCTCATAGTCTGCGCAACATACTGTAATAGTCTTTTAAGATTCAAAAGTCTTATTGGTCCTTATAACCAACAATGATAACCAACATCTTATGTTTGAAATCAAGCTTGCACTTGTGTATTTTCATTGTGAAAACATCCTTCAAACATTGCTTCTAAATAATCTTCATGAGCAAGTTTACTTCAATGACAATTACTATTGATCAGTTATTAGGTATTTTTTGATGTCTTTATGGTTTAGAAAATTCTTCGTCTTAAAATCAATAATATAAATTATTTAATTGAGATGGTTTAACTTACAAGGTATCATCATTTTGACTATCCATGGTTGAATTATTAAACTAAAACAAAGACAAATTATTAAACTCAAGGTAAAATAGAATAGATTTGAATTTACTATTTATATTATAATTTGAAACTTTTATAATTGTTTCTCTTTTTTATATAAATAAATCTAAAAATCTTTAAAAGCATTATATTCATCTTTTTGAACTAGATGTTATAGCAATATTATTTGGCAGTGATTACATATATTGTTGCTTTTATTGAGGATAATAATAGAATAAGTTGCTAATGGTCAAAGGATTGATTCTTGAGATGTAAAAGGACTATCCTATGGATAACTTACAAGGGCAATAGCCTCAAGAATAAATAAGAATATATAGAATATGCTAAGAGATATCTTAATGGTAGGTGAGATGTAAAAGGATGTCTTATTAGTAGGTTGGATGAATATAATAGAGAATAGATGGAAGTTGTCTATTAAGGCAGCAACCTATAAGTAAAGGAAGTTGGAAGTAAGAGTTATCTTACTCCACACTTCTCTTTGTGTGAAATCCTTGCTGATGCTAAGTGTTGGGACTTCTTTGTTCTTTTTCTTCAACAGCTTTTATTTTGGAGGGATATTATTGATGAAATTTATATACCTTTTAAAGGGCATTGATTAAATTTTAGACTAGCTTCCATGTTTATTTACTAATGGTATAATTGTGCCAATGTACAAAATATCATAGCCTGGAGAATAAATAAGTATTGTACATTATTTTATTCTTGAATCAAATACTTCATCCACTTCAAATTCTTAATGATTATCTATTTTAATATAAGATAGTGGCATTTGTATTCTTTCTAATATGCTTGATTTTTTTTATAAAGCTCTAAAAGAGTAGCATAAAAAATATGATATGTTTTTATAAATACTAGTAATTCCAAACAATAAGCAATAAGCTTAATTTACTTTTGAATAAGAAATGGTCTTAATTTTTGATAGTTCAATTTGTTGCATGGTTGTTTGGTCCTTATATTGTGCAAAAGGAGCCATATTTTATCACCAATATCAAAAGAAGGTTGTTCTTTTTGAAATCTATCTATAATAATTTTATATTATTTTTAAGCTTTTTTAATTGAAATTTCATAGTTGAATGTATCTCCACCAATTTTATAATAAATTCTTCAAATATTGGATTATTAAATTTAAGAGATAATAATATATCCAATTTTAAATGATATCCATAGTTGGCATAGAAAGATATTTATTGAGCGGAAGTGTGAATAATATTGTTGCAAGAAAATTCAACAAGTGGCAAATATGAAGTCTAATTATTTTATTGATAGTTAATGGTACACCTTAAATATTATTCTAGAATATAATTGATTTACTTTGTTTAGCCATTAATTTATAGGTGGAATGCTAAAGATGACTTAATATTTATTTGAAGGATTTTAAATAATGATTTTTAAAACTTAGATACAAATTAAAATCTTTAATTTGATAAAATATTATCTGACAATCTATGATATTGATAGACATTATCAATAAAGAATTTGGCTATTTCTTCACATATAATTATTTTTTTATAAGAAATAAAATATACCATCTTGATAAACCAGTCAAAAATCACAAACATGGAATCAAAAGAATTAGATGGTAGAAGATCTATAATGAAATCCATAGAAATAAAAGAATAAGGTTGCTTCAAAATAGGTAATATTTGAAGAAGTTTGCATTGGCAATATTAAGGATTTTTTGATTTGGAACAAATATCATATGAAAGTGCAAATCTTTTGACAGTCTTTCACATCTTAGGCCATTAAAAATATTAAAAAATAAATTCTAATATCTTGTTGAATCCAAAATATCTAGCAATAGGAAAGTTATGACATGCTTGCAAAGCACAAAGGTGTATTGGTCCCTCAAAAATACATACACATTCTTCAAAGCAAAAAGAGGTTATCTTTAAACTTAAATTTACTAAAATTATCTTGAATGTTACTAGCATGTTATTTGACATCAAAGACAAGAGGATTTATATTCAATGTTATACGAGCTTGATTAAAAAGTGAAGAATCTATTGGAATTGACATAATGGTTGTTCAAAGACACAATTGCTAGGGTTTTAAAAATATTATTTATTTTTAATCATATGATATCTCTCCTTCTTCTAATACAAGATATGATCACTTAGACCAAGCATCTAACAATCTTTGTTGTTTTTTAGATCAATAAATAATGTTAAAAGTAAAACAAAATAAAATATATTATATTGAACTTGGTAATGATTTAAAATATGAGCCAATATGAAACATTTAAGATTTTTATAATTTATATATAAAATTATTAGATGTGAAGTACCTTCAAGCAAATGGCACTATTCTTCAAAAAAATCTATAATAACAAAGAATTCTTTATTATAGATTTTATAATTAATCTTGGCAATTAAAACTTTTTTAGAATAAAATACAATTGGATGAAGTTTTTCATCTTTTTACCTTTGTGATAGCATAACTTTTAGTACAAAATCCAAGGCATTGATTTCCATATAAAAATTTTAAAAAAAATCCGGATGTATTAAAATTGAGGTTATAATAAAAGATATTTTAAGATCTTAAAAAGCCTTTTTTGTTTGAAGCCTCTATTTCAACTTATCCTTGCATGTCAACTAAATAAATAAAGCAACCACTTAAAAATAGTTTTTAATGAATATTTGATAAAAATTAGAAAATCTAAAAAAATATTATATATCTTATATTGTTTTGGAGATTGATTAATCTTTAACAACTTAAATCTTCTTTGGATCTATTAATAAATCTTTATATAATATGATATATCTAAAAAAATTTACCTTTGATTGATTAAATATATATTTCTCCAGTTTGGCATATAAACTTATATCTTTTGATTTTTATAGTACCAATCTTACATGTTCTTTAAGACTTTTTGAATAGATCAAAATATCATTGAGGTAGCAAATAATAAATTTATCTAAGAACTCTCTAAAGACATCATTCATTAAATGCTCAAATATAGCTGGTATATTCATTAGTCCAAAAGATATGATATTATACTCAAAATGTCCATACCTTGTCCAAAATGTCATCTTCCATTTATTCTCTTTTTTGATGTGTACTAAATTATAAGCTCTACAAAGATTAATTTTTATACAGATCTTTGCTTGATCTAGTTGTTCAAAGAATTTTATTATCAATAACAATGGATAATAATTTTTCATTATTATCTTGTTTAAATCCTAATAATCAACACATATTTATAAAAATCCATCTTTCTTCTTTATAAAAAGTATATGTATTTCAACAAGTGATTTTGAATGTCAAATGAAATTCTTAAAAAGATTTTCATTAATATATTTTCTTAAGGCTATTAACTTTGTTTGTGAAAGATTATATATTAGTCCAAATAATGGTTGAATTCTTTTTTTTACAATTCTATAGTACAATCATATAGTCAATGTTTTAATAGTATAAATTTTTTTATTTTTTTTAAAAACATCCTTAAAGTCTTGATATCTTATTAAACTTATTCAATTGAATTTTTTTATTGAAATAGTATACATTACAAATGCAGTATTGTTCTTTGCTTCTTGCATGAAAGTAGTAGCTCTAAGAAATAAAAGTATAATATGTTTCTTTATTTGATGGTTTGATCTTGAAGAATTTTTGTATAAATTCTAATTAATATTAGGATTATGTAACTCAAACCAAGAAAGTCCAATAACAACAAGATTTATAAGACATTGAATAATATTAAAAATAATATGTAATACTTGATCTCTTAATACTACTTGCACTGATTGTGTTTTTTTAATAGCATCTTTTAGTATAAGTACTCATCCATCAGTGACTTCAATAAATATAAGATGAACCTTTTTTACTAATATTAAGTCATACTTAGTTGTAAAATCTTTATTTGTAAAACATATTGAGGCTCTAGTATCTAAAAAGGCTTTAATATAAATCTCACAACTTAAAATTTATATATATATATATAAAAGTGTAAAATAAGATGTAGGATTTGGAGATAAAAAGAGATTTTTTTCTAATAATTAGAATTTGGTGGTATCCAACCACATGGTCTTTATTATAATTGGACATTCTTATTTTTTTAATTTAGCCAATTTTAAAGTTGATATCACACTTTGTGCCTTGAATCTCTTAAATTTATTTAGATAATTTATTACTTTGTCATTAGGCTTTCTATAATATAAATATAAATTCTTTTATTGATGCCTATCTTTTTTTATTTGTATTAGTGGCTTAAATTGAATCACATTGATATACATAGATTTAAGGCTCCTTGAATGCTTTTTTGATGTTCTTAAAGAAATATTACTTGTATTGTGATAATTATCATTAAAAATTCAACATCATTTTTGCCGCAATTCAAATAAGTGGTTTTTATAAGTGATAGCTTGAGATATGAGTTCTTTTAAATTATCTTTTTAAAAAATTATAATTAATAAAGTTTTGACTTTGTTTCAATATGGTATAAATGGAATGAATAAGATATTAAAGGACTTCATTTTTAAAAAAATTATATCTTTTTTAGATGATGTTTCTATTATAAGATATAAAAAGAAACAATAAGATGAATATTTAAATGAGAGGAGGTGTCACAAGTATATCATTGATTATATATAAAATTATAAACGATTTTAATTTAAATTAAAGAAGTTCAATTTAGACTATTTGGAATAAAATTTATATTTAGAGTATAAGAAGTTGTGATTGTTAGACATTTATGTAGAACTTATAGAAGAAAATTAGATTCAAATAAATTTTATGCAATTTAAAGGATAATGGAGATATGTAATTTTTTAACAAAAGTACATAGGTTTTTAGATATGTATATATTTTATTATATATGTAATTCTATTTATACTCACATAACAAATCTATTGTATAAATTATTATGTAAAGATTATTGATTTAAGTGAAAAGAAAAGCATACTAAAACAATGCAAAGACTAAAAGCATTATTATTATTACCTCTAATTTTAAGAAGAATTAATTATAAGTGCAATAGTCAAATAATTCTTATTATAGGTACTAGTCCTATTGCTATTAGATAAGTTGTAAGTGAAGATGATTTAAGTAGGAGCAAATTTGCAATTAGATGTAGGACTAAAATTTTAAATATTTATTAACGGACATATTTACAAGTGAAAAGAAAATTATGAGAAATTGATTTAATTATAAAATCTAAAATAAATTATTTAATTGATATAATAATAATGATTGAAATAGATTGCTTGCTATTGCTTGAAATGATTACTAATTGTATAATATCAAATATTACAATACTAAGGTAGATTGCTTATATAAAGTCATTAAATCCAAAATTTAGACATGTTGCTGAAAAAGATAATTTAGTAGTAGTCATACTATTTCAAAAAAGATATGATAAAGAAGACAAGATGATTGAAAGCATTGATGATGTTGGAACAAAATTTTACTTAGTTTCAAATCTTAGTAAAGAAGATAAGTTATTTTTTGAAGAGCTTTATGAAAGAGAATTATTAGATATTGATTATTATTTAAAAAATTTAAGTAAATATATAAATTGGTCTATAGAAAAATTTAGATAAATTAAATAAATCATATAGATTTTTTCTAAAAAAAGAATTCTTATAGAAGAGATCAAAGAAAGAAATTGAAATGCTACAACAAGTGATAAGCAATAAGAAAGACCAAAAAAAATTTACTAATAGAATTTTACAACAGTTTGTAGGTCAAACATGTAGAAATTTGGGCCACCTTTGCTAAACTTTGTGAGTCCTAAATTATGCATCAAAATTTTATTTAGTTTATTTTTAATATTTTCATAAGATATATTTTTATATTTTTATTAATTATAAAAAAATAGAAATTTTTGGTCTTAATTATATACCAAGGTCTTAGATTATCAGATTGGTTTTAATAGAGTTTAGTTATAAAAATTAGATTTTAGAGAATAATAATTCTTGTTTAAAATGAAATTGTTATGAAATATAGAATTAGTTGTAGTTGAAGTATGATAAAAAAGTGAGCAAGTTACTCCACTCTTAAAGCTACAAAAGATGGTGAAAAAAAAAGATAAAAAATTACTCTACTCTTGAAGCCATAAGAGATTGTAAAAGAAGAAAATAGAAAGTTACTTTGCTCTTGAAGCCACAAGTGATGGTGAAAGAAGAAGATAAAAAAACTATTCTATTCTTCAACCATTATTTCTACGACAACAAATCAAGTTGATTCCAAATAAATCCCTCTAAAAGATTAATATTTCTATTAATAAATTAATAAATTATTTTATATAAATTTTAGATAATTAAATTATTAAAAATTAAAACTTATCTATTGATTGATATCTATGGTGATTTATCATCACCTTACAGCAAATGAATGCCAACCATTGGTTCTTTCTACAAATGACATTAGTTAGAGATTATGGAAGATATAGGTTGACTTCTTAATGACAAGTGGTCCTAAAAATAATAGTTGGTAGTTAAAAATATTTAAAATAATATAAAGTGTCATGCAAGTTATACCACTTGGATGGAATAGCTAGTAGAAAGGCTCCCAAATTAGTTATTATTTGGAAATTATTGACAATGGTAATTTCCAATAAATGGCTTGAAGGCTTAGACATATAAGATCTTCTGAAAGCCTTGTTCTCTATCTATCTATCTATCTATCTATCTATCTATCTATATCTCTCTCTCTCTCTCTCTCTCATACACCTTTGATTTGAACCCTTGACAAGGGCAAATTATTGAAGAACCAAGAATTATATTATTTTATTTGTTATAAACTTATGTTATTAATTATTATTTTATATCCTTGTTGGTCCTCTTAGAACTCACTATTAGTAGAATTATTTTATTATTTAGATATTTTTATTATGTAAGAAAAAGAAAATTAATAATATTAGGTGAAAAAATCATCAAATTTGAAGTTGAAATGGAAAAGTTATGAGGGTTTGAAGTTAGGAGATTTTTTATTGTTGCTGCTTCTTTGCCCTGGAGATTTGCTGATGTTGCTTTGTGCTATTTTCATCCACTTACACCTATTTTCATCCAACTATGTTATTTTCATCTAATAGTACTATTTTCATATAACTACTTGTTCTATCTATTCTTTTTCATCCAACTATATCTATTTGCTAATTCTATCTAATTCTTTTTTTTTTTTTTCTATTTACTAAAGGATCTAAATGGAACAAGTTTGAAAATACCAATTATTAAAAAGTGGATGAAGATATTTAAATAATGACGTTAAAAATTTAATATAGAAAGATCTTATTGAAGACTTTAATCTTTCAAGGAAAAATAATGTTATTAATTTGAATAATAGGAATGATGAAGAAGAATTAAATGAAGACATTGAAGACATGGTGTGAAACCAATAACAAGTTATGATTTATTTGGCATACACTAGAAGATGCACAAGTACAAAGGAGGTGGATGTCATGTTGTAATACACCTATTGAATAAAAGAGTAAAAAAGATATATTATAGAAGAATCTAATTTAAGAATTAATAAAATATTCTTTTAGAATGTATAGATAAAAAAATAGGAGGAAGTAAAAAAAATAATGCTTAATGGTGCCATTTTTGTTAAAAAGGCTTCTACTTACTTTATAAGACCATAAACAAAGCAAAACAAGATAGATTAGACAAATAAATACTATAGGCATTTTTAAGTAAAATTCAAGGATAGTTTCTAATAAAAATCATTTAAAAAAACCTGGGATTGATATAAGAGGATGATCGCTTGTGAATCAATATCAAAATCAAATTGTAAGAAACAAAATTGTGTACCTATGGCATATGCAAGGTTTTTTTATCAATTAAAAAAGGAGATTAGAGAAGAGACTAAAAAGAGATTCTATGTGCATTGATTTTAAGCAATTTGTATTTTTATGGACCTTATGAAAGCTATACAAAATTGAAATTTAATTTGGATGATTTTATTTTTGAAAAATAAAATAAAATATATATTTTGAATTTTTTTGAAAGTTTTGCAGTAAATCTATGGATGAAATTTTGAGAATTTGTATATATATTTGTATTGGAGATATTGGATTTAGTTAATCTTTGATTAAGGTTTTAAAGATTTAATTAGGATTTATTAAGATTCAATTAAAATTTATTTAAAATTTAATTAAGATATCTTTAAGATTTATTAGAATTTGATAGATTTGTTTTAGGATTTAATAAAGATTGTTTAGGGTTTATTTAGAGGTTTTTAAAATTTGATTTAGATTTGGTAGGATATATCTAAGTTTTTTTTTTTAAATTGATAGGGTATACTTAGAATATCTTAGAACTTGCTTAAGACCTTATTTAGATTATCTACAATTGTATGGATTATAATTTAAAATTGATAGAAGTCAAAATTTATTAAATTGAAGAATAAGACTATTAAGATTACTAAGAAGGTGATTCTAAATACTTGTGAGCATAATAAATAAATCATTAGTTGATTTAGTATTAATTCTTATTATTATTATTATTATTATTATTATTATTTAATTATTATATTTTTTTAATCTAATTATATTAATAAAAATATCATAAGTAAGTTTAAAGTAAATTAGAAATATTTTAGGAATAAATTAAATTCAATTCAAATTGTTATATCTTTAATCTTCATAAGTATTACAAATCTTATAAGTTTAGGCATATAAGTAGTGAATTCTTATTAATAAGTATATTTTAAATACTATGATGAAGTTAGTTTTGTCAAAAAAATATTTTTAGGATTTATTTGATGACTATCAATCTTAATCTTGGATTTTAATCCTTGGATCAATGAGACTATGGATCTTAGTTTGGATTCTTTAGGATTCAAGGGTGGAGATGTGACTGCTGCCTTTAGATTTTAGAATAAGAATATAAGAGATCTCATAGGCTCATTTGGTTGGAACCTCTTATTTTTTGTTGATGGACAAAGCCATGCCAATTTTTTTCTAGGATTTGTAAGTGGCTTTGATCTTATTTAATTTTTTCTTTTAGTTCTTAAAATTAGTTTCTAAAAATTTAGATGAAGATAGGAATTTTTATTGTGGTTTTATAAACATAAGAATTTTAAAATTTTGAATTTAGAAGAGAAATAAATCTACAATTTAGTGAAGGATCAAATACTACCTTTATAATTTGGTATCTCAATTTTGAAAGGCTCTTTTTTATTTCTCACAAGCTAAAAAGTAATGAGGGTTTTTTTTTTTTTTTTTTTTTTTTTTTTTAAATTTAATAAAGTTTAATTTCTAAAAAACTAAGAATTAATCACATTGGAGTTGAGACGTGATAGGAGTGCTAATTTTTGTAACAAAGGATTTTGTTGCTTCTAAATTCAAATGGCCAAAGAAAGACACAACTTTAGAGGACAAAAATAAGAAGATTAAGATAACACTATTGAGATAGAAAGAATTTGTCTTAAAAAAGTATTAGGCTTTTAGCTGTCATTAATTTTTCAATCAAGTATTAAGATAGACAAAATCTCAAATTTACATAATTTGTTTCTAAAAAGGGCCATTACATCAAATACTTAAGCCTCAAGTATTCTATAATTTCCAAAATGTAGCAAATTACATTAAATCCTTGATTAACCTTAAGAATTTTTTTTTCTAAACTTCAACAATGTATATCTCCAAATTGGACTATTTACAAAAACTCAAATTTTATATGAAGTACTCATGTACTTTTAACAACTATGACAACAAATTTCAACTATCAATTCATTGCCAATCTTTAGATATTGCCAAAATTCTAACAATAGCTTCAAATCCTTCTTTACACACATCTATATGCTAAATTCTTTATATCTCATAAACTAAATGTCCAAATACTATGAAAATTTGGTACATAGATTTTTAATATAATATTTTATTTTTTTAGAAATTTTTAAATAAAAATTCATCTAGAAACTCAAAATATGATGAAAATCATCACTATCAACAAAATGGTTTATTTCATCTCTCCAAAGAAGCCTCTTAGTAGTTTAGTTTTTTTAATCTTTGGATCCAAATCTCTTTTCAAGGCTTCATACTAAATATTTAGGTCCTATATAGTTTAAATGCCATAATTAAAATAAGTAAAAAAAACCAAAATGAAGTTTCTTACACCAATTCTTTTAAATACTTTACTAACCATTCTAATATATATTAGAACCAATAAACATATTATGTATTTTGACTAGTTTTGATATATTGTGAACAATTATAATATGACAACCTTGTTATATGGCATAATTTTTAATCTAGAAATATACAAGATATCTAGCTATAGAAAGTTTACCTATAATTTATTGGCTAGGCTTTAATACATTGTTTGTTCTTAATAAGGACAAATAAATATAATAATATTTTTAAAAAAATATTATACTAATAAAAATCTCTAATATTTAAGTAGATTTGTGCATAAAAAATTTCTAAGGCATGTAAAAAATCTTTAATATCCTTTTCTATATAAAGTCACAAGTCTTCAATCGTTAATAAATTAGATTCTCAATAATTTTTTAAAAAATCCATAATTTCTTTTGAAAATCTCATCTATATATCAAAATTTTATTATAGCTTTATATATCTATTTTTCACCTTCACAAAGTCTTGGCTCTCAAAAAACTCCTTTAATTTGTCCAAAATACTCAAATTGCAATAAAATCCTTCAAAACCTTATTCACCTACAAAAGATTGATTTCTTCTTAAACTTTAGAGTCTAATATCTTTTGATCTAGCTATTCAATTATTCTCAAATTTCTCCAAAATATAGCTTATATTTTTAAGATTTATTATTAAAAAAATTCAATTATAGATTTTATTTTGATTGTTTGATATTTCAAAAATCCTTGTAAGAGCTTATAACCCTAGTTTATAGATATGTGAGCACTATTCTTTTTATATTTCAAAAATAAAAAATTCTCATGCTATAAAATTTTTGAATATAACTTTATAACATAAAAATATATACTCTTAAAAATTTTGAGCCATAATCTTATCAAATTGCCTAAGATATAGCTCAAAATACAATCACTAATTAAGTAGGTTACTTATTATCTTTAGATTACAAGCACTAACTTTAATTCTCAATATCTCCTTCATTCCAATACATATAAGTTATATTCCAAAGAATGATAGTAGATATAAATTTGACACTTTAATTTTGAGCATCTATATCTCTTTCATAAAAATTCCAAATCACTTAATTTTTGCTCCAAAATCATAGCCAAAAATCTAAACTTACTGATCCTAAGCTTTGATGTTCAATTGTTTTAAAAAAAAAATCCTAATCCCTAATAAGGCCTCGAGCAGCCTCCTTGAAGTCCATTGGACATGACTTTTAGCCAATAGGAATAGAGATTTCTATCATCTATCTGCATTCATCTATATGAATGACTTAACTATTCTTTTTGATGCCAAAATTCCTTTTCAATCTTTTTTCTAATAAGTTTTATATAATATGTGTCCTAAACACCAAATAAAAGAAAGAAAATAAAATATTAAAGATTATTAATGTCTAACAAAGATAATTCAAAATATATAAAAGTTATTATTAATATAAAATCAACCTCAAAAGTCACTATCAAAAAGAAAATAAGATTGTATAAACCTTAATAATAATCATTTTAAATAGATTTTTTTAAAAATAATAATCTAATTATATTTTGTAATCAATATAATATTCACTTAGTTGTATAATAAATTATATATTAAATACATATATATATATATATATATATATAATATTTTCATATGATAGTCAAATCACAACATAACATCATAAGATCTCAATGTTTGGAAGATGGTGCCATTAGAAGTTAAGACTTTAATAAAATTAGGTTTACTACCTAATTGGATGAATGTGAATTAAATAGATGTATGAATATTAATAAATTAATAAATTAATAACTTAAATTAGATTATAACAAATAATAATTAATTTAAGCTAATTAATTAATATAAATTCATATATTAGAGTTTTAAGACATCCAATTGGGTGCATTTAGTACTTCTCACAACACTTTATGCATTGTTTTTTGGATTGTAAGAAGAGCTTCAAGGTGAATTGAAACCTTTCCACAACCAAATACCCAATGCATTTATAAGCTGAGTTTCACATAATACAACAATGCATTATTTTGGACAAAACGGTTATAGAGTTGTAGCATAGAGCTGATCTAGTTGTTAAGGTTTATGATCCAAAGACCCTGCCTGCAATCACAGCTTGAAATTGTGCTGGGAGCTTGGAAGATTTAAGCGGGGCCTGGATTGCCAACTAGGTTCATCTGTGAGGGGTGTCGTATGAGCACGTTGTCTAGAGGTTGAGTGAGTGCTTGGACACATTGGTTTATGGAATGACATTAAGTAGGATCAATCAGGGCATCTGAGTTGGAATGCGAATTTGAGGGATCCCTTCGGAACCACTTCTTCTTCTCAGAATTGGCTGCGACGACGTTGAAATGGCCGTCCGACTTCACTAGCATGGTTTTGGATTCTGCAGCCGGTAGCTGCTCAGGGCATAATTACCTTTGGAGACTCTTGGCAAGCTTCTATTTATGCATGCAGCGGTTTTCGTAATTTGCGTCGGCCTAAAGAGCTTTCCTCATCGCCAGGCCGTGAGATCATGGATTTGCTCATGGAGGCGAGCTGGACCGGCTCTGGGAGGTTTGAGAAAGTGCTGCCCGTATCTCCCAAGGCCGTTAGCGACTTCAGTTGCTAAACTGCCAATTGCGAGGTCTGTTGTTGTTTATGTTCCCCCTTCTCTTCTTGTTTGTGATGCAGACTGGAATCTGTTCGACGCAGCGAAAGCAGTGACGCGAGGAAACTCTGATTTGCCGAAGTTATCACCATTGGAGTTGCCGATAGCAAGTGGTGGGCGGGACCAGAAATCGAGGCTGCTCCGAGGCGGAGCTGCCGATCGCCTAAGTTTTACGACTAGACGCGGCGTTTTGTTGAGGAGTGAGGTGCAACGAGGAGAGGTGGAGGCCCTTAAAACAAGGAGGTCGTGGAGGTTGTGGTCGACGACGCCCCGCAGCGGAAGAGGAGCCTGCTGCCTCTGTGGTAAAGGATGAGGCGCATACGGTGACGTGGCATATGATCGGTGATGTGGCAGACGTGGGAAGGGCATACGTGGCAGTTGGATGGATGAAAATTGGATGACACAGAGATGATTTTCGTCCAAGTCTTGTGCCTCCTTCCAGACTAGTCCTGTGCTTCAACCAAGACCTGTCTTGTACCTTATTCCAGACCAGTCTTGTGCTTATTTTAAATGAGATTGGTGCTAAATTTTCATGTGATTTATAATCATTTCTATAGATGCTGGTTATGAATAAAGAATAACTTATTTTACATATGATGACCTAAGGGAGATGTGAATGTAAATTCTTGGCATTTTGAATTATAGATATTTGTATAATCCTCATTAGCTATTCTTTTATTTTTGAACCACTTTGACAATGGTTGTCATTTGGAATGCATTCATATCCTTTCTATTGGTTAAATCTTCAAACTAAAGCCACTCTATGATATGATAAGGAATAAGAGATCCTATTTAATTTTAGGTTTGCTAGAATAAGTGGTAATTAAAGAACAATTTGTAATAAACAAAGAAGAGGTAGAACTTTTAGAAGATTTAGACTTACCATGGATAGAAGAACTTGACCATTTCTAATTAGAAGAAAAAGATGTTGGATCCACATTTATTTATAATAATAGAAGAGACATGGCTTGCATTTATGGAATTATGTAAAGCTTTAGTAGATTTTTGGAAGTGGTAGGTATTATTAAACTTGATGATTTTATCATCAGATTTGAGCCATAGTGCAAAAATTGAAGAGTTTAAGAATTATTAGGTACTAGATTTTAAAAATATATTTAATAGATAAGTGTACATTAGAGGATACAAAGTTGGTGGTAATAGTATCATTAGTAAAAAAAAAGGTGGATTTTGAAGTGAAGATAGAAGGTAATAAATAAAAACCAAAATTTAATCTTATTTTAAATTTCTTTGAAATACTTCAATTGAATTATCAAGGTAAATATTTGGATAAAATATTGAAATTCCATCAATTTTAATTGAAGAAGAAGGAGACTTATTATGATATTTTTTATTAGCTACAGAGGTTGGTAGAAAATACTAAAAGAGTTATTATTTTTTAAGCTAATTATATAATATTTTAAACTTTGAATTTAAAAAATTGGTTAGAATTACAATGTTGAGTTCATCTTCTAACAATCCACCTACCTTGGAATATATATTATTTTCCATAAATTTTATTGCAGTTAATTTGACAAAAAAAAAGACAGTTATAGCTATGATAAGGAAGGTCTCTAAGCCTACAAACATTGATAAGTCTCTTCTTGCTAAAACAACCATATTAGCATATTTTGGATATAAGAGAAACAAAGCCTAAAGAACCTAAAAAAAAATATTATTCAAGGTGTGGATCTTTTACTTACTGTACGGTTAAGTGTTGGATCCTTCATTTAGAGCTTAGGCCAACTAATGTGAAGAAGTTTAAAAAAAATACTAAGGATGATAAGGAATAGAAAGATGTGAATAAAATTCACCTCTCAACTCGAATTATAAGATGGCCTCAATTAAGGGTTACTTATAATTTGTGGTATAAAATATAAAGAGAAATAAATAATAATAAAGGAAAGAAACAATACAAAACAAATGAAATATGTGCAATTAAGCAATTGCACACTATAATACTAGTCATAATCTATTCATTAAATTTTTATTCAATAAAAAAATTAAAAAAATAAAAGTTATATTTTTAAGTAGATATATATATATATATATATATATATATATATATATATATATATATATATATATATATTTCAATGATGTAAAAAATACATAAATCCAAGTTATTATGAATAAGCTATGATAGTTTTAAGATAAATGGTAAATAATAGAAAAATTAAGTGAGTAATTTTTACCTCAAAGATAACTTCTTTAAGAGATTAAGAATTTGAATCTCACCAAGGTTCACAAATAGTATATAAGAGCATCCTAGAGAGGCCACAAGGCCTTAGTTTTATTCTTTTATCTACATCCAAGATGCTACAATCCATATAGGACTTGTGTCACCTCCCTTCTTACAAGGAGTATATTTAGTTGTTGATTGTCTTATTTTTTATTAGTAGAACTTAAATTTTTATATTTTTGACTTCACCATGGTATTGTCACGGACATAAGATTTATTCCAATAAATTATCTAAGTAATAATAGACCAATAGAAGTAGGTAAAATAAGTTGATTTGATAATATCTGATAGAGAAGCTTCCTAGAAGCTTCATAGATGCAAAATCACCTTTATACATGTCTATAGGTGATTGGTAGGTTAGAAACTTGGTCAACAAGGTAGCCACATGGCGCACATGTTGGTAGCTTGTAGAACAAGCTAGCCATGTGTCACACATATTGGTAGCTTGTGGAACAAGCCAAGTACGTGGCGCACATGTGAGAAACTTGTCGTGCAAGTTTGACACATGTCTTGCAAATTAGACACGTGTATGAGGTCCTATAGAATATCGCCACGTAGCTCTTAGTTAGATAGTATTTATAGAGGCAAGAGTGAAGCCCTCTTCACTCTTGTCAACTCCTTTCTTGATCCTAGTCTAGTTTCAAGAGTCCTCGTGTTTCCAGTCTTTGGCAATAGCCATTCCAGTTTTTTTTTGAATATACATACTTTCTTATTTTATTTTGTGACTTTACTTTGACACAGTTTTCATTAGATTATACATCTTTTTCTAGTTCATGTCCTTGACAGGTATTCAAAAATATTCAATTAGTTTAGGAACTTTATATGGCCTTCAAATCTTGCTCCATTTCTTCATAATGGCTCCCAAGATAGTAAAGCTTATTTTTATTAAAGTTTCAAAAATTACTCTAAATATTCCTAAAAAATTATAAATAAATTCTAAATAAACTTTAATAATCTCTATAATGTATTTAGAATGATAATTTTAATTTAAAATTATTTTATTTTATCTTTGTGATTTTTGATAATAATAAAATCATTTTAAATCAACTAAAAATCTTATTTTTTATATAAATTATTAAAAAGAGATAGGATTTTTTTTCATGCTTCTTTTATCTATTAAATAATATTTATAGGTTTTTAATAAATAATATATATAGACAGAAGGCCAATATAGACATTGGTCTCAATAATTAAATACTAATTCTTACAATTAAAAAAAAATACCAAGTCAACTAAGATAATTGCCTACAAGACTTATTAAGATTCTATTCTTATGATTTTTTTCTAATAAGACTCTTGTAACTTATAAAATCTTCTAAATTCTAATAAATAATTAAATGATCAAATAAAATTTTCAATTTTAATATTTTAATATTGAAATAACTTAATAATTATAATTTTAACTAATCCACTAATTAAGATTCATTGATGGAACTCACATATGGCGATCATCTAGGACTATTTGTAAAAATAAAGAGAATCCTATTCTTGCCTTTAATATGATTTATAAAGAAAATAATAGAAGAAATAATAACTTTGATATTATAATCTATCAAAAGAAATAGAATTAAAGAAAGAAAAAATACTAAGAATTTGATATAGAATAGAAAAGATAATTATTTGGTTTCAACTTAATATGATTTTATATATAACAATGTCTTGCCTAGTCACTAATTCATTACTTATATTCTATTAAGATTTGATTTGAAATCACTACATGAATGACAAGATGTATTGGTATTTTAACTAATATTCATATCTTATATTCTTTACAATGACTTCTATTAGTTTGTATAGGAAAGTCTTCTCCACCTAACATTTTAAGTTGAACCAAGTTATTATCAAAGACTTCTTTGATAATATATGGTCCTATCCAAAGTGCATCAAATTTAGCTAGAAAATTTAGTTTTTTAAGATCTTGAATCATCACTTATATTTCTAAAGTAAGTAAATATTTATTTATTTATTTATTTTAATCAAAGACCTCCTTTCTTCTCCTTTGAATAATTTTTATGTATTGGATTCTAAATCTTTGAATTTCACTTAGTCCTTCTAAATGCTTTAATTTTTCTTTTAAAAATTCAAAAGTATCCAATTTTTTGTCAATAGTAATGCATAAAGATGGAACTTCAAATTCTATAGATAAAATTGCTTCTATTCTATATACCAAAAAAAAAGGTGTAGCTTGTGTAGAAACTTTGTATATAATTGAATAAACCCAAAGAGCTAAAATAAGCTTAAGATCCCAATCATGCTTAGAATCCATCACAATGTTTTTTAATATCTGAACTAAAGTTTGATTGAATCTTTGTGTAAGACCATTTTTTTTTAAGAGTGATAAGGAGTTGTCTTCCTATAGTTGATGGTAAACAATGTGGTCATTTCTTTAATAGTCTCATATAAAAAATAAAAACCGTTGTCACTTATAAAGATTTTTAGACAATCAAAATAAATTATAATATTTTCATACAAAAACATGGTATTTTATTTAGCATTATTCTTCTTGATAGCTTTTGCTTCTATCCACTTGGTTGAATATTTTGTAATTATAATAACATATTGTATTTGATATAAAGATACAAAATAAATATATCCAACATAATCTATATTCCACATTTTAAATGGAACAAGTAGAAGTGAAGGATTTAAAGGCATTGCAAGATTTAAATCATTGCGTACATATCTTTGGCAAGTATTACAAGCTCTTAAAAATGATTGTAAATTGACCAGAGAAGTATCCACTACAAACACTTGAGTGACAAGCTTCTAATACAAATGATACTTTTTCATAAGTAAGACGTCTTAAAATCTTGTCAATTCCTTGACAATATAATTTCTTGGCTATAAGAAGAAAATGAATATTATTTACGTTAATCTTTCATTGTTTATTTTTTGATAAGATATTAGATAGTTATTGAATATTCAAAATTTTGGCAATATGTTCATACCATATAAGTACTACTATAATGTAGAATAAATAGGCATAAAAAAATTCACCATCTATATCATGGATTTTTATAATTGTAGATAATTGTGAAAGATGATTGGCTTGTTTGTATTATTTTCCTAGTTTGTATTGCTTTGTATAATCAAATTTTACTAAAAATAATATCCATCTTATTAATCTATTATTTAAATTTGATTTATTTATAATACATCTAAGAGCCATGTGATCTACAAAGACAATGATTTTATTCATCACAAGGTAGTGCCAAAATTTTTTAACATTAAAAACCATAACTTAATATTCTCATCTTATTGTTGTATAATTCTGTTAAGAAATTATCAATTATTTACTTGCAAAGGCAATAAGATGGATCACACCCTTATTATCTCATTGTCATAAGGTACTACCTATTGCAAATTTAGAGGCATCACAATAGATATAAAAAGGTTGATCTTAGTTTGGTGGTAATAGACAAGGATATGATAGCAATTTGGCTTTAATTACATTAAAATTAACTTGATATTCAAAAGTCCATTCAAATTTGATGGTTTTCTTTAATAAATTAGTCAATAATAAGACATAAATAGAATATGACTCAATTAAGTTGCAATATCAATCCATATGTCCCAAAATCTTTTGAATGTCTTTTAATCTATTTAAAACCAATAAGTTTGTAATAATTTCTATTTTTTAAGATCCGTTTTTTTTATTTTTTATTTTTTTTAAAATGATATAACATAATAAAACTCCCTTCTTAATTGCTAAGTAATTTTTTTCTGGGTTGAGAGAAATTCCTACTTTTTTACAATGTTGGAAGCTCAATTGAAGGCTTTTAAGATGATCATCCTTTGATAATTGACAATTGAAGTCATCAACAAAAATTGACATGGCTTTTTAAAAAAGTCTAAAAGTATATAGGTTATGACTCTTTGAAAGGATGAAAGAGTATTACACAATCCAGAAGGCATCACTATATATAAAAAAGTTTCTTAAGGTGATGTAAATACAATCTTGTACTAATTTTTAGGAGCTATTGATACTTGATTATAACTAGAGTAGCTATTCATAAAACTATGCAATTTATAACCTACTACATCATCTATTATAGAAGTAATAAAAGATAATGGAAAATAGTCTTTTTAAATGAACTTGTTTAAATTTCAATAATCCATATAAATCTTGAGTTTATTTCCTTCTTTTTTCTTCACCAAAATATTATGAGACAACCAATCTATAATTTTTATAGGCTTTATAAATCATGCTTGAAGAAGCCTTTCCAACTCTGCTTTCACAATAAGTTACATCCTAAGATTGAATCTTCTATATTTTTTATCTAACAGGTGCGGAATTTAAAAGAAGTGGAATAGTATGTTGACAAATATTAAGAAGAATATCTTTTAAATCTTTATAAGACCAAGTAAATATATTATAATATTCTATTATCAAAGATTTATATTTTTTTAATTCTTTTTCATTTAATTGAGATCCAAACTTGACATATTTGAATTTCTTTTCATTATGGTTAATTGGAATTTTTATCTAATCTTATTCTATTATATGTATTGGATCAATAGATCTATAGTACCAATCTTTAGGTATTGATGGATAAGTAGGTACCTTATATCCAACTTCAATGTCTTAGAATGTATTTTTGAATTATAAAAGAAGAGGCATGATGGTTTCTTCTTTCATAATAGCATCAAAGTTTTCAACTTGAGTTCCATTAATTTTCAAGTTAAAAGCTTCATTCATGTAAATATCATCAATTAAGGTTATAAGATCTACGCAATCATCTTCAAGCTCAAATCAATCAATTACATCTATAAACCAAATGTAAATATCTTCTTCTTTATAAGGATTTTCTTCTAACCATTTAGCAAAATCATCCTCATCTTCATATTCATATAATTTAAGACCAATATATTTTATTGGTACAATAATTAAAATTGAATTAAATTAGATAAAATTGATTTGATTGAATTTTATATTTAATAGTATTTTTTGTAAAAGAACCAAAGTTTGAAGTTTAATGTAGCTAGATACTATAATTGTTATACAATTATCTATATATCTAAAAATAAACTAAGGCTTAGAGGCCCTCCAATTAGTTATTCTTTTAGATCACCTCAACCATCATCTTTCTAATAAAAGATGGTAGCTATCAGATTCTTCATATAACCATATTATATAAAATGATACCATATAATCTATACCTCGTGCTTGCATGTGTAAATCAAAAATTTGACCTAGAGATTGAAAAGATCTTTGATCAGCTAATTTAATTTTTATAACTGCTTTGTGTGAGACTTTCAATCTCAACTTGTTTTTAGTAGATTCAAGCATAATATGAATACTATTTCTATCATCTACTATGACCTTAATGTGAGTCATTAAATTGATTCATTAATTATATTAGAATAATAGAATATATTTAGAATATCAAAATTATAATTATTAGAAAAAAATATATTTAGAAGATACTAAATGAAGAAAAATAATATTAGTGGAGAAAAAATAGAGTCTTATTAAGTCTTGGAAGTAATCATCTTAATTGATTTAATATTTTTTTTAATTATAAAAACTAATATTTAATTATTGAGACTAATATCTATATTAATCTTCTATCTACATGTATTACTTATTAAAAATATATAAATATTACTTAATAGGTAGAAGAAGCATAAAAAATAAACCTCATATCTTTTTAATTATTTATGTAGAAAATAGGATTTTTAGTAGATTTAAATTGATTTTATTATTATAAAAAATAATCAAGGTAGAATTAAATAATCTTAAATTGATATTATCATCTTAAAAAATATTATAAAAAATTTTAAAATTTATTTAGAATTTTTAAGGAATTTTTAGAATAATTTTGAAGACTTTGGTAAAAATGAGTTTTATCACTTTGGGAGCCATTATGAAGAAATGGAGCAAGATTTAAAGGCCTTGTAAGGATCCTAGATTAATTGGATGTTTTTGAACACCACGGTTAAGTCAAAAATGCAAAAACAATTCTACTAGTAGAAAATAGGAGGACTTGCAACTAGTATAGTCCTTATAGGAAGAAAGGTGCACAAGTCCTATATGGGTTGTGGCACTTTAGATGTAGGTAGGAGTATAAGACTAAGACCTTGAGGTCTCTCTAAGATACCTTTATATACTATTTATGAGCCTTGGTAAGGTTCAAACTCTTAATCTCTTAAACAAATTATTATTGAGATAAAAATTATTCACTTAATTTTTTTATTATTTATCTTTCATTTTGAAACTATTATAATTTATTCATAATAACTTGGATTTATATGTTTTTTATATCATTAAAAAAATTAAAAAAAATTATCTATTTAAAAATATAAAATTTAATTTTAATTTTTATTTTTTGCTAGATAAAAATCCAGTGAACAAACTATGATTAGTTTTGTATTGTGCAATTGCTTAATTGCACATATTTTACTTGTTTTGTATTTATTCTTTTTTTATTCTTATTATTTGCTTCCTTCATTTTATACCACCAATTACAAGCAACTTTTAATTGAGGCCATTTTATAATTTGGATTGAGGTGTGAAATTTATCTTCACATTTTGGTGCATTTGTGAGGAGGTGGTACTTCTAATTGTGTAGATGAATGTGGAGTTAATCAATGGTAATTGACTTTTTATGTGGACTTTTTTAGTGAGCATTTTAACTCTATTTTCCATCATTAATAAGTCTTCTATCTCTCTTTATTGTTTTTGTAAATAAATTTTTTATCATTTATAGTCAAAAAAAAAAAAAAAAAAAAAAAAATCCATTGTTAAATAGAGAATGATTTTCTTTCAGATTTTTATCAATCAATTTTTATATAATTTTATTTAACTTTGAAATTTTTTGAGGTTGTGTATCTTAATGTTAGCTTTCTAAAAAGCTATTATATGTTTGATTAAATAAGTTACTCTATTGACAAAACAAGAAGGAAAAAAAAAAAAAGAGTAATTATTCAAGACTCCATACTTCTAAAGTAAGCCTTCAATGAAAAATTTTGGTTGAGTTTTAATTTCATTAAACTAATATAGATTATAGATTGAGGAAGAAAGGATATAAGATAAGAAGTGATACTAAAAAACTAAATTTTAAGTAAGTTCTTTGGCTCTTGTCAATTTATTTCAATTCTTTTAAGTTTAATAGATACACAAAAAAGCAAGGAGTAGAAGCTAGATATTAGAGGGTAGAATCTAGAAGGAAGATACAAGAGAGGTGAATTTTTAACTTCTCTTGTAGACATGGATGTAGGAGGTAGATAGAACCTTTAATCCTCTAGTTTTAAATCTTAAGCCTTACTTGAAATATTTAGTTCAGATTGATTAGGGAGATATTATATATTTATTAGCCTTTATTCACAAGTATCAAATTGGTTGGAGATGCAACAAGGTGAGTGCTTCTTCAAAGTGGTATAAATTGATTCTAAAGAATCTTTTTTGTAATATAACCATTGTTGTTAACTGTTATAAAAGATAATTTTTAAAGCAACTTTTGTGTGAAGAAATAAGAAAAAAGAAGAGTTTGAATGGAATTTTTCTTCATATTATTATTGATTAGGATCACTCCCAGTCAGGGTCATACTATATAGTAAGTAAAGTTGAAAAAAGTATTACTTGAATTGATACTCAAGCAATTATTCTCTTTCTAATTGCTTCTATTTTATTTTCTTTCTTTGTCAGAAGGTATCTTAAGTGGATTGCAGGTGGATGGTCAAAATATTTTAATTTGATTTTGTAAAAATTAGTATTTTAAAATTATGAATCTAGATGAATGTTATGTCTATAGTCATGCTCGATGCATCATCTCACTAGATCTAGACAACCTACACTAGTTCCATCCATAGAAAACCTAAAAAAGTCCATTAAAAAATTAATTTCAAAACTTAGAAAAATTGAGGTTCAATGGTTGGACAAATAAGACATACTTTTAATGTTACAAGACGTATTTGTAATCAATCTGTTGGAACTAAATCCTATCTAAGTAGTAGGAGAAGAAAGATTTGAAATCTTTTAATTCTTTTATAGAAGCAAATTAAGAAGGAAAAGAATTAAGACCTAGTTTTTTTTTAATGGATTGTGAAAAAAATGCCTTTTTAAATCCTATACCCATAAATCCCTTACTCAAGCCAAAGAATTTGTCCATTGTAATTTGAGAAGGATTACAAGTAGCTCCTAAGGCTTATAATCTTTCAATCTTTAAAAAGATTAGAGATGATGATCCATGCATATATGTAAAGAGGTTTATGGAGCTTCTCATAATGTACTTATTTACGAATCTAGGATATTATTTAGTATGGTTTTTGAGTATATTGAAGGATAGAGCCTACAAATGGTATAGGAACCATCTTCTTTAAACATTCAGAAATTGGAACATGCTCATGAGAGCATTCTTAGAAAAATTTAGATTAGAAGTAGAATAAAGTAATGTCCTTATAGCCCTTTCTTCTTTGAAACAAGGAAAATAAGAAGAAATCACCACATATGTTAGAGGGTTTGAATTGATAATTATTAGATTTGTGAGAACACTTTTCACAGATGACACCTTGATTCAATTTTTTATCTAGAAATTTAATAATGAAAGTATAATTAGAAAAATATTAAAAGGTCAATTCAAAAACATACAAGATATTAAACAAATAGGAAAAATTATTGAAGACATTGACAAATAATAAGAACGATGTGGAGGAAAGAAGACCATAAAATTCCTAGTTTTATTCCCATCTATGTCCAAAATGTTAGAAGTATCTAAAAAAATCCTCATGGATTGATTGGCAATTATTTCCAATCAACAAAATTATTATCATTCATCCCTAAAGGCTAGACCACCATCTAGCCTCGTAGAACTTATATATCCAAAAGATAGAAATAGATGGAAGGAAAAATTCAAAAATAAAGTCCTTCAAAGCCAAAAGAGATTTCAATATGAGCTTATACAACAAATACAAGCAATGTAAAAACAAATGACTTTATCAATTAAAAGTCAAAATTTCAACCAAATTCCACTACCTATAGAATCAAATAGGTACAATTTAAGATTGTGGTGCAATCAATGTAGCCAATCAGGGCACGTTAGTTAATTTTACTCTATTCTATAAGATTATTAATAAAATCTTGGACAATAACAATCTTATAATTTTCCTTATAGAAGCTAAGTTAATATAGGATCTAATTTTTATCTACAAAGCCATGATTATCCTAATCAAGGTTTTTAAAATCAACCAAGACAAAGGCAAGAAGTATATCATCTTTGTGGCAAAAGACACCCACTTGATAATTATTAGATAGAAAATAGAATTGTTCATAGAAATTGTGAAAGAAACTATTCTACAAACATATGTAGGTAATGTAATAAGATAGTTCTTTTGAATTTTTTATAAAAAAATTACTATCAATAAGTTCAAGATTATTTAAAGAAGGCAAGAAATCAAAGTTCCAACAATACTTTGAAACCTCCAAATCTATTCTATAATCATAACAATAATCATCAAAACCAATATCTTCCCTCAAGTTTAAATGTTAAGTAAGGATTCATCCTTCTAAATACTAGTCACTCTCAACATGGCCAATAACATGATGGTCAAGGCTTTTAAAATGTAAGATTTGTAAACTAGACCTATTATAAAATGATTGGAAAACAAACTTCTACCTCCTCTATAATAATCCAGCCTATATTTCTTGAATCAAATTTGATTATGTGTAAATTATTCTAATTCAAGATATAGATACCACCTATGATGCTAGTCTTAGTAATTATAACAAGGTGCTTTAATCCTTTTTTTTGTACTTCAATTGATAATGAAAATAGTTTAGAAGATTTTTTTCATTTTTTAGATTTAAATGAAATTACAAGAGAGGCAAAGACTAATGTTAGAGGTTTTAAGAAATTATATCAAGTCTTTGAATTGAGATCAAGTAAATTATTAGGAACCTTGAAAGAAAATATCTACATTGAAGAATTTTCTTTTAAGAAAGAATGGAATAGACCTAAAGTTTTTAATTTTAAATTTAATCCTTTAATTCAACTTAAAAGCAAAAATAAAGTGAAGTCATATGATTTATGGGAGAATTTAAAAAAATTAAGGTAGATATCATAATTGCTTAGTTATTAGAGGTTTTTCCATTAATAAAAAAAAACTTTAAAAAAAGCCTTCATATTAAAAGATAACAAAGATTTAAAGCAAAAATCCCAGCTCATATTAGAATAATTTAAATGATACAAGAGGTAAAGGCAATTGAGTTAGAGGTTTCTATAGTAGATAAAATCATATCCTATACTATTATAGATAAGGGTAGTAGTTTAAAAATTATGTCAATGAGAACTATAGAAAAATTAGGACTTAATATCACTAGTCCCTCTCTTTTTGTGATTAGTATGATTAATCAAAGCCAAGATATACTTTTGAAATAAATTAATAATTATAAAATGACAATGGAAGGTAAAAAAATATTCTTTTATTTTTCATATGATTTATATATATCCTAGCAAAAATTTATATTTATTAGTTTTAAGTAGATCCTAGTTAAAGGCACCTAATGCAAAAATTGATTGGAGAGGTAAAAAGCCCCATATCATCTATGGGCCACCAAAATACCTTACTAAAATCCTTATTTAATCTTAAGGATTGTCTTTAGCCAAAATCTTATTTTATTCTTTAGAAGATGAGATTTTGAATCCATAACCACAAAAGGAATTCAAAAAAAAAGTTAGGTTTATTGATTTGGTAGTAAAAGAAGGGATTTACTCAAGTATAGTCAAATCAACTTTATTAGGATATATGGGCTCTAGGCTATATGATTTGAAAGATGATGGAAAGTTTATTTAATGGTTGAAAAATCATCCTATTTCAAGTACAAACGATGTTGTAAGTGTTAATTTTATAAATGATTTTGTCACTTGGCAAAACTATGAAAATGAAATAGATTTAGCAACCCTTGTAGATGATATTAATTATGAAGATACCTTAAGAATAAATCTTAATGACAGTCAAGTTTGTTAATTAGACGACTTAATAAAAGAAGAAGACCTTACTCCATCTTAATAATTTAAACAAATTGTCAATAGTCTTATTGCTGAAAATGACGTGGTCAACTATCCACAAATATAAAATGATTGATATAGAAGATCCACAAAGTAATTTCATATGCATAACCTTGATTACAAATTGATGGATATATTTTTGAAGAATTAAGATCCAAAATTACTCTAAGTCAAAGTTTAATTGATAAAAGATGAATTGTTAAGTTATAAATCATTAATTATGCAATATAGAGATATATTTACTTAATCTTATAAAGATCTCAAGGGCATATCTCTCAAAGTAGCCCAATATCATATTTTACTTCTTTCTAATTCAATTCCTAATAGATAAAAATAAAGAAGAATGAATCCCAATTTATAATTAATTGTCAGAGCCAAACTAGAAAAATTCCTCCAAACTAAATTTATTTAATTCATAGAAATTATGAATTAGATCTCACTAATGGTATTAGTTAAGAAGAATAATAGAAAACTTTGAGTGTACATAGATTATAGGAAATTTAACAAGTGCATCTAAAAAAATCACTTCTCTCTTTTGTTTATAAATACCATCTTAAAAGAAGTGGCTAAGCACGAATTATATACATTTATGGATGGATATTCAAGTTACAATCAAATTTCTATAGCTCCAAAAGATCACCACAAAACAACCTTTTTTACACTTTGGAACACCTTCATCTATGTGGCCATACCTTTTGGACTTTGCAATGCTATTTTGGCATTTGACATTCTTAAAACAAAGCTTAGCATGTTGTCGTGTTATTATTTGGCTATCATGTCAAAATATTGTATATGTATATTTCATATATAATTTAATATACAACTAAATGAGAGCCATATCAATGGACTTTTATTGGTTACAAAATATGATTAGGTTGTTTGTTTAAAAATAATATATTTAAAAAAGCTATTATTAAGATTTATATAATTTTATTTTCTTTTTTGATAGTAATTTTGAAGTTCATTCTATATTAGTAATACCTTTTATATATTTTGAATGACCTTTATTAAACATTGATGATTGTTGAGATCTTATTTACTTCTTTTATTTGGACTTTAAAACACATATTAAATAAATCTTGTTAAAAAAGAATTAAAAATGAGGTTTTAATATGAAAAGGAGTAGTTGGGCAATCTATGTAGATGAATGGAGATGGATGATAGAAGTCTCTATTTCTATTGGCCAAAAATCATGCCCAATAGGCCTCAAGGAGGCTACCCAAGGACTTATTAGAAATTAGGATTTGTTTTTTGAGGAGGAATCAAATATCAAAGGCTAGGATCAGCAAGTTTGGATTTTTGGATATGATTTTGGTGCAAATTTTTTGTGATTTGAACTTTTTATGGAGATATAGGCACTCAAAATTAAGGTATTGAAATTATATCTACTATCACTCTTTTAGGCATAATTCATTTGTATAGAAAGCAATAGAGGATCGGCAATCAAAGTTTGAAAGAAAACTTTCTTGGCTACACTTTTCACATTGTTGTATAATCTGTTGTCCTGTTCAAGAATGCATTGGGCACTTGGCTATAGACAGCGAAGTTGCAGTTCACATATATCAATGACCCTTAATAAGCGTTGTCTGTATACAAAAAGTATGATTTGAATATCATATCAAGAGTACTTGAATCAATGCAAAGTGCTTAAAAATACTCTTCTTTATAATTTCTTCCATATATAAACTTCAATTGCTTATTACTTATTACAATCAAGCAACTAAGAGTCTCTTTACAAGTCTTAATCTCAATTAGTGAAATTCAATAAGTTTTGATTTTTAATCTAACTTTCAACTTAGTATAAAACTTTGCACACAAATGCAAACACAAGCCTTCTATATGCTCAAAAAATTTCAATCCAATCCAACTTACAAATTGTAGAAAATTGATCAAAATCTGCACTGATGTCACTTGGCCACCGGCTTGAAAGTTAATATAGAAACCCCAATAGCAATTTCTTTTTTTGTAACCATTAACTTTAGCTAGAATTTCATGAATAGTTCTACCTTCAAGTCTTCTAACATTATGCCAATTTTCTCCTTGATCCAATTGATAGATCTTAAGATACTGTAGAAACTCCAACCAACTTTAAACTATCAACTTTTAGTACCTCTTTGTACTAAAGACTAAATAAATCTCAAATGCACTATTAGATTGTTATAATTTTTCTATCAATCTTAGCACATTCAATCCATTGCACATTGTCTAAACTTCAACTATAGATATTATACCAATTGTATGGAATAGCCACAAGTGCTAGCTCTAATTTTATTGCATAAAAACATAATCTCCCATATAAATCCTCACTTTGAATCCCAATTGCTAAGTCCTTCAAAATCCTATAGCTACAAACTCAATGTCTTTGGAACAAGCTTCAAGCTAGCTCTCTAATTCTAATTGCCAATTTCTAATGTCTTGATTTCTTGCCCTTGGTGCTTGTTTTTGTTGCTGGAGGTCTGATTTTGATCCTATCTTATACCCAATCGACCCCCGGATATCAATCCAACTAATTCTAAGGATTGTTAAGCTTAATCCTAGTATCAACCATATTAACTATTTATCTTCTCTATCCTATTTTTATTAACTTATGGCTTTTTAAAAGTAGTATTAGAGTTTGTACAACCTAAAAGGAAAATTTAATAACTAACTTTTATCTATTAGCTATTAAAACAAGAAAATAATCTAAGAAGCTTTCATTAATCTTTTTTTAAATATCTTAAGTTCCTATTGAATTAAGATAATCAAGTATTAAATATAAATTATTCTTATCCATACTTTTCACTATATAATTGTGTTACAAAACAACAACATATAGCTTGATAAAATCCAAGCTGGGATGAAGGAGATATTGGAAGTTGAAGTTAGTGCTTGTAAGCAAAGAGCAATAAATGACCCTGTTTAACTAATAGTTATGTTTTGAGCTATATATTAGGCAATTTAATAAATTTTTGTTTAAAAGTTTTTAAAAGTGTATATGTTCATATTACAAGACTATGTGCAAAATATTTTGTAGCATTAGGATTTTGGATTTATGAGATATGAAGAAAATAGTACTCAAGTGTCTTTGAACTAGGATTTTAAGTACCTGCTAGGATTTTTAAGATATTGGATGATCAGAAGCGAATCTATGGTTGATTTTTTTTTTTTTTTTTTTTTTTTTTTTTTTTTTTAAATCTTTTATAATAAAATTTAAAGAATATTATCTATACTTTGGAAATTTTTTTATAAAAGTTAAATGATTGGATCAAGAGTTATTAAATTCTAAAATTTAGGAAAAAATATATTCTTGTGGATTTAAAAGCTATTGAAGGTTTTTGTTGCAAATTTGAGCTTTTTATATAAATCTATTTGAATATAAGAGGGATTTTATCAATATAACTTTTCTTTTGTAATATCTTTGTATTATTAGTCTTTTTTATTAAATACAAATTACTTATTGGAGTCTTGTCAATAAGTTATAAGAAAATTTTCTATAGCAAGATATCCAATATATTCTCAGATAGAAGATCATGCCACATAACAATGTATCTTATTTTAAGACCATTGTTTTAGTCATTATCTTTCCATTTGGTTTGTAATGCTTTGTCTATAGCAATAGGAAGTACTTTGTATCAAGCAAGTGATACTACAATTTTTTGTACTACAAGTTTAATATAAAAGTGAAGAGATTTGGAATTTTTATGAGGCAAGAGTAGGTGCTTGAAGTTAAGATGCATAAATTGTATCTACTATCATTCTTTTAAAGAGACAAGGAGTTATATGAGGGCTTTCAAAGATCAAGAAATGCGGTTAGAGAGATGATTTTAAGATCTATATTAAATGGATAAGAATTGCTACATTTCAAGTTTGGAACAAGGAGATATTAGAAGTCAAAGACAACAAATTGAATTCTAAGGCAGTAAGTAGACCATTTTGTTGATAGTGATGATTTTTGCTATATTTTGAATTTTTTGAAAAAAATTTTATCTAAAAATTTCTAAAAAGATAAACTATTATATTAAAAAGCTATATACTAAAATTTCATAATATTTGGACAGTTAATTTGTGAGATATAAAGAATTTAATACATGGATAATTATAAACAAGGATTTGAAGCTATTATTTGGGCTCTGGTAATATCTAAAGATTGGTAATGAATCAATAATTGATATTTGTTATATTAGTTATTAAGAGGATATTATTACTTCATATAAATTTTAAATAAATTTGGATAATTAGATTAAGAGTTATGAATTATTGAAATTTGGAAAAAATTTCCTTTTTACTATATCGTGTAGTAATATATCCATTAGGTGAAAGAAAAAAGGAGTGGTTACATTATAGAAAAGCTCAAATGAGAATATTTGAGAAAATTATCTTAAAAAAATAAATAATAGAGAAAGAGGTAGAAAAAAAATCAAAAGGTATTAATATTACTTTTTATAGAAATAACTTCTAATTGCTTTATATGGCCATAAATAAGGCAAAATAAAATAACTTAGAAAAATAAACAATATAAATATCTTTAAAAAAGAGTTGAAAATAGATTTCAAAAAAATTTAAAACAAATTTCTAAGAATTGATACCTAGAGAGGGTTGGTTATGAACCTGGGTCGAAATCAAATCCCAAGTCACAAAATAGCATGTCTACGGTAGTTGAAGGGCTTTTTGATAGATTGAAGAGCAAAATTAGAAAGCAGACTTGAGAGATTTTACATAGGATTTGATTTAGAGTGATTTGGATCAAAACTAACTTTATAAGAGCTTTGCAAAGTCAAGGTTGTTTTGGACAACTTTGGATTTTGTGAAATAAAATAGGATTTATACTTTGAACAATTACAAAAGTTTTATAGTAGATCTATAGCTAAACTTTTGTGGATTGGTTGATATTGTTGTTATCAATTTGTGCTACAATTTTGGGCTTAATCTAATAGCTTAATTATAAGTAATAGAGGTCTAAGTGGATTAAGGTCTTGGGAATTGGGTTTTGAAGGTCAGTTAGAGTTTTGTAAATTTTGAGCAGTTTTTCAATTGGATTTGAGTGAAATTTGTATTTAAAGATAAAAGACTTCATTTTCTACACACATATGAAATTTGAAAGCAATTAAACAATGAAAACATGAAGTTTAGAGACTAGATTATTAGCATCAAGATTGGAGAAGGAGGCCGGCTAATACCCAAGCAAATTTATAGGTTTTTCTTCTTTTTGATAAGTTCTATCTTCTTCAAACTTGATGTATTTGTTGTCAACTTAGTTGTTAAGGTGTGTATAAATTTTCAATCAAGATCAATGGTTTATTTGATAGTTCTTGAGGTTTTAAAACTGCCTTAGGAATTGCTTAGAGTTTGGTTAGGATTCGGTTAGGATTTAGGATTTGAATTTAAGATTTAGTATTTGATTAGGGTTTGATTAGGATTTCACTAGGATTAAGATTTGAATTTAAAATTTAGTGTGTAATTAGGATTTGATTAGGATTTGATTAGGATTAGGATTTGACTAGGATTTGATTAGAATTTGAATTTAGGATTTCATGTTTGGTTAGGATTTGGATTTAGGATTTAGTGTTTGATTAGGATTTTATTAGGATTTCTTTAGAATTAGGATTTAATTAGGATTTGATTAGAGTTTGGATTTAGGATTTTATATTTGATTAGGATTTATTAGGGTTTGGTTAGAATTTCATTAAGATTTGATTAGAACTAGGATTTGATTTAGGTTTTGATTTAGGATTTGACTGGGGTTTGACTGAGAGTTTAATCATGGTTTGACTTAGGTTTTGACTAAGGTTTGACTTAGGATTTGATTAAAATTTGACTTAGGATTTAATCAAGATTTGACTTAGAATTTGACTAGGATTTGATTTTAGATTTAATTAAGGTTTGACTTAGGATTTAACCAAGATTTAATTTAGGATTTAACCAAGGTTTGATTTAAGATTTGATCAAGGCTTGACTTAAGATTTGATCAAGGTTTGACTTAGTATTTGACCAAGATTTGACTTAAGATTTCATTAGGATTAGGATTTGGATTTAAAATTTAGTATATGATTAGGATTTGATAAGGATTTGATTAGAATTAGGATTATACTAAGATTTTATTAGAATTTGACTTTAGGATTTTATATTTGATTAGGATTTGATTAGGATTTCATTACAATTATGATTTGGATTTAAGATTTAATATTTGATTAGGATTTGATTAGGATTTGATTAGGATTAAGATTTGACTAAACTTTGATTAGACTTTGGATTTAGGATTTTATATTTGATTAGGATTTACTAGGATTTGATTAGGATTTCATTAAGATTTAATTAGAATTAGGATTTGATTTAGGTTTTGACTTAGGATTTGATCGGGATTTGACTGAGGATTTAATCATGGTTTGACTTAGGATTTGACTAAGGTTTGGCTTAAGATTTGATTAGCATTTGACTTAAGATTTAACTAGAATTTGACTTAGGATTTGACTAAGATTTGACTTAGAATTTAATCAAGATTTGACTTAGGATTTAATCAGGGCTTGACTTAGGATTTGATCAGGACTTGACTTAGGATTTGATCAAGACTTGACTTAGGATTTGAATAAGGTTTGACTTAGGATTTGACTAAGGTTTGAATTAAGATTTGACCAGGATTTAATTTAGGATTTGACTAGGTTTGATTTAGGATTTGATTAGGATTTGACTTAGAATTTGATCAAGATTTGATTAGGATTTTAAGATTTTTATTTTAATATTTTTTAAAATTATTATTTTATATGTTATTTTTTTTATGATTAATGTATGATTCATTTATTCTTCTTTTTGTAATTTCTTTAAGATTGAGTCAAAGCTTGATTAATATTGTTAAGATTTAATAGAAGTTATTTAAGATTCTATTAAAGTTATTAGGATCTTGTTGTTGCATATTTCTTTTTTATCTTCCACAGCCAGGTGCCCCGAGCATTCTCAAGCAAGACTTCATGTATTACGACATAATTTGGTGAATCCGACGTAAAAAGCTTGAGGTGGAAGATTATTGGACTTTATTTTGATTTATTTGACTTATGGAGAAGGAAGGTAAGAGAGTTAAAGGAGGAATTATGGATGGTGCATCAATTGGAGCTTCTAGTGGAGTTGCAAGTGGAGCAACAAGTGGAGGTAGCAAAAGAGGACAAGGTATGTATTTTGATCCTAACTCTACAAGCATGTTTGAAGCATTTGTTTTATTCATACAATAACAATAGGTGAAAGATTGCAAGGAAGGTATGACAAATAAGGCATTACAGGCAGTTGTGGATAAGATCGAGCAGTTTGAAGGGAAGAATATTACAAAATATTTAAGATGTTATATTAAAGAAATAGAATTGAAGCATGTTTCTGAGAAGAAGATGGTTCAATTATTTGAACTGGCTACTATACCAAAGATAAGAAGCCATGTAAAGTCCATTATAAGATAATTTGATGGTTCATAGAATTTTTTTTTTCAAGCATTAAAGGATGAGTATTTTTTTGAAGACAATGATCGGATTATAAAAAAGATATTTTTTGAATGGATTGAAAGGCCTTATAAGGATATTCAAGGGACAAAATTATTGAAGGAGTTTGAAAGGCAATATTTCCATTTATCAAAGAAAGAAAAGCTATTACTAAATCCAAGTAAAGTGGAGCTTTTTTTTTCAAGTGGGTGATAGAGAGTTGAAAGAGAAGTTGGAAATTTTACTTGAAGATAAAGAAGAAGAAGAAGGATTGACATCAAATTGGAAGGAAGTAGAAGAAGCAATCGAAGTACTTGCAAAAAGAGAAAGGAGAAAAGATAGGGTGGGTATTCAAAGACCATTGTAAGCATCTAAGATAAAATTGCCTATTAACCATCTTACACCTATGATTCAACCTTCAATAGCAATATCAAAGAAAGAAGAAATGGGCATTGATGAAATCATATGAGAGATGAGAGATTTTTACATAAAATTTATAAAACTTGAAGAAAAGGACCAATCATCAAAAGTATTAAGAAGACAAAAATTTGGACAAATAGATAGTATAGTACATAGGTGCATGTAGTGTGATAGCGTGGATCATTTAAAAAGAGAGTGTGAAGATTTTATAGAGGCGCTATGTAAAGGGATTGTTTTTTTTAAAGATGGTATGATATATTTAAAAGAGAATAGAAAAAAATTAGAAATAAACTTTGATAAAGGAGGAATGAAGATACTTGCAAGAGAATCATTTAAAATCTCAAGCAATGAAATATCAATATATTGGATGGAATCAAATCGAGGCAAGTGTTTAAGCATAAATCTTGAACTTCCAAAAGAATCCAGTTCTTTATAAACAAGTGCAATGAGTTATGCTGAAAGAGGAAAATTTACCAAATATGATTTAAAATACATTGGCAATGACATTCGACAAATTATTGGATGGAATGATCTAGTAGATGGATTATGGGTACATGCTCATATTACAAGGAATCAACATGACGCATTAATAAAATAAAAAAAAGAAAAAAGAGTTGAGAATAATGAAAGGCCATCAAAAAGAGCTACAAGAGGAGAAAAAACACGACAATAAAAAAATCCTATGCATGAAGAGATAATGAAGAATGTTCCTACAAAAAAAAGAGATTTTGTAAAAGAAAAAGAAAAGGCCCCTCCTTATAAATTACAATCAAATATTGAGGCTGCTACCAATTTGAAGAAGGTATTGGAGGAGCGGATTTTAAGTGGAAAGGTTGAGTTTACAATTGGTGAAATTTTAGGAATTACAAAATGGGAGTTTCATGAAATTATTATTGATACAATAAAAAAAAAATGACAATCTATTGGTGATACTATAATATCAAATATACAAAGTACAAAGGCAATAGGAAACAATGAAGATGAAGAAATTGAAATGCAATTAATTGGAGATATTTTGACTAGTTAAACTCACATATAAAGAAGATAGTATTCAAGCTTCTAGTCATTATTTTCAAAGTCTTTAGACAAGAGCAACAGCGGAAATTTTAATAAAATTAGGAGAATTAGAAGAGCTGATTGTAACACTAATTGATCATGGTTCTGAAATCAAGTTGATATCAAAGGAGTTATATATAAAAAAACAATGGCCGATTAATATTGAATATGAATGGATGATAAGATCACCAAACAATTCATAAGGAGAATTATATGAAGCTTATCTAAATATAAAGGTGATGATAGAAGATGTCATTCATGAATAATATTTTTTTTATTGAAGATATATCTATATATGTAATTATATTGGGGCAACCATTTATTAGCACTATAAGAATGGAAACAAAGATTATGGATGATGGTTCAGCCTATACAAGAATATGAAGCCAAAATGAAATGATAGTAGTGTAATTTTTAATTGTTTGTACCGATCATGAAAAAAATCGTGATAAGTTGAGAAAAAAGCCATTATCAAATGAGAATTTTGAAGACCTTGAGGATTTTTACTGCATACCATTGTAAAGCAGGATTGCAATGGATTAGAGGAAGATATGCTCTCACTAAATTTAACAAAGATGACTTTATCTATTAGATTTATTGGACTGAAATAAGATGGTGTATTATCTTTTAAAACTATTAAAAATATGAAAAGAATAGATAAATATTATATTAAAAATATGGAATTTTTTTTTTAAAAAAATAGAAGATTAATTAAAAATAAATTTATATCAGGAGCATTTGAAAAAATAGGATTTGTGGATATTATAAGAGAATTAAAATATTTATTGCAATGTAGATTATAATAACGTAATAAAGTTATCAATGTATGTTCTAAAGAATTTTATGATGAAATTCAAAACTTTATGGAAAATTGAAATCACTAAGAGATATGTGTTGAAACTAAGTATAAATCAATGACAAAAAAGGTTAAACTAATGGCTTTGCCACTACCATCAGATTGTAAAGAAAAGGTGAGAGGAGCATCTACACAACCTAATTTAAGAGATCCTAGGAAGATAGGGTATGAATTTATGGATGCTACATTAGATGGATTAAAAGTTGGATGTGAAGGATTTTTGATAAAATATGAAAAAAAATGCTTTAGAAATATGTTTTCATGACATGGAAAGATTTTTGGATTTGAAGCACATAAAATTGAATGTGTTGATCCAAATATTGTAGCACCTATGGTTATTTTTATTGTTCCTCATAAACCATGGAATTTACAACTAACTCCAGTATTAAAAGTACATTTATCTAAGTTGATAAACTTACTCAATGAGAAGATTGAAATATGGATTTTAGAATCATCTATGGTACCTTATTCAAATCAATGGTTTATGGTATCATATAACGTGGTCTTCTATCTGGGAATACATTAGGTACCTGGTTGTGGAAAGTTTATTTGAAACTTGATGGCAAAAATCCAACATGTGATTTGTCTTTAATAAAAAGGACAAATAATATAATAATCTTATAAAAGAGAAGTTATATATATAAATCCTCTTTTATTCAAGTAAGTTTGTACAAAAAAGGTTCAAATTTCCACAAAAATCCTTCAAAACTTTATTCACCCACAAGGACTTATTTCTTGCTAAAATTTAGAATTCAATAATTCTTGATCTAACTATTCAATTTCTATAAAATTTATTTCAAAGTATAGATGATTTTCTTAAGTTTTATCACAAGAAAGAATTAATCATAAATTCATTTATGATTGTCCGATATCTCAAAATCCCTAGTAGGTGCTTAAAACCCTAGCTTAGAGACACTCGAGTACTATTTTCCTTATATCTCACAAATCCAAAATCTTGATGCCACAAAAATTTTGCACATAGTCTTGTGACATAATATATACACTCTTGAAAATTTTGAGCCAAAAATCTATCAAATTGCATATGATGTAGCTCAAAATGTAACCACTATATAAGCAGGTCACTTACTGCCCTTAAGTTTGTAAGCATTGACTTCAACTCCCAATATCTCCTTCACTTTAGCTTGAATTTTATCAAGATATGAATAAAAAGTATAGTCAAAAAAGTGCTCTTTCCAATCCTAGTCGCCGATCCTTGATTGCTCTTTGTATGCGCGAGTTATACTCAAAAGAGTGACAATAGGTCCAAAATTGACACCTTAACTTTGAATGCCTATAACTTCTTCATAAAAAGTGAAAATCACACAAAATTTGCACCTAAACCAGATCCAAAAACCTAAACCTTATGATCCTAGCCTCTAATATTTGACTCCTCTTGAAAAAAAACCTTAACTCCTAATAAATCCTTATGCAACCTCCTTGAAGCCCATTGGACATGATTTTTGGCCAATTAGAATAGAGATTTCTATCATCCACCTCTATTCATCCACATAGATGGCCAAACTACCCTTTTTATACTAAAGTCCCTTTTCTAACCCCTCTTCTTATAAGATTTATATACTTTGTGCTTTAAACACCAAATAAAAGAAGTACACTAAGATTTTAAGGATCACTAATGTCTAACAAAGGTGACTTAAGATATACAAAAGTTACTATCAACATAAAATCAACTTTAAAATCACTATTAAAAAAAAGAAATAAGATTGTATAAACCTAAATAATAATATTTTTTATGAATTATTTCTAAACTAACAACCTAACCACATCCTATAACCAATAAAAATCCATTGATATGACTTTCATTTAGCTATGTAATAAATTATATATTAAATACCCATGTATAATTTTTTCACATAATAGCCAAACCACAACATGACAACGGTATCAAACAAAAATGAAACAATGAGATTTATATAAGATATGCAACTTGTAAATAAAATAATTATTAGAAATATGGAATTAAGTCTAATTGTAGATGAATTTATAAAAATATTTACTAGAAGAGCAATCTATTCAATGGGTGATCTTTATTCAGGATATGATCAATTTCAGTTGGCATTACAAAGTAGAGATTTAACTACTATAAAGACTCCATTGGATTTGATAAGAATGTGTACATTGCCTCAAGGGGCTACCAATTCAATAGCTCATATGATAAATGGAATGAACAAAGTATTGAGGGAATTTATATCAAAAAAAATTATATCATTTTTAGATGATGTTTCAATTAAAGAATATGCAGAAGAAAAAAAAGATGAGATATTAGATCAGAAAGGTTGTAGAAGATTTGTTGCAAATCATTTTATGGATTGTGAAAAGATTTTATCATGGTTGGAAGAGGTACACTTGACCTTATCAAGTACAAAATCTATGTTTGGGATAAATGAAATACTGGTTGTTGGACACATGTGTGGATCATATGGATATAAGCTGAATATTAAAAAGATTGATATTATTAAAAAAATGAAAGAATGTGCAAACACCACGGAAGTCAAAAGATTTTTAGGAGCGTGCATTTTCTATTATATATGAATACTTCATTTTGCATATGTGACAAATCTATTATATGAGTTGCTAAGAAAGAATAAAAGGTTTCAATGGAGAGAAGAACAAAGAAAAGCTATGGAAAAATTGAAAGAATTTCTTTCTTCACCTCCAACTTTGAAGAAAGTGAATTATGAATGTGGAAGACCAATAATATTAGAAGTTGATGTAAGTCCAATTAGAATAGGTTGGGCAATTAGATAAAATGATGAACAAGGAAATAGATATGTAGTATAGTTTACAGTAAAGATTTTGAATAATAGATAAAAAATATATGCAAAAATTAAAAGAGAATTATGGAATATAATAACTACTATGAAAAATAAAAAAGAGTATTTGATTGGTACATTGGTAGTTATAGAAACAAATTGTCTGCCTTTACTAGGCATGATTACAAGTTGTTCAACTCCTAATATTGCTATATTAAGATGGATAGCATATATCAAATTTTTAAATCTAAAGTTTAAACACATTGCAGAGGAGAATAATTCAGTTGCAGATATGTTATCAAGGGCAAGGTATTATGATGAAGAAGATATGATTGATATGGAAGATGATGTGGGTGCAAATTTTTATATTAATGTATTATCAAAAGAAGAAGGTATATGTTTGAATACACTATTGGAATTATTTTTAAGAGACTTATCTGAAGGTGAATGGAAAGATATTGGAAAATATCTAAGTACATTAAAGCGACAAGAAGGTTGGACAGATCAAAAATTTAAGAAAATTCATAAGAAAGCCTTTGGATATTTTTTATATGATGGATATTTATGGAAGCATCCAAAGAGAAGAGGAGAAGTATGACAATGGGTGATATGTGATTTAGAAGCTCAACAAAAGATTATTAAGGAATTTCATGAGAGTTTGTGGATAGGGTATAGAGGAATATGGATAACTTTTATTAAATTGAAGGAAAACTATTGGTGGAAAGGTATATATAAAGATGTGGTTGATTTTATAGGATCATATGAAATTTGTCAATTTTATTCTAACAGTCAACATCAAGATGAATTACATCCAACTTATCCTTTAGTATCACATTATAAGTCGATAGTGGATTTAGTGGCAATGCCTATGGGACTTAGACAAATGAAATATTTGATACTCATATGTTAAGATTTATCAAATATGGTTGAAGGACAAGAATTAAGAACAAAGAGTACTAAAAGTGTATGTTGATTTTTCTTGGAAGACATTATTTGTCGCTATGGTTGTATAGAAAAAATCACGGCAGATAGAAGTGAATTGGATGCAAAAAAAAGAAGACAACTCTTTGGTAGAATGGGAATTAAACTTTCTTTGACAATAGCATATAATCTAGAAGATAATGGGAAAAGTGAGCGTAGATATTCACCTATTTGTTAAGGCATTGGTAAAAGCATGCAATGGCAAAATACATCAATGGCAAAGGCTACTACCATTTGTATTATGGGCAGATTGTGTAATTCATAGCAAGGTGATCGGTTATATGCCTTTTGAATTAATGTATGGAAAAAAGTCAATTATGCCAATAGAAAAAACAATGCCTACATGGAAAATATTACCTTGGGAGGATGATCTTAATAGAGAGGAGCTTTTAGCATTATGGATTCAACAATTGGAAAGAAGGCTTGAGGACATTGAAGTGGCAATAGGAAGGTTGAAAGAAGGAAAAAGAATAAAGAAAGATTTGATAAAATACATTGACTACGATCTAAGAAAATAGAAGAATGTGATTGGATATTAGTCTATGACAATAGTTTGAACAACCAAGATAATACATTACAAAAAAAATTTAAGCATTGGTTTGGACCATGTGTTATGATAGAAGTCTATGACAATGGAACATATTTGTTATGAGAACTTGATGGAATACAATTAAAATCACCTATAGTAGGCAAGCGAGTTAAGTTATTCAAATAAAGAGGAGTATGTACATATTTTGATGAAGAAAAAAATCTATTAAAGACTATTGAAGATAAAGAATTTGACCAAGATGAAGAACATCATAAATTGATCTATTAAAAAACCATTGGCACATATTAGAGGATGCACAAGTTCAAGGGAGATAGATGTTGTATAATAAGATGACCATTAGGTGAAAGAAAAAAGGAGTGGTTATATTATAGAAAAGCTCAAATGAGAATATTTGAAAAAATTATTTTAGAAAAACAAATAATAGAGAAGGAGGTAGAAAAAAAATCAAAAGGTGTTAATGTTGCCTTTTATAGAAATGACTTCTAATTGCTTTGTATGGCCATAAATAAGGCAAAATAAAGTAGATTAGAAAAATAAATAATATAAGTTAGTTGTTAAGGCGTATGTAAATTTTCAATCAAGATCAATGGTTTATTTGATAGTTATTGAGGTTTTAAAACTGCCTTAGGAATTGCTTTGGATTTGGTTAGGATTCGGTTAGGATTCAGGATTTGGATTTAGGATTTAGTATTTAATTAGGATTTTATTAGGATTTTATTAGAATTAGGATTTGATTAGGATTTGATTAGGATTTGATTAAGATTTGAATTTAGGATTTAATATTTGATTAGGATTTAGATTTATGATTTAGTATTTGATTAAGATTTGATTAGTGTTTCATTAGGATTAGGATTTGGATTTAGGATTTAGTATTTGATTAAGATTTGATTAGTGTTTCATTAGGATTAGGATTTTGATTTAGGATTTAGTATTTGATTAAGATTTGATTAGAATTTTATTAGAATTAAGATTTGACTAGGATTTTATTAGAGTTTGGATTTAAAGTTTAGTGTTAATTAGGATTTATTAGAATTTTTTTAGGATTTCATTAGAATTTCATTAGAATTTCATTAAGATTTGATTAGGATTAGGATTTTATTTAAATTTTGATTTAGAATTTGACCAGGGTTTGACTGAGGATTTAATCAGGGTTTGACTGAGGATTTAATCAAGGTTTGACTTAGGATTTGATCAGGATTTGACTAAGATTTGACTTAGGATTTAATTAAGATTTGACTTAGGATTTAATTAGGATTTGATTTAAGATTTAATTAAGGTTTGACTTAGGATTTGTCCAGAATTTGATTAGGATTTGACTTAGGATTTAATTAGGGATTGATTTAGGATTTGACCAAGATTTAATTTAGGATTTGATTAAGATTTGACTTAAGATTTGACCAAGATTTGACTTAGGATTTGACCAAGGTTTGACTTAGAATTTAACCAAGATTTTATTAGAATTTTAAGATTTTTATTTTTAATATTTTTTAAAATTATTAGTTTTATATATTATTTTTTTTATGATTAATATATAATTCATTTATTCTTCTTTTTGTAATTTCTTTAAGATTGGATCAAAGCTTGATTAATATTGTTAAGATTTAATACAAGTTATTTAGGATTCTATTAGAGTTGTTAGGATCTTGTTGTTGTGTATTTCTTTTTTATCTTCCATAGCCAGGTGCCCAAAGCATTTTCAAACAAAACTTCACATTGTCATATTACGTGTTGTCTTGTTCGGGAATGCATCGGGCACCTGGCTGTAGAAGGTATAGTTGTGTTTGTAAATAATCAAGAAATCCTAATAGGTTTCATCCACATATGAAGAATATAATTCAATTTTCAATTCAAAAGTGTTTAAAAACACTCCTCTTAGTAACATCAACCATACATATACCCCAATAGCCTCGTCTCTTTTATAATTAAGCAATTTTTATTTTTGTTTGTAAGCCTTGATCCTAATTAGTGAGCTTTGACAAGCTATAACTTTCAATCCAATCGTCCACTTAGTGTGAAATTTTGCACACAAATGTTGGTATAAGTCTTCTACATGCTCAAAAAAATTCAACTGAATCCAACTTACAAATTGCAAGAAAATGCCCAATAACCGCACTGATGATACTCAGCCGCCAACTTGAAAATTGATGTAGAAATTCTAGTGATGATTTCTCCTCCTTTCATTATTAACTTCAGCTCAAACTTGGTATGTAATATGAAATATAAGTCTTCTATGACCATGCCAAAATTTACATTGATCCAATAAGTAGATCTTTAGTTATCACAGAAACCCTATCCAATCCTAAGCTGCCAACTTCCGACAATCCTTTGTATCAAAGCTCAAATATCTCATGATTGCATCATTAGATTAACACAAAATTTTGTATATACTTAGCACACTCAAAAATCTAGACAATATCAAATTTTGAGCTATAGATGCTACACAGATTGCACAAATCACTCAAGAATACAAACCATCATTGTCTTATATAAAATCCAAAATACTAATACAAACCTTGACTTTGAAAAATGATTGCAAAGTCATCCAAAATCCTATGGCAACAAGCTTAATGCCTATAGAACAAGCTTTAAGCTCGCTATCCAATCTAAAAACCTGATGTACAAAATTCCCCGTACTTTGTCCTAGGCGGCCGTTTTTGTGGCTAGAGGTCTGATTTCGACCCTCTCCTTCAAATGGCCAACCCTCGGATATCAATCTAACCTATCCTAGGGATTTTATAGCCTAATCCTACCGTCAACTTAATCCTAGTATCAATCATACTAATAATTTATCTTTTTTATTATGTATTTACTATTTTATGGCCTTTCTAAGGCAACAAATGAATTACTACAGCCTAGAAGGTAAAATTACTAATTAATTCTTATGTACTAGCTATTAAGTGAAGAAAATAAACTAAGAGGCTTTCATAAAAACCTTGTTAAGATATGTTGAATTCTTTTCAAACTAAGATAATAGAATATTAATTGAAAAATCATTTTTAGTCATAGTTTCACCATATAATCATGTCACAACACGACAACATATTACAATAACAAGTGAATGAGTAATTTGTTATATTTTGAGTGTTTTGTGAAAATAAGACTTATGTATGGGGTGTAATAGCCCTATGAAAAAGACTTTTATATAAATTTAGAGGTTTTATTATTTTGGATCTTGGTTGAGTAGTTAGTGGTAGCTGGAAGCTTAATGCTTTCTTGAGGTAAATTCTCTTTATCATGACATATTGGTATTTCCATTAAGAAAGCCTTAAGGCATTAATTACTCAATAAGTAAAGATGAGAGATCATATCCTAAAGGTTGTATTATCAAGTACAATAGGTGCCTAAGATTTATTTAAGATATTTGTTCAATTTGTAGATGAAAGGCAACGAATGCAAGGAGATGATAAGAGCATTACAAAAACCTTACATGTAGTAGTAGACAAGGTTGGGAGGTTTGATAAAAGAAACATCAATAAGTTCTTAAAGATCTATATATGTGAAATGGAGGTGCATCAAATTTCAAAATTAAAAATAATTACTACCTTTGATATAACAATGGTTCTAAAACTTTGAAAGAAGGTACAAGAGTTGCATGGTGAAATTACATCATGGAGCAAGTATGAGGAATTATTGAAAGATGAGTTTTTTTAAGAAGATTCAGAGAAGATAACCAAAAGATCACTTTTTAAGTAAATTGAATAAAGGTTAGAGAATCAAATGGCTCCAAATGAATTGGTCAAGGAATTTAAAAAGAAATTTGGCCAATTACCATACTTAGACATGCAGTTGTTAAATTCTAAGAAGGTTGACTTATTCTTATAAGTAGTTGATGAAGATTTAGAAGACAAATTTCTCATCCACCTAGCTAATAAGACATCTGAGAGTGGATTTATGAACAATTGGAGGTTGGTGAAGGAGACAATAGAACTTGTAGCCAAACAACAGAAGTTTAAGACTCATAGCTTATAATCACAATTGGAACCAATGTCTACCTCTTGAACTCCAATATTATCTTAGAAAATAACCAAATTTGTTCAAGATGATGTTTTTGAAGAATTAGTCAAGGACATATAAGATCTAAAGGTAGAAATGATTGAATTGAAGAGATCTCAAATAGCAAACTCATACAAGACATCTGAAGGCTTGAAGAGATTTATAAATAGATATATGTGGTGTGACAGTTCAAACTACAAGTGAGGTGAATGTGATATTTATAAAACTGCAATCAAGGATGATATTGTATATTTTAAAAAAGGCAAGATAAGGTTAGCAGGTACTAATGAATCTTTAAGAATTAACTTTAGAAAAGGTGGTATAAAAAAGCTAGTGGAGGAACAAACATACAAGAGTGGTACTATACATGAAAAGAAAGCAGAATCTTATTTTATTGCAAGTGAACAGAAAGCTGTTAAGATTGTTTCTTCATCAACTATAGAAGCTATGATTAGGAGAATTAAAGTTATTAGAAAGATAGCTAAATGGAATGATCCAATTGATACTATTAGCATCAAAGTATTTTTGAATAGAAATCAATAAAATGATAATTTATATGATATAATAATTGAAGAAAAGAAGAATAGATCCATTTACGAAGAAGATGTTGAATTTGTAAGTAAGAAGAGATTTTTAAGGAACAAGGAAGCTTCTCAAAGAACAAATCTATAGAAGAAGCCTTCTTTTATTCATCTTAGTGATATACCATTATCAAAAGAGTGGTGGAAGAAAGGCAAAGAAAAAAAATAAAAAAATAAAAAAATAAAAATGATGATACAAGCAAGTTTAAAGGAAAAAATTCTACCTATAAGCTACAGTCTAACATTGAAATATCTACATATATAAAAGAATATTTTAGAGAAAAATATTTTGGATGCCAAAATTGAATCCACTCTAAAAGAGACTCTTAATATAATAAAGAGAGATTTTCATGAGCTAATTATTGATGTAATAAAAAAGAAGAAGCAAATGAAAACTAAAGCTATTATGGTAGAAGCATTGGATACTTGTATAACTAAAGATGAGGAAGAAGAGATAGGACAAGTATTTGTGCAAATTATATTACCAAAGTTTGAAAGCAAAGCTAATACTAAGAATAGGACTCAAATGAATTATGCTAAGAATATGAAAGAACATCAAATAAAGTACATATTTATAAATTCATATGATGAAAAAAAGATTGTACGAGATGTATATATTATCAATTCTTCAAAAAGAGATAGTAATGAGATGGGAGGTAGCTACTATTCAATTCTTTACTGGATTAGGGCTACTATAGAGATATAAGTGAAACTAAAAGATTCTAAGGACTTATTATTGGCCTTAATTGATCATAAATCTGAAATCAATATCATGTCTAGGCCGATATATGAGAAGAACAAGTGACCAATTGATATCAATTATAGTTGGGTGATTAAAGCTACAAATAATAAGTAAAGTAATCTATATGGAATTTTTCTAACTGTGAAGACTAAGATTGGAGATGTGGAGGTGGAACAAAATATCTTTGTACAAAATTTTGTTATATATCCAATAATATTTTATTAGCATTATATTACAACTGTTACAATGGAAACTAAAGTCTTGGATGATGGTTCATATTATATCAGAATTTGTAGTTGGAATGGAAAGAAGAATGTATGATGTCTTACTGTGAAGCCTATTCATGAAAGATATAGAGAGCAGTTAAGAAAAATGTCTTTAGAGTCAAGTAACAACTTTGTGGATTTCTAAAGAGCATCCTTGTAGGATAGGGATTCATGGGTGCTAATAAATCATTTGTAAATCTCAATATAGATAAAATAAATTTTGGATTTTTAAACTTGACTAATAATAGATTTATAAGCATTCAAAAGATTAAAGATTTGGAATTTGTAAATAGAAGAAGAATGAAGAAATAAGAAAAAAACTTTAAAAAAATAGATTTAGTTTTAAATGATGAAGCTATGGTAGTAGTAATAAAAAAAATAGGTTTAAAAAATGGTTTAGTATAAGTTTAAAAAGCTTAGCTATAAGTATGGATAAAGATGATGTAGTACAGATACACTCAAGAAGGACTTATGAAGAGCTAGAAAAGATTGTGGTTCAAGGTGGCCTTATTATAAGTTATAGATTGAAATGTGAAGCTATGGTACAAATTAAATATAAGATTGTGGCAAGGAAAGTAAAATCTGTAACTACTCAATTATCACTTAATACTATAGAACACATCAAGCAAGTAATTAAAGAGCCAAGTTTGAGAGAGAAGAATACAATTGGGCATCAATTTATTCAAGAATCATTGATTAAGTTGAAGATTGGAAGAGGTGATTTCTTCACATTAATGGAAAAAAATATATTTTAAGAAATACTTATTAGACATGGTAAGATATTTGCCTTGATTGGTGATGAAATTAGATATGTAAATCCTAGTATTATAGTACCTATGATAATTTTCACTATGTCACATGTTCCATGGGATTTAAAGCCTATACCTATGCCTAGAGCTTTGCCTTCAAAATTAATAGAATTATTAAAAGAGATGATAAAGATGGATATTTTAGAACCTTCAATTGCTCCGTACTCTAATAAATGGTTTATAGTATCCAAAAAGTCATAGATATTGAAGTTCATTTAGAATATGCTACCAACAAATAGAGTGACTATTTAAAATATAGGATTAGATCTTGTAGTAGATGAAGTAGTTGAGTAATTTGCAAGTCATGCCATTTATTCTATTAGAGACTTATATTCTGGATATAACCAATTTTAACTAGTTAAAGAAAGTAGAGACTTGACTACCATGAAGATTCTTTTGAATTTAATGAGGATACATACTTTACCTCAAGGTGCAACCAATTCTATGGCTCATATATAAAATGCTATGAATCAAATATTAAATAAATTTATGCTTGAGAAGACGATTTTATTTTTGGATGATATACCTATAAAGAACTACAAAAAAAGAGACAAAGATGAAATTATAGATGTGAAAGATTGTAAAAAATTTGTCAAGCAATACATTAAAGATGAGACTCAAATATTAGATAAGCTTGAATCAATTAATTTGACATTATCTGTAGAGAAATTAAGCTTTGGAGTTGCTGAGATTCTAGTGGTAGAGCACATACGTGGTAGATATGATAGAATATCAAATTCAAAAAAAATTAATACTATATCTAAAATGAAGGCATATAAAAATATTACAGAAATGAAAAGATTTTTAAGTGCATGTATATTCTATCAAATTAACATGCCTTACTTTGCACATATCTTAGACCCATTATATAAGCTATTAAAAAAGGACAAAAGATTTATTTGGAAGGAAGAATAAGAAATAGCTATAAAAATTTGAAAAAAATATTAAATTTATTACCTATACTTAGATAAGTAGATTATTAATGTAGAAGATTATTGATTATAATAGTGGATACAAGTCCCATAGCAATTAGATAGGCTATTGGATAAGATAATATAGAAGGAAAAAAATTTGCAATAAGATTTGGGACCAGGGCTCTTATAAAAAGACAAAGGACTTATCCACAAGTTAAAAGAGATTTTTGCGGAGCACTCACTACTCTAAAGGTTGAGAGAAATTATTTGATTGGAATTAGTGTAGTTTTAAAAATAGACTATTTGCCTTTATTTGAAATGATAATTAACTATACTACTCCAAATATTGCTATGTTGAGATGAATAGCCTATATAAAAATTTTGAACCTTGTTTTGATATACATTATTGGTAAAGAAAACTCGGTGGCTAACATATTGTCTAGAGGTAGATATATCTTTAAAGAAGAGATGATGGCACATGATAAGGGTGAAGATGAAGAAAAGAAGAGCTATGGAAATTTATTTGCTACTAATAGAATGGATTTTGATAAAAAGGTTCAAAATTTCTATAAAGATTTGTATAAAGTTCTAATATATTTTCAATCAATGATTGATTTGACAGCTATGCTATCAGGACTTTGGGGCATGAAATATTTGATTTTGGGAAGAGAAGAACTATCAAATTATATTAAAGGGAGGGCATTGAGAATCAAGACTATAGAAGCAATGTACAAATTTATATTAGAAAATATCTTTAGTAGATATAAAAGCATTGGAAGGATGAGAGTTGATAGAGGAGAATTGGATATTATTGAAGTAAGAAAATTCTTTAGAAGGTATGGAGTTCAACTAAAATTGACTACTTCTTATAATCTTGAAGCCAATGGAAAGAATAAGAGGGGCTACCCTCTCATTATTTATGTGTTGGTTAAGGCATATAAAGGTAAGTCAATTCAATGGCCTAAACTACTTTCATTTGCTTTATACAATGATAGGACTATTCATTGTATTGTCACTAGTTATATGCCTATAGAATTGATATTAGAACAAAAACCTATGATACCAATTAAAGAAATATATCCTACACAGATGTTTCTATCTTGGAAAGATGACATTGATAGAAAAAGATTATTAGAATTCTAAATTAAGTAATTGAGAAGGTTATCTGAGGACCTACAAATTGCATCTAAAAGATTAAAAGAAGCAAGGTTGAAAAATAGATAAAGATTTGATAGAACTCATAGATTAAGGCCTAGGCATATAGAAGTAAGAGATTGGATTCTAATTTATGATAGTAGCTTAGAATATCATTATAATATTGAAAGAAAATTTACAAAAAAGTGGTTTCAACTATATGTGGTAGTCGCAGTTCATGATAATGCCACAATCTTTATGTGAGGTAGATGGAGCTATCATTAAAATCCTAGTAGCCAAAAAAAAAATCAAGGCTTTCAAAAGAAGAGATGGGAGATTGAAGACAGAAGACCTTAAAGATATTATATTTCAATACTTAAATCAAGAATATGAAGTAGAAAAACTTTTGAGTGATACAAACCACTCTCAAGAAGATGAAAAAAGATAATACGTGGCACATATTGAATGATGTGCACGTTTGGAGGAGGTACATATTATATTATAATTGCTTACAATATATAAAAATCAATCAAAATATATAATATGATTATTAATTCTAGTATGTATTAGAATAGTTAGTAGATTAAATTTAAAAAAATGATATAAGAAACTTTATTTTGGTTTTTTTTACTTATTTTGATTATGGCAATTAAATTATATAGGACCTAAATATTTAGTATGAAGCCTTGAGAGGAGATTGGAGTCCAAAGATAAAGAACTAAACTACTAAGAAGCTTCTGTAGAAGAATGAAAATAAAATATGGATGAATAAAGGCAAGGGATGAAGACCTTTAATCTTATTGATTGATGGTCATGTCCAATAGGCTTTAAGTAAGTTATCCACGATGAGAATAAGGATTTTGGTGACTTCAAAGAGAGCATTTAAAAACTAGAGGCTAGGACTAGAAATCTTATTTTTTGTACCACAATTTTGGTATAAAAATCGAGAGATTTGGAATTTTTATGAAGGAGGAGTAGGTGCTTGAAGTTTAAGTGTATTAATCATATCTACTATCACTCTTTTAAAGATACAAGGAGTTGTATAAGAGCTTTTGGAGATCGGGAGGTGTAGCTGGAGAGGTGATTTTAAGATCTATATTTAATTTATAAGAAATTCTATATTTCAAATATGAAGCAATAAGATATTAGAAGTCAAAGACAATAGATTTAATTCTAAGGTAGTAAATAGATGATTTTATTGATAGTCATGATTTTAGCCATATCTTAAGTTTTTAGACAAATTTTTGTCCCAATTTTCTTAAATAGATATATTATTATGTTAAAAAGCTATATACTAAATTTTTCATAGTATTTAGATATTTAATTTGTGAGATATGAAGAATTTAGTACATGGATATTTATAAATAAGGATTTGAAGCTATTATTTGGACTTTGGCAATATCTAAAGATCAATAATAAATTAATAGTTGAAATTTGTTATAATAATTGTTAAGAATACATCAATATTTCTTGTAAATATTAAATAGATTTGGATAATTAAATTAAGAATTATGAATTATTGAAGTTTGGAAAAAATTCTCTTCCTATAAGTGAATGAGGTTTTAAAGTATTTTATTATATTTTGAGTATTTTTTTAAAATGAGAATTATGTATGGGATGTAATAGCCCTATGAAAAAGAATTTTATTTAAATTTGAGGATTTTATTATTTTGGAACTTGGTTGAGTAATTAGTGGCAGTAAGAAACTTGGTACTTTATTGAAGCAAATTCTCTCTACCATAACAGTGGAGATGTAGTGGTATACCAAAGAAGATATCCTTATAAAGAAAATAAAGTATCTTTTATAAAAGAATTATAAATTTTTTTAAGAATATATTTATTATATATACACAACTTAATGACCTACAAAAGTGGAAAAAAAAAAGGTTGTGTAAATGACTGAAAAAGACCTAAAAAGAATAGATGTGCTTAATAAAGATAACAAGATAATAGATATATACATATGAAAAAAGATTTAAGAGATATTTTGGAGGAATTTATAAAGGTTGAATAAGCAGATGAAGATTAAGTGATGCAAGTACATTCAAAAAAGTTCTACTTAGTCATACAAACATTTCAAAATTATAAAGTCAAAGTTGAAACTAGGTACAAAGTTGTAGAAAGAAAAATAAAACTTATAGCTATATCATTGTCTATTAATTCAAACCACCAAGTTCAACAAGCTTCAAAAAAGAAGTTTATAAAATTCTAATTAAATTGGCTACAACTTTATTAAAAGTACATTTAAAGAGTTGAGAGTAGGATCTATGGATTTTTTTTTATCTATTAAAAAAATAGAATTTTAAAATATGTTAAAGAAGCATGGAAAAGCTTTTACTTTTGGATCTTCAAAAAATGGATGTATAGATCCAAGTATTGTGGTACCAATGATTATATTTATAGTTCCACATGCTTCTTGGAATCTAAGGCTGATTTTGGTATCTAAAGTATACCTATTCAAACTTATAGAACTTTTAAAAAAAATATACAGATGAAGATTTTAAAACCATCATTTGTATTATATTCTAGTTGTTGATTTATAATACTAAAGAAAAATAAAAATCTATAGTTTATTTAAAATATGCAACCAGTGAATCAAGTAACCATTAGAAATATAGAAGTGGGACCAATTGTCAAAAAATTTGCTAAGACAATTGTTAATAGAGCCATTTATTCTATTGAAATTTTTTTTCTGGATATGATCAATTTCAACTTATTGAAAAGAATAGAAATATCACTATTATGATAACACCTTTAGAATTAGTAAAAATATGTACATTGCTACAAGGAGCAAAAAATTCAATTGTTTATATGATAAATGGAATTCTCCATGATTTCATTTCAAAAAAGACTATTTTTTAAAATAATATTTTAATAAAAAGATATATAAAAGTAAAAAAAGATGAAATAATGGATTAAAAGGAGTGTTATAAATTTATATTTAGTCATATTTTTTATTATAATAAGATCTTATTGTGACTTGAAGAAGTTTTTTTAATATTATCAAGAGCTAAATTAACCTTTGGAATTTGAGAGGTTGTTATTATAGGGCATTTGTGCGGATGGTTTGGTTACAAAGCAAATCCTAATTAAATGGATGCTATACAATAAATGAAAGAAATTTGTAGCTCACAAACAAAAGTGTAGAGATTTTTAAGAGCATACATATTTTATTATGTATAGATTCCACATTATGCATATGTAACAAATCTTTTTTATAGTCTATTATAAAAAATAAAAAAAAATTTAAATGGAAGAAGACATATACAAAAGTAATATAAAAGCTAAAATAATTATTATCTTTTCTACTTATGCTACATTATTGTGATAAAGAGAATTTGCCTCAAAAAAGCATTAAGCTTTTGGTTGCTACTAATTATTCAATCAAGATCCAAAATAACAAAACTTCCAAATTTAATAAAAAAAAATCTTCTTTACAAGGCTATTATACCTAATACATAAGTCTTACTTTTACAAAACACTCAAAATATAACAAAATACTCTAAAACTTTAATTCATCCATAGGAAGGGAATTTTTCTTGAACTTCAATAATCCATAATTTTGAATCCAACTATCCAAATCCACTCAAAATTTATATAAAGTACTCATGTATTTTTAATAACTATTATAACGAATTTCAATTGTTGATTTGTTACCAATCTTTAGATATGGCCAAAATCCTAATAATAGCTTTAAATCCTTATTTATAAATATCTATGTATTAAATTCTTCATATCTAACAAATTAAATATTCAAATGCTATGAAATTTTAATATATAGCTTTTTAATATAATAATAAATCTTTTTAGAAACTATTAGATAAAAATTCTTCTAGAAGCTCAAGATACGGCAAAAACCATCACTATCGACAAAATAATCTACTTACTACCTTGTAATTTAATATCTTTGACTTCCAATATCTTCTTATTCAAAATTCCAAATATAATAGTCCTTCTATATTAGATGTAGATCATAAAATCATCCCTCTAGTTGCACCTCCCTATTCCCAAAAGCTCTCATATAACTCCTTGTATTTTTAAAAGAAAGATAGTAGATATGATTTATATACCTTAACTTGAAGCACTTACGCCTCCCTCATAAAAACTCCAAATCTCTTGATTCTTATACCAAAATTATAATAAAAAATATAAGTTTTTTAATCCTAATCTTTGATTTTTGAATGCTCTCTTTGAAGTTGCCAAAATCCTTCTTCTCCTCATGGATAGCCTCCTCAAAGTCTATTGGATATGACTATTAACCAATAGGAATAAAGAGCTTCATCCCTTGCCTTCATTTATCCATACTTTGCCTTTATCCTTCCAAATAAACTTCGTAGTAGTTTAATTATTCATCTTTGGCTCTTAATCTCTTTTCAAGGCTTTGTACTAAACACTTAGATTTTATATAATTCAATAACTATAATGAAAATAAGTAAAAAAAAAAAACCAAAATAATTTTTTTTTATATCAATTCTTTTAAATACTTTACTAATCATTCTAATTCATACTAGAACATATAAATATATTACATATTTTGATTAGTTTTTATATATTTTAAGCAATTATAATATAACAATATAGAATAAGTTATAAAGATAAAAAAATCAATAATACTTATAATTGATATTAGTCCATTAGCTATTGATTAGATATTGGGACAATATGATGAGAAAGGGAATCAATTTATTATACAATTTGGAGCTAAAGTATTAAGTGAAAGACAAAGAAACTGTCTATAAATCAAACAAAAATTATGAGAGGCAATGATAGCTATAAAAATCAAAAGTGATTATCTAATATGAGCATCAGTGATAGTAGAGACATATTATTTGCCATTACTTGGAATGATCACCAATTGTAATATCCTTAATATTACCATGCTAAGATGGATTGTATATATTAAGTCCTTAAATCTTGAATTCAAACATATAAAAGATAAAAATAATCTAGTAGTAGATATGCTATCTTGGGCTAGATATGAATAGAAAGAAGATTTGATTGATGATATAGAAGATGTAGATACTACCTTCTATTCTAAAATATAACAAAGAAAGAGTAAATTTCCAAAATCATTTATGAAAGAATTATATAAAGAATAGATAGATATTACGCACTATTTGAATATATTATTGAAGCAACCAAGATAGAATGATATTTATTTCAAGAAAATTAGATAGAAAGCCTAAAATTCCTTTTTATAAGTGGATACTTATAAAGCAGTGTAAAAAGGATAGTAGTTTATCACAAAGAATAATTTGTAAGAAAGAAATGTAAAAGCAATTAATTTAAGAATTCCATAATAGTTTGTGGGCTAGTCATAGAGGTATTTATATCACCTTTAGCAATCTTAAACAAAAATATTAAAAGCATAATATGTATAGAGATGTGATGAAGTTTGTAGAATCATGTCAAATATACAAAACATATTTAAAAATTTAATACAGAGATGGATTGCATCTTACATATCTTCTAACAATATATTTTAAGTGGGTGGTGGATTTAGTTATTATGCTTATAGAATTGTGGCAAATGTGATACTTCGTTTTGGCACAAGAAGATTTATTTAATCAAGTAGAAGGGAGAGCTTTACAAACAAAATCCATGAAAGGAGTTTGTAGATTTTTATTAGAGGATGTAATTTGTAAATATAGATATATGAAGAAGATTATTATTGATTGTAGAGAATTAGATGCATATAAAATAAGAATTTTTTTTGAAAAATGTGGAATCAAGCTTACACTTATAATAGCATATAATCTTGAAAGTAATATCAAAAATGAATAAGGTCATCTTTTGATAGTTAAAGCTATTATTAAAGCATATAAAAGAAGAACAAAAGAATGGCTAAGATTATTACTATTTATTCTATAGACTAATTGTACTACTCATAGTTTAATAATTAGATATATATCAGTAAAATTGATATAAGAAAAAAAGCCTATTATATTGATTGAAGAACAAATATATTCTTAGAATGTTTTATCTTGGCAAGACAACATGTCTAGAGAAGAACTTCTTACACTTTAAATTTATCAATTAGAAAATAAGCCTTAAAATATGAAAAAAAAAAAAAAAAAAAAAAAAAAAAAAAAAACAATTACAAGGTTAAAAGACGTACACTTAAAAAAAAAAGATAAATATAATAAGCGGCATTAGTTAAGGCCAAAAGAAATTAAAAAAAGTGATTAAGTTTTGATAAATGATAGTAGCTTGGATAATTAATATAACATTCTTTAAAAAAAATTTAAGTGCTGATTTGGATCCTATGTGATTGTGAATGTTTTAAATAATATCACATATATATATATTAAAGAAGTTAAATGGAATACATCTTAAAGTTCTAATTGTAAAAAAACACACAAATTTTTTCAAATAATAGAATCAAAATACAATACATGAAGATATAGGAGAAGAAATTGACCTCTTTACAAATAAAGAAGAAGAACTAGATTTTGAAAAGAATATTGCTGGAGTAATAATATAATACTGACTACAACTTTGATTCTTTTTTATATATATCAAAGAATGCACAACTTTAGAGGAGATAGATATTGTATTGAGATTTAACTACCATGTAAAAATATAATATATAGATATTTAATGTACAATTTATTATACAATTAAGTATTAAGAATATATACTTTAGAGGTTCACAAAACCTTCTAAAACATTCTATACATTCTTGAGTTAGTAAAAGTTAGTTGAAAAGCTTTCTAGTTGGTGAAAGTAGCTCAAAAAGCTTCCTAATTAGTGGAAGGAGCTCACAAAACTTCTAAGTTGGTAGAAAGAGTTCAAGAAGCTTCCTAGTTGGTTGGAGCTACTCAAGAAGCTTCTTAATTTAATAGAAGCCACTCAAGAAGCATCCTAAATAAGAATATATATGGGAGTCAAGGCTAAAGAATTTTTCAGTCTTAATAACGCATCTCTTAGAATTCTAATTCACCTTTCTTAGTGTTGTTTGTATATTCATCTGGTTGATTTAAATTCTTGTTGGTTTCTTCTTGAAATCTTGTTCTAATTCAAATCTCTTGTTCTATATTCTCATATTTTTGACAGTTTATTAAAATTTTTCTTATCTTAAATATCAAAATTAAATCTTTCTTATTAAAAAATGGATTATCCCTCTTCTTGAAGGTATATCAGCACTTTAATGGTTACAAATTATCTTCTTTTAAATTAATATTTTTTTCATTACAATATTGGAATTTTATTCCTCTTATAAGAGAATGAATCACCCCTCTCTTTGAAGGTCTTAAAGCATTATAGAAGTTGTAGATTACCCTCCTTTATATTAATATTGTCTTCTTATAAATTTATTTTTTCTTTCTTTTAGAATAACTAGAGGTCAAAACATTAGTATGATTGAATTTTTTAAGTCCAAGTTAGACGCCATTATAACTGCTCTTACTATATTATCTGCTAGGATTGCAAAGATTGAAGGAGTTGTTACAAAACTTCATAACAATGCAACATCTAAAATACCACAATCTAGACTATATCCACCTTTAACTTCTACGCTTGAAGATGCAGTACTATCTATGCTACACCAAAGAAATCTATCTGTTCAACAACATAAGGAGCCTTGAGTTAGTCCTCTAAAGAAATATGATATTATACATTTAAAATTCTAAGGATTTGTCAACCAAATTCAATTGATAATGATTTTACAACTTGATACTTATCTAATAAAAGAACCATAAGTTGAATTGGTTCATATCTTACTTACGGGGCAAGCATTATCATAGTTTGTTACCTTATTTGACAAGATATCACCATTTTAGAACAATTTTGAAATTTTTATAGAAACATTTACAAAAACATTTCAAAAATATGACAAGAATCATTGAACAATAGCTAAGATCGAAGCATTGTATCAAAGGGCATGCTTTGTATCAATCTATGCATCCAATTTTAGGCAAGTAGCATGTGATATCAATTGAAATAAAGAAGCTTTAATAAGTCAATTCTATTCAAAATTAAAAGATTATGTGAAGGATTTGTTATTATTACTTCTAGATCTACAATTGCTTAATGAAACCATTAGCCAAGCTGTAAAATATAACAAATGATTAATTCAACATCGTCAAGATTAGTATCCATATGCTTTAATAAGACAACATTCAATCTAATACATTCCTGCTACATTAACAAGCATTCTAAATTCACATTTAGAAGTAAAAGATATGCAACTTGATGTAGTATGTTTTAAACTTCTTAGTCCACAAGAAAAGAAGCAACAGAAGGAAGAAGATCTATGCTTGTATTGTGATAAGAAAGGCCAAAAGGTTGGCAATTGTTTGAAAAAATAAAATCGGCATATAACCAAAATTACGAGTACAATTGTTCAAGAAAGCAAAGATGTTTAATGATAATAGGGATTGTGCAATTAGACAATCCAACATTATAAAACTATTCAGGTTCCTCTCTTTTTATTCAATTTGCTTGTTGTTTTATAATTCTTTTGTATTTTGGCCCTCAGAAGCTTCAGACAATTGCCTTATTAGAATTAGGGACATCTGCTTATTTTGTAGATGAAGCATTCACTAAGCTTCATAAAATTCCTCTAATATAGAAATCCAAATCTATTCATGTAGAGATAATAGATGAATGATTTTTATCCTTTAGTAGTATCACCTATGAAACCATGTCTATAGAAGTGTTGTTTGAAGATCATAGCAACCAAATTATATTCAATATTATTAGGATTCTTTCAAATCCTATTATTCTTTAACTTTCTTGGTTGAAAAAATATAATCTGTCTATTGATTAGAAGTCACAAAGAATAATATTTTTAATAGAAATTCTTGTAAGAAAACTTTGTAAAAAAATTACAAACTGGTAAGTCTTTATTTTTTGGAATAAAGGCTTTTATAAGATTTGCCAAAGAAGGTACACTATTTGTTATTTATGTGACTCCAATTAAAAAAGATATGACTTCATCGATAAGTATTTCAGAACAATATAGTAAAATTTAAGGTATTTTTTAGAAGAAGATTATTGATATATTATTAGAGCATTGACCATACAATTGTACTATAGATCTTCAAGAAAGAACAGAACTATTTTTTGGCCCAATTTATAATCTTTTTCAAAACAAGCTTTTAGTGTTGAAAGATTATATTAATGAAAACCTTGCAAAGAACTTTATTAGATATTCAAAGTTTCTATTAGGTGCACCTATACTCTTAGTGAAGAAGAAAGATGGTTCTTTGCAAATATGCATTGATAATTGGAGATTGAAAAGATAATGGTGAAGAATCATTATCCACTACCATTAATTTTAAGACTTTTGGAACAACTTGGCCAAGCCAAGATCTATATTAAGATAGATCTTCATGGAATATATAATTTGGTATGGATCAAGGAGGGAGATGAATGAAAGATTGTATTTTGAATAAAATATGGACATTTTGAATATAATGTCATGTCCTTTGGTCTAATAAATGCATCCACTATCTTTTAGCATTTAATGAATGACATCTTTTAAAAGCATCTAGACAAAATTGTAGTGATCTATCTTTAAGATATCTTGGTTTATTCAAAAAATTTGGAGGTATATGAAAGGTATGTCAAGTTGGTATTATAAAAGTTGTGAGATGCAGGTTTATATGTCAAGCTAAAAAAATATGTATTTCATTAAGCAAAGATGGAATTTCTATAATATATTATATCTACTAAAGATTTGATGATGGATTCTAAGAAGGTGGAGGTGATTATGTAGTAGGCCATTCGAAAGATTGTAAGAGATATACAATGTTTTTTTGGATTTGCTAACTTCTATCAGATTTTCATCAAAAATTATTCTCAGATTGCTATTCTTTTTATTCAATTGATATATAAAGACAAGTTGAAATAGATGCCTCAAGTAGAAAAGACATTCCAAGATCTCAAGATAGCATTTATTATAGCTTCAATCTTGGTACATCCAAACTTTACAAAAGTATTCTATATAGAAATCGATGCTTTAGATTTTGCACTAAGGGCTGTATTTTTATAAATGAATATAGATAATAAATTCTATCCTATTATATTTTATTCTTAAAATTGATGGCCAAACAAAACAAATTAATTAAATTTTAGAGTAATATTTATGATACAGCATCAACTATTAATAAGATGATTGGATCTTATATCTACTATTAGCGGAATTTATATATAATAATAATATTTATGCTTCAACTTGACAAATATTGTTTTATTCCAACTATGGATACCATCTAAAGTTTGATCTACGGAATTTTCCAAAGAACAACAATCCAACAACTAAAAGATTTGCAAAGCATCTATTGTAATATTAAACAATCTTGAAGCTTCAATTGCAAGTAGCTCAAGATGCTTACAAAACATTTGCAAATAAATTCAAGACTTAATTGCCGACTTATTTTGGAGATAAAATATGGCTTCTTTGAAAGAACATCAAAATTAAATGGCTATACAATAAGTTGGACTATCAGAGGTTATGACCATTTTCCATCCAAAAGAAAATTAATTCAATAGCATATCACTTAAAACTACCATCTTTTATGCAGGTACATTCATTTTTTCATATTTCTCTTTTAGAATTGTATATTCCATGAAGAATACATCAATTATTACATAATATCAAAATAAAAAATCATGAAGAATACAAGGTCAAAAAGATATTCAATTCATAGTGAATGTGGAAAAAATTAAAATATCTTATTCATTGGCGGGGCTATGATAGCAATAAGCATATATAAAAATCAATCAAAAATCTCACCAATGTACTTCAAAAGATACAAGAATTTCATTGGTTCTATTTTCACAAATTCAAATAAGTTGGATGATAAATTTTTGATAAAAATTGGATCCAAAGAATATTCATAAGAGGGGAAAAGTTAAACTAAAACCTTCATTAGTATGCAATCATTTGTTCTAAGATAGAATAGAGTGATAGAAGCAAGTCAGTCATCATATCCAACCTTCAAGTGTTGAAAGATTTAGTAGAATAAGATTCAGAAGATTCACTTGTTACATAAGCTTCAAACAAATTAGAGCAATTTTTATAGCCTTCAATTGAACAAAGTGAGGACAATATATTTCAGCGCCAAGTATGACCATACTTAGAGCCATTAAGAGCAACATCCAACCATACAAGTCTTGATTCTAATACTTGAATTTTAATATTATTACTTCAACTTGAATAGGTAAATTCTTTTAAGCCTGAGATCTTGTTTAGAGGATGTTTTGAAGGTTGCAATGAAGATCAAATCCTTGAATGAGATGTTTCAATAATAGAGGTACTAGCTCAAAGCCATATGCAATTTTTTTGAGGACTAATAAAATCTATTGCCTAAGAATGGTGTCGTATTGTGATACAATTATATGGTATAGATTTTTATTAGTATAATATTTTTTATAATATTGTTGTATTATTTGTCTTTTTTATTAAAGACAAATCACTTATTGGAGTCTTGTCAATAAGTTACAAGTAAATTTTGTACAACCATGTACCCAATATATTCTTAAATTGAAGATCATGCCACACAACAATGAATTCATTGTCAAGACTTGAAAAATTAAAATTTTTAAACAAATAAAATTATTTCTTCCTTCTACTTTTTTTTTAATTTTAAAGTTTATTAATTCTATTAATTTCAACATCAATATATAAAAGTTTAAATTAATTATTGGATTTCTTTAGCCTTAAAAGATTTCATATTGTCAAGTTTTTAATTTTAAAAATAAAAAATAAAACAAAACAAAATAAATGATTACATAATTTAAAATAAATTTGAATTATTTGTGTTATTAAATTTATAATAGTTTCAAACAAATATAAAAGATGTCCATGTGTTTGTGTGACGTTTTGGCTTCATAAGCCCAAATATCCTAAATTAAATTTATTTTCTATTCTTACTAATGCAGTAATATTTGAATGTTAAAATTTGTTTTGAACTAAAAATTTGAAATCATTTTTGAATGTCATCTTTCCTAATCAACTATTTCATTGAAGTTACTCATAATTGTTTAAAGTTTGATAAAACTGATTTTAAACACAAAATAAATAAATAAAAAATAAGTAAAAAAATCAAATCTCAAAGGAATGACTAATGTTCATTAAACATAAATAAATTACAGCTTACAGACATTACAAAATGGATATGTGTGAAAGGAATCTTATCAAAAAAGATGAAAAATATCAAACAATCTAAAGAATACAAAAACAGGGTTCCAAATTTCAAACAAGATGTCACCTAAATATGTAAAGAACACAGTCTCCAGCATCAAGTAGCAGAGAGTCATCTTCGTTGTGCAAACATCATTCGTTTTAGTTTTTAAAAAAACCTTGAAAGACCAATTAATAAAACAAGTAATAATTGCAACCTACTTCTAACTAAAGCATGTGTAATGCTCAAAACCATCATTCAAGTCACCCAACGTACGTATTCAAAATCCTGAATGAAAAAAAGTAATGCATAAAAACTTGGTTTTTACAGTTGACTTGCTCAGATAACTGTCGGTAAGTCAGTCTCAGTGGACCAGTTCTACGGAATCCCGGACCAGTTAAACTGGAGGAACAATTCCACGATCGACGATGCCACGACATGCGACTCATATTTTAGCCTAGTTAAATATCTTTTGAGTGCAATTGGAAAAGGCAGATCTGCCCAGATCACTTGTTTACACATTGATGCTCTAACACGTGTTGTGAAGCACAAAGCTGCACGAGGATTGTGAAGACTGATTGACAGAGCTGCTGTTTCTAAGCAGAAGACATGGGACACTGAAGCATAGCCCTGCATTAGAATGAAAAACGGCGATGTGATTATGAAGACAAAGTCCAGCTCTGAAGGATCAGAACAAGTCAGGGCTTGCGGTGCGGAAAGCTGAGAATCTCGAACCCAACCCGTAACTGCAGCAGACCTCCGATCCCCAATTGAGGCTAGTGTGGAGATCGGGCTGAGTGATGCTTGCAGACGAGCCCTGCAATCTCACACCTAAGAATTCGAACTCATGCTCTGTCTAGATTAATTCATGCGGGCACCGTCTTCACTTGCGGGCCACGTACAGGCACATGTTCTAGATGCCTTAACCGTAAAATCTAGTGGATCTGGCAAACATCTAAGTTAAAATTAAACACATTCAATCTGAAGACCTTGGCCATTTCTAGTCTTTTGGAGGAAATCCCACTAGTGGAGATGGAAATTTGAACCTGCTTTCTGAGCCACCAGACTTGAAGGTGATGGGAAAAATGTAGCAAGGACATGGACCAACCTGGACTGCAAGCTCTGTAAGGCGCGGTGTCAGATCCTCTCGGGCACCCTTGTAAATGCTGCCATCGGATATGTGTGTGAAGCACCACAGAGGCGTGTCGCACTTGATAAAATAGTCGTGTAATTGGAGCGTTTGCCGCAGAAGGATGCCTACAATCCTTGACCGGGAGGGGTGCCGGGCGCAGGTGGAGTACCAGGAACTCCAGGATTGTGACAGACGAAGCCTCTGCAGATTGAAAGGTATATGATGAATGCAACGATGGTGATGAGGAGCAGGACGAGGAGCTTTAGTCTGAAGTTCTGACACCACAACCTGTACCGAATCTTTTGCCCCTGACGCTGAAAGTTATGGGCATCCGATTGAAGTTGCGACGTCCTGTCCACCAGGAGGTCAATCTTCTCGTTGCGATCCAACACCTTGTCAATGTTCTCCATCATAATCCCTTTCACCTCCGCAACTTGGGACTTGATCTTCGACATCTTCATGATCTCTTCGGGGTTCGACTCGCAAAAATCCATGTGCTCCTTCAGTCTGGGTCCAAACTCAGCGTCAAGACTGTGCGCCATAGCGAGGTCAGCCTTTCCCCCCTGGTAACGGTGCTTGAAGTCGTCTTTCACCCGGTCCAAGAACGCGAAAGGAATCTGGCGGCCAAAATCCTCTTCGGCCACGACCAGGTAGGTGAACCCGTCCTGAACGAGGAAGTTAAAAGTATGACGGTCCATAACATACGTGTGCTTGTTGTTCGCTGCCGGCAGCTTCACTAGACACTGCATCGCAATCTGGCTGAAGTTGCCGGCGAACGAGGTGTACTCAGCCAGCACCGTCGTCCCTCTCGACACCATACTGTAGATGAGGTTGGCGTCCCCCATGTCGAAAACTTCTGCTCCCGACAACTCACCTCCACCCCCACAGAACTCCCCCTCTTACCAAAACCCAACAATCCCGTCAGAAGACTGCTAGCTCTACCACACACGTTCCGACCTGTGCAACCTTCTCGCACTCCTCCCTCTGAAAGTGACAAACCTCAACGAGATAAACTGGACGAACGACGCCCACTGGGAGGAACAGTGGCTAAAATTGAACTAAGGGGCTTCACATGAAGACGAAGACGCAATGATCGACAAACGCCTAGGCACGGGGACAAGTTGTACGGATGGCACTACCCTCACGTCAGCTGCGGATTTTAGCAACCAGCGCTGGAAAGGATTGACGGGGTCCCGCTCTCAACAGCGATATTCGGGACGAGGACTCGACAGCCTGGAGCAATTTGGCTTGACGAAGCCGTCACTCGCAATCCGGGCTTTGACTTCGTTCCCACAAGCATCGATAAGATCCGAAACCGCAACAGTTTGGACTGATCAACGGTACCACGGCATCCGAGATCCCTGCCCCAGCGGCCGATCTAACTATCGTGCCGGTATAATGGGCGGTATTTTAAACCAGACTGCTGATGACTGGCTCCCCGAGAAACATTCTCTTTTTAATGGTTACCGCATACTTTAACTTAATTATTTCTTCGTTTCCGCCCGCGTGCTAATTATGTCACGCTTTTAAAATCTTCCACTCCCAACAAACCCACGCGAAGAATTCGTCGGTATTCTTTAACAATTCGTTGCGCGCAGTGTGTCCAAACGAAAGCATGAAACCCTAGAACTCCATAGCGGATGACCCCCTACTTCATGAAGAGATGTAGCGCGCGTGGGAGAATTAGGGAGTGCGAGGGGACAAGTTGGCACGCGTGGCCCACCGTGCCAATGCCATCCACACGGTTTAGACAGCGACCGCATGCCTGGCGCCTTTCGCCGCTGATTTCATCGCCCGCCTTTAGGGTTTCAACGGCCGCTTGCAGGACTTGGATGTCGCGACGACGACAATGACGACGATGCTCGAAGCTCCATTCACACCGCGCCTCCTGTCCCTTCACCACACGCCTTCGTGATGACGTGTCGAATATTCTATGAATCCCGTGGAATATTCTGTCTTTTCGTATGATACGCCGCTTGCCAAGTTGTGTCAGATTCAATAAGATTCAATAATCGGTTACCAATTCCCGTTTAGTTGCAGCAAAAAAACAATGTGTGGACTTTTTTGAGTTGTATTTGTGTCCGTGTGTCCATGTGTCCATGTATCCATGTATATTTAGGTTCTTGAGTTAACAATGGTCAAGTTGACATTTCAATATTCATGTGATACTATAAGAATAATATAGCTAAGAATAATACTGTATTGTACATACTTGGAAAGATCTATACTACCAATTCTATTGTTTTCTTTATGTACTTTTATTTTTTGCCTTTTCAACACCACTGAGTGTAGTTCTTTTCGAAGTGAGCTGTGTATTCTTTTTTTAGATGTCACTCAAGTAACTAAATTTATTGTTTGGAGTCTTTCAAATTATATAAGAAGACCATTCAAAGTTCATTGACTATTGTTGTATTATAACTTTTTTGAGATATTTGAATTTCATTCAATAACTTCTAAGCAAGAGTTTAATACCAAGTTATATTGGTTGATTAATTCTTAAACTTCAAGCCATATACTATTAAACTTCTTAAATATAATAAATCTTGGTTCTTATAAAATTTTATTATACTTCCATAAAAATCTATAATTAAAATATATATTTAGTATAATATATATATTTTAAAAATCATGCTATCTTTTTATATTTTTAAACGAATTGCTCTTATAACCAATTATAATAGTAAATATATGTTTATTGATTGTAGGCATCATTCATTTAATTTTTTTCTATATTTGTGCTATAAAATTCTTTTTTTTAATTAATTTTACCATAAATATAAAATCTTTAATAAATATATAAATAAATAATATATATTAAGAATTTCAAAATAAAAATAAAAATAAAAATAAATTCTTAAAAATAAAAATAAGTTCTAAGAATAGAAGATTGAAACCTCTTAATTAATTTTAGGATTTAAAAATTTTAAAAATCTAAAAAGTATTGGATTAGGACTAATATACATAAAGACCATTGTAAAGACTAAAGAAAGACTAACTCTTGTCTCGATATATACATGATAAGATAATAATTACATAGAAGTTTTATAAGGACCATAAAATTTAAAGATCAAATTACTATATTGTAGGTTATTTTTGTAATATCTTTTAAGATATAATAAATTCCTTTAAAAAGTTTATATAGTTATACGGCCCATCTAAAGATCTCTATAAATATAATTCTACATTAAGAATCTATATATATATATATATATATATATATAGTATAATAAGCTCATGTATGTGTATATATATATATATATATATATCCATGGCTACTTCTACCTATTTTAGTTTAAATAAATTATAATTTATTTATAAAACTTTAAATATAATTATTATTTTATTCTAAATAAATAATATATTATTATACTTTCTTGAAAGTGGATTTTTATACAATATAAACTATAAAATTATATTATTATTAAAATTTATTTTATAATTAAAATAATTAAAATATTTTAGATTAATCTATAAAATTTTATTTAAATAGATATAATTTTAAAATATAAATTATATATGATATATATATATATATATATATAGAATTAATTGAAAGGATCTTAATAAATTATAGATAATTATGATATATAATTTTATTATATTATGTCTTTATTAATAATATTTTGTAATAATTTTGATGGCATAATTATCCATTATTTTATTATTATAATGTATCAAATTGTAATATTAATATCAATGGTATGGATAACAACATTTAAAATATTAACATATATATATATATATATATATATATATATATATATATATATATATATATATATAAAAATTAATTGTATTAATTATATTAATATAAATTATATAAGTTTTGATATTGTGGCTATCTTTTGATAGATTATAGTTAATCTAAAATATATAATATTATCTCTACTAAATTATTTCCTACTAAGTTATAACCTCTGCAAAGTTATAAGAAAGTAGTAATTATAATATGGTTTTAGTTTATTAATATCAATTCTTATAATTGTCATTTAGTATTATTAAATTATTAGACTAAATTGAGATTATCACATAGGATCCCATCTACTTACATTAATTTTATTTTTTATTTTTTTTTATTTTTTTTATAGATATTATTTTCAATCACAAAACTAATTGGCCTTCTATATACTTATTAATTTTTATATGATTATAATAACTTCTTTGTTATATAATATTCTACTATGTCTGATTTTTTACTTATTATATTTTAAGATATTCTTATTTGATCCATCTTGAAATATACTAAATGTTGATTGACAATGTTTGTAAGGTCAATCTTGGTAGGCATGCTCATGTGAGAATTTTCTTTGTAATTGTGTTTTTACTATATTTTCTTTAGCTTCTATTCTTCTTAGATCTATTTTTCTAACTTGACAAAGTTTATTTGTTGTGATAGCTTGCATATTTATAACTTGAGTCATTCTTTTTATCTTGTCCAAGTATTTGATAGATAAAAGAGCTTTAGTACTATAGATTAAGAAAAAAAATGTGTATTTAGTTGTTACTTTATAAGTTGTATAATATGCCCATAATATTGAATAAAATTTAATATCACATTCTGTTTGCTTTGCATTAATTTTTTTGATTAATATGGATTTAAATACTACATCGGTTGATTCTACTTAACCATTGTTTTAAAGATAATAAGTTGTGGATTTCCTATATTGTATCATAAACTTTGTCATTAATAGTTAAATTGTCTCATTGATGAAGTATGCTCCTTAATTACTAACCAACTCTATTGGACATCTATAACAAGTTATAATTTCTTCATATAAAAATCTTGTTGTAGATTGATTGTTTTATCCTTTAATACTTTTACTTCTATCTATTTGATAGTATAGCTAGTTGCTATGATAATATATCTATTTCTTACATAGTTCAATGGTGGATCAATTGGTCCTACAAAATGTATCCTCCTTAATTAAAATACCTCCAATAGTAGTATAAGATGTAAGAAATTATTATATTTATGTTTTTTGGTTGTTATTTGTTGATATATATTACATTATCTGTAATAATTATGAATGTTCTTTTTCATTGTTAGCCACCAAAATAAAGTTGTTAATACTTTGTATAAAGTTGTGGTAGCAAAAAAATAACCTCCAACATGTCCTTTATGAACTTCAATTATGATTACTTTGATAATAGAACTTGCTAGAAAAACTCATTTTACATATCTGAGCAATTTTTTTTATTAATTTATTTGCTTTATTAAGATAATAAGGCATGCTTCTAATGGCAATCTATCTTTTGATGTTAATAAAGGTGTGAATGGTAAGTTTGCTATTTTTTAAGAAGTTAATAATTGGTCCTTGCTAATGAAAAAATGACATTGGTTGTTGAATATATAGAAGAGTAACTTGCACCATAAACAAATTTGTATTTAGAAGGCAATCTAATAGTTTAATTGATGCATCTTTTGTAATTATTCTTGATAAGTGGTCTCTCATTATATATTATTATAATTTCAAAATCACATTCTTGAAATAACAACATCCATCTTATTATCCTACTAAGACAATGAGTCTATTGATGAGATATAATAGTACATAGTGATTTACATAAAAAATGAAATAATTTGCTACTGTGTAATATTAATAAATTTGTACTAAATAAACCATTGTTAAATCTTTTTTTTTAGTGGTGCTATAATTCTTTTCAACTTAATTAAAAAAACAATTGGCATAGTAGATAGATAAATTTAAATTCTTGTCATGTTTTGAGCTAGGATATTTCCTATCACCTCATTTGAAGCGTTGTAGTGCATATGAAAAGGTTTATCCTCATGAGGTGTAATTAATATTAGTATGGTTATTAACTTTTCTTTTAAAAATTGAAATGCTCATTGGTAATTACTAATCTAGATACACTTAATACTTAATTTGGTTAAATTTGTCAATGATTGTAAGATATTTATAAAATTATATATAAATTTGTTTATAATAATTGGTAGATTCTATAAATTCACGTATCCCTTTGAAGTTCTTTAGAAGTGGTAAGACAACTATAGCGTGAATTTTTATTGGATCTATTAAGAATCCTTATTTATAAACAATATGATCCAATAATATCCTTGAGATAATTAAAAAGGTATATTTTTTTAGATTGAGCCTAATTCCATATTTTCTATACTTTTAGAGATACTTCTTTAATTTTTCTAAATATTGAACTTCAATACTATACATCCTGAAATCATCAAGAAAAACTTGCATGAAGTCATTCAAGTACTTTACAAAAGCATACATAATTATCCTTTAGAATATAATAGATACATTTTTTTGTCCAAATGGCATTACTCGATATACAAACAGTTCCCACTCAATGATGAAATAAGTTTTTAATTGATCTTCTATGGCCATTGAAATTTAGTTGTATCTATTAAATCCATCCAATATAAAATAGAATTTGTGACTTGCTACTGTCTCAAAAACTACATCTATAAAGGATAATGGCAAAAGATTGATTTTGGTTATTCCATTTAATTTTTTGTAGTCAATAAAAATATATAGTTTGTTATTCTATTTAGATACAATTACTATTAGAGGCAACCACTCTATTTGATCAATAAGATTGATGAATCATATTTTAAATAATTTGTCAATTTCTTTTTTAACTTTGGTAGCATAAGCACGATTCACTTTATATCTTATTTGTTTGATTGGTAATGTATTTGATTTAAATTCAATCTAATATTCACAAATATGTATTGATAAATTCTTTAAGTTTTTATAACTCTGTGCAAAGATATCTTTGTAATCTTATAGCAATTCTATTAGCTTCTCTTTAAATTCCTTATCATTTTACTTATTATTCTATTATATCTTCCCTTGTTTTGTAGAAATATTCAAGGTACTTAATTAATTTACTTTCTAGCTTGTTTGATGATTCTTGCTTCTTTTTTTCACTCTTAATTTTTCTTAGATTCTTTATTATCTTGTACTATTGATTCAACTATATAAGAATCATAACTAAATAATTTTTTTTAATCCCATTAATTCAATATTAGCTACCAGATGTAATAAAGGTATTGTTTGATAAACAATTTGTTCTTTTGCATTAGTCAAATCCTCATCCCAATCATAACAATCTAAATATGCATGTTATTTTAATGGTAGAAGATATAAGTATTTTTAAGTACTGATTTTTTTATTTTATTTCTTAAACAATTACCTAAAGTATTGTGAGTATATCTCCTATAATCTTTTCAATTCTTCTACTTTTTGTCATTCTTTTATCTATCTTGCTCTCTTTTCTTTTGATCTTTTGTGACCTTTTATTTTTATCTTCCATCTCTAATATATTTGCTGCAAACATTGGAACTTTTCTAAATTCTTTTTATAATTATTTTACTTCTTTGGTCATATTTTTGTGTATCTTTCTTTTATCTTCCTATTTTTAAATATATATATATAATAATTTATAAAGATAAATTTCACCCTTCAATCCAAATTATAAGATGGCTTTAATTAAGACTTGCTTGTAATTGATGGTGTAAAGTAAAGGAAGCAAATAGCAAGAACTAAAGAAGAACAAATACAAAATAAGTTTAATATGTACAACTAAACAATTACATACTACAAAACCAGGCATAGTCTATTCATTGGATTTTTATTTAATAAAAAATAAAAAATAAAAATAAAAAATAAAATTTTAAATAGATAATATTTTATCTTTCCAATGATATAAAAAATATATAAATCTAAGTTATTATAAATAAGTTATGATAAAGATAGATGGTAAATAATAAAAAAGTTACGTGAGTAATTTTTACCTTAAGAATAACTTGCTTAAGAAATCAAGAATTTGAACCTCACTAAATCTCACGGATATAAGATTTATCTTAATAATTACCTAATTAATGTAAATAGATAAAAATATGTAGAAGTAGATCAATTTGATAATATTTTAGAAAGAAGATTCCTAGAAGCTTTATTGATGTGAATTCATCTTTATACATGTCTATAGGTGATTGATAGGTTAGAAACTTAGCCAATAAGCTAGCTATATGTAGCACATATTGGTAGCTTGTGGAACAAACAAAATACGTGGTACATATGTAGGAAATTTGTCTTGTAAGTTTGATACATGTCTTGCAAATTAGACATGCATTAATGGTCCTATAGAACATTGCCACGTAGCTCTTAGGTAGATAGTATACATAGAGATAAGAGTGAAGCCTTTTTTATTCTTGTCAATACTTTTCTTATTTTTAATTTTATTTCAATAATCTCTAGTCTTCTTATCTTTGACAATAGCCATTCTAATTTTAATATTATTTTATCTTTAAGAGATTTTCTATTCTTTTAAATAACATGAGAGTGTACTGATATTTTATTCTTTTATGATTCATGTCTTTGACAGTTTGACAAGAGTGAAGATTCATTGTTCTTGTTTTGTATTTAAAAAGTGAGTGGATTATCTATCACAGACATAAGATTTATTCTAGTAATTATCGAATAGAATTAGAAAAAATTAATTGATTTCATAATATCTAATAGAAAAGCTTCTTAGAAGCTTCATAGATGCAGAATCACCTTTATACATGTCTATAGGTGATTGATAGGTTAGAAACTTGGTCAACAAGCTAGCCACATGGCACACATATTAGTAACTTGTGGAACAAGTTAGTCATGTGTCGCACATGTTGGTAGCTTGCGGAACAAGCCAAATATGTGGCGCACATATGAAAAACTTGTTGTACAAGTTTGATATGTGTCTTGCAAATTAGACACATGTAGAAGATCCTATAGAATATCACCATGTAGCTCTTAGTTAGATAGTATAAATAGAGATAAGAGTGAAGCCTTCTTCACTCTTGTCAACTCCTTTCTTGCTTCTAGTCCAGTTTCAAGAATCCATAGTTTTCTTGTCTTGTGGCAATAGCCATTCTAGTTTCTTTTAATATACATACTTCCCTATTTCTATTTTATTATACTTCTTAATAGAAGTTTCATATGTTTATTTGCTTTCATTGAGTTTCATCTTCAATGATTTAAGAGTACACATACAATATCAGAGCTTTGTCTTTTTCTCGATTAAGAGTGGATTATCCCTTCTCGATAGTTATTACATAAACATAGTTGTGTTTAGTAAGATCAATTTCTAAACCGATATCGTTTTTTGGGAATTTTTCTTCTTTTCAGAAGCAAGTATTCTATATTTCTTGAAATGAGAGTAGACACCTTCTTTTCTATTATATTATTATGGCAGAGCTTGTGAAAATGAAGAATGCAATGGCACAAATGCAAGAAAAAATGAGAGAGCTAATGTTTGTAATGCATCAATTCAATTTACCACCACAAAGAGCAATAAGATTAGCAGGAAGTGAAGATATAGAGATGGTTGGAGTTGCGTCAATATCTACACCAAAGCATATTACTTCACCTATGATAGAGTACCATTTAAATATTAAAAAATCAAAAATTAATTTGCTTGAGAAGTTTGATGGCCCAAGATGTCACAAACTTAAGATTTACTCTAATAAATTATCTAAATAATATAGACCAATAGAAGTAGGTAAAATAAATTGATTTGATAATATCTGATAGAGTAGCTTCTTAGAAGCTTCATAGACGTGGAATCACCTTTATACATGTCTATAGGTGATTGGTAGGTTAGAAATTTGGTCAACAAGCTACCACATGGCGACATATTGCAAATTTTCGCGGAACAAAGTTTGCAGCTATGTCACATGTCAGTAGCTTCGCGAATGTCAAAGCGACGGGCGACATGTCAGAAACTTGTCGTACAAGTTTGACACGTGTCTTGCAAATTAGACACGTGTATGAGGTCTTATAGAATATCGCCATATAGCTCTTAGTTAGATAGTATTTATAGAGACAAGAGTGAAGCCCTCTTCACTCTTCTCAACTCTTTTCCTAATCTTAGTCTAGTTTCAAGAGTCTTTGGCAATAGCCATTCCAATTTTCCTTTGAATATACATACTTTCTTATTCTTATTTTGTAACTTTACTTTGATATAGTTTTCATTAGATTATACATCTTTTTCTAGTTCATGTCCTTAACAGATTGACAAGAGTACACATACAGTATCATAATTTTGTCTCTTCTTGATTAAAAGTAGATTATTCTTTTTTCTTGATAAGACATAAGCATTTTAGAAGTTATGAAATATCCACTTCTAAACTGATATTGTTTCTAGAATTTTTTTCTTTTGAGTGTGTTATTCTATATTTCTTGAAGTAAGAGTAGACATCTTCCTTCCTATTAAATTATCATGGCAGAGCTTGCGGAAATGAAGAATGCAATGGTACAAATGCAAGAAAAAATGAGAGAGCTAATGCTTGCAGTGCATCAGCTCAGTTTACCACTACAAGGAGCAACAAGATTAGTAGGAAGTGAAGATATAGAGATAGTTGGAGCTACGTCAATATCTACACTAAATTATACTACTTCATCTATGATGGAGCACCGTTCAAGCATTAGAAAATCAAAAATTAGTTTGCTTGAGAAGTTTGATGGCACAAGATCTAAATTTTGAGGATTTGTCAATCAGATACAATTGGTGATTGAACTTCAATCTCAAAGTTATCCTATGCAAGGATCTCAAGTTAGGTTTATTAGAACGTTACATTTGGGTTCTATTTTATTGTGGTTTTTATCTTTTCTTGAACAACATGATCCAATATTGGATAATTTAGAGGCATTTTTAGTGAAATTTTGATCTATGTATGGAGAACATGATACAATCCGTGTTACAACCAACAAGATTCGCATCCTACGATAAGACAATCGATCAATGTTATTATACGCTTCATAAATTTGACAACTAGCGACTAATATCAAGTGGGATGATGCTGCACTCATCAGCCAGTTTCTCTACGGATTACAATACGAGATAAAAAAATTAATATTCAATTTACCCGATCCTCAAACATTGAGTCAAACAATTGATTTTGCTGTGAAGTGTGATAATTAACTTTTTGAATTTCAATCTGAGAATCATACAAGGAAGCCTCAATGTTATTATTCAATGGCAACATCAACGTCCTTACAAAATGTACATTTGAAAGTAAAAGACATATAAATTGATGCGGTACGTTTTAAACGTCTTACTGAATAAGAAAAGATTTGACATCATCAAGGAAGACTATGTTTATATTATGGAGAACCTAAGCTCAGTGCTCAATATTGTCTGAAGAAATGACACAACTACAAAATGAAGAATATGGCTATCAAAGAAGACAACATGTCAGAAAACAAATTTGTCCAGCTACAATAGGGACCGTGCAGCTGAAACCTTGTACAATTCCTAGTGAAGGTCCTATTCTTTCCTCAGAACTTTTTATTTTTATTTTAATAGATGTATATTTAGGACCAAAAAAATACAGAGCCTCTGCCTTATTAGATTCAGCAACCTCAACATGCTTTTTAGATGAACAATTTGTTAAGAATCGTAAAATATCTTTAGTACAAAAAACTAAACCCGTACATATAGAAGTCATAGATGGGCGTCTATTGTCTTCTAGAGATGTCACTCATGAAACTCGTCCTATAAAAGTAACAATAGATGGTCATAATAGCTACGTAGCCTTTTATATAATTAAATTTCCATCTAATTCAATTATTTTAGGTTTATCATGGCTAGAAAAATATAACCCTCAAATAGATTGGAATTCTCGTAGACTTGATTTTTCTTAGAACGTTATTAAACATCTTGTCGGCTAAGTGAAAAGCTATAAGTCTAGTATAATAAAATTTATATTTATAGGTATAAAATCTTTTATATACATAATTAAAAAAAGATCAACTTTTGCTATTTATGCCACACCCAATTCTGATGGCGGAAAGACTTTAAGTGGCATTCCAAGCCAATATCTAGATTATCAGGATATTTTTGAAAAAAAAAATGCAGATATTCTTCTAGAGCATCATCCATATGATTGTTCAATCGACCTCAAGGAAGAAACTCAGCTACCATTTGGACCAATCTACAGTTTATTACAAGATGAGTTGGCTAAACTCAAGAGGTATATTGACAAGAATTTGGCCAAAAACTTCATACACCATTTTAAATCTCCAATAGGAGTTCCAATTCTATTTATAAAGAAAAAAGATGGATCATTGCGGATGTGTGTTGACTATCGAGGACTCAACAAGATCATAATCAAGAACAAATATCCATTACCTTTGATATCAAGACTCTTTGATTAATTAAATCAAGCTAAGATTTATACAAAAATAGATCTAAGATGAGCATATAATCTAGTACGCATCAAAGAAGGAGATGAATGGAAAACTGCATTTTGAACCAGGTACAGACATTTTGAATATAATGTCATGTCTTTTGGACTTACGAATATACCAGCTGCTTTTCAACATCTCATGAATGATGTTTTTCGTGAGCTTCTAGACAATTTTATCATTTGCTACCTAGACGATATATTGATCTATTCTAAGAATGTAGAAGAACATGAAATATATGTTTATTAAGTATTACAAAAACTTAGAGAGGCGGGACTGTACGCCAAGATGGAAAAGTATGTATTTCACATTACTCAAGTTGATTTCTTAGGATACATCATTTCAAATGAGGGTCTCATAATGGATTCTAAGAAAGTCCAGACAATCATGAATTAAAAGATTCCAAAGACAGTAAGAGATGTCCAATATTTTTTGGGAATTGCCAATTATTATTCGATCTTCATCATAGACTTTTCTAAAATTGCAGCTCCACTTATACGTTTGACCTGTAAAGACAAACTCCAATAAAATCAAGAAGCAGAAGCAACATTTGAAGCTCTCAAGACATCATTTGCTTCTACATCAATCTTGTATCATGTTGACTTTTCCAAGGCATTTTTTATGGAAACATACACATCAAACTTTACCTTGGGTGCGGTTTTGTCACAAATGGGAACAAACGATAAACTTCATCTAGTAGCTTTTTATTCAAGAAAATTTTCAGCAATCGAGATCAATTATGAGATCCATGACAAAGAACTTCTTGCAATCGTGGATTCTTTTTAAGAATGACATCATTATCTAGAAGGCGCTTTGAGTCCAGTCACCATGTATACGGTTCATAAGCACCTTGAATATTTCATGTCGGCACACATGTTGAATCGTCGTCAAGTTCGTTGGAGTATGTCTTTGTCAAGATTCAAATTCATTATCACTTATCGGCCAAGAAAACAACAAGGTTTGTCCGATGCCCTTTCTAGACGTTCTTATTTTGCACCAAAAGAAGGAGATGCAGCTTTTGAGCAACAAAGAATGGTTCTCTTGAAACCAGAGCAGTTTTATCTTCGAGCAATAAAATCAACATTGACTGTTGATTCAACTTTTTTCAAGCAAATTCAGTCAAGTATGTCCTCAAACCCTCTTGTTCATGATATCAAGAATAATTCTTCCAAGTCTCATGATTCTTCTAAATTTGAGTTCAAGGACAATCTACTATATTTTGAAGGACGTCTATATGATCCAAAAGAAGAAGCATGTTTACATGTTCTTCAAGCACGTCATGATTTTCCAGCGGCAGGACATTTTTGATACAACAAGACTTTGGAACTTATATCAAGAGATTTTTGGTGGCCTCAAATGTGGAAGGCAGTCAAAGACTTTGTACAATCATGTGATATCTGCTCAAGATCAAAGACTCCTCGTCATCGACCTTTTGGGCTTCTTTAGCCATTACCTATTTCAGAACAACCATGGTCTTCTGTTTCTATGGATTTCATCACAGATCTTCTAAGCTCAAGATCTTATGACTCTATATTTGTGATAGTAGATCGGTTCACCAAGATGGCACATTTTGTGCCATGCACAAAATCTATCACAGATGAAGAAACAACTAAGCTTTTCATTGATAATATCTATCACTATCATGGGTTACCTAAGGATATTATATCGGATAGGGGAACTCAATTTGTGTCAAGATTTTGGAGAATCCTTTTCAAGATCTTAAAAGTGGACATAAAGTTATCTTCCGCTTTTCATCCTGAAACTGATGGATAAACAGAGCGCGTGAACCAAGTCTTGGAGCAATATTTAAGGTGTACCATCAACTACCAACAAGATGATTGGATAGCTCTTCTGCCATTGGCAGAATTTGCTTATAATAATATGATACATTCTTCTACGCAAACACCTTTCTACAATTACGGTTATCACCCACTTCACTCGACGCTGACTTTCAAAAGTCGATAACGAAGATCGTAAGATACCTGACAAATCGTCATTGAGCTACAGCCGCACAACGGTGCAATTGCAGAAGCCTCAAGAACCACAAAACAAACGATAAGCAGACATAAGATGAGTAGACACCAACACATGATAAGATCAAAACATGATTTTGCATCAAGACTACCTATCCTTGCGACAGTTGGACTATCGAGGCTTTGACCTTTTCCTTATTTTTCAAACAATTGAATCTTAATCAAGATATCGATACACCTACCAGAGTCTACGAAGATCCATCCTATATTCCACACGGAGCCCATACATAATGGATATACATACATAAATGCCACTTGTATGACAACAATGGCACTGGTTAAAGAGATTTTGGATTCAAGGCGGCGTCAAAATTGATTGGAATATCTTGTGCATTGGCGCGGATACGATATTAGTGAACGCATATGGGAGCCATCAAAGAATCTAACAAATGCATCAATAAAAGTTAATGCATTTCATCGACGACATCTATCAAAATTAAGATAAAGAATCAAGAAAATCTTTGCTAAAAAGCAAGGCAGGTTCTATAGAGGTTTCATCATACCTTGTATCATTGTTTGTCATTTCTTTAGATTTTTTTGTGCTAAAGAGATGGAGGATCAACAACTAGTGAATTCAGCTCAAGAACCATCATTTGCTGATTTATCAGATAAGACATTACGACTATCACAACCTTCAAGACGATGGAATAGAGATGAAGATCCTCAAGAATGACAAAATACAACGATGTCGGATAGAGAGAATTCGCCTTGAGAAAACGCTGGGTTTCTAGCTGCTACTAGAACTAGTAGGGAACATGAGAGGTAGTTGTGTAAGTATTTTATATACTTGCACAATATTTGTTCAAGCTTTCAAATTATACTTGTATTATACTTGTATAAGACTTGTATAATTATAAAGTATAAATCCTTGAATAATACTTATATAAATACTTGTATAATACTTGGTATAATTACTTATAGAAACACTTGTATAAAATAGTATATAATCCTTGATATAATACTTTTATAAATGCTTGTACAAATATTATATATAATACTTATAGAACACTTGTATAAATACTAGATATAAATACAAGTATATATACTTGTATAAAAGATATAAGCAAAGTGTGTATATATTCAAATATACCTCAAAATACAACCACATATGAGGAATATAAGTTAACAACAAGCTGAAATTAAATAAATCACTAAAAATTCATCCAAAGGTCAAATCAAGCATGCTTATAGTCTATTGAAAGCCAATAATCCATTGTAAAATATCTCAAAATTTCACAAATAGATGTCTTACCGTTTAAAAGTTATGACTAAAAGAAATAGGCACTTAAACTTCCCAGCAAATGCAAAGGCAGCAAAGCTCCTCTTCACTTCAGCCTTTGTTGTGATTACTTCCCTTCTCTAGATTGGGCATGCAATAGCTTTTAAAAAAGCTCACTCCATCATCTAACTTGTTCTAAAATTTTGCATGCATGCCTCTCAAACTCCAGATTTTATAGCTAGTTGATTCTACTCTTCAAACCCAAGTAACAATTTGCCCTCTTGATACTTCACGGCTCATAAAACTTTTATAAAAGCTCCAAATGTATTGATTTTTGTTTTCATGGAAAGCTTATATAAGCTACTATAAGCATCTAAAATATCAAAAAGATTAAAGAGACTTTCCGACTTGGGTGGTTGAACAAAATCTCTGCCTTTTTTAATCAGCTGGCAGCAAATCCTTTCCCACTCTCAAGCTCACAACTTTTCTTCTTCAACTCCAAATACTATAAGAGATGTCTTAATAGAAAGCTAGCACAATTTCCTACACTTTCAATAAATTTCACTAAGAAAGACTTGAAATCAAACTTGCAGTAGTAGATCAAAGTTTCTGCCATCACTTTTTGATAGCAGCAGACCTCACTCTACTAAAACAAGCATAACTTTTTTCTCACAACTCCAATATAAGAAAGTGATTAGATTCTAAAATCCTCTCAACTTGAAAAACACACACCTCAATTTTCATTACAAACGCTTTTATGTCCTCGGAGCTATCTCTCTCCATATTTCACCACTCAAAATTGCCAAATCCTAGGTCTAGCAAGAGGAGTATATCTCCCTTTCCTTCCATATTAGACTATGACACGCCCACATGGATAGCCAAATCCTATTGGACAGGCCCTATTCACCCCATGCTCTTCTTTCTTATCCCTCACAAGGTCCATTCTACCTCAAAAGTCAACAAGAAAGACAAAATAACCTTTACCTTTCTTCTAATTACAAAAGAATCTATTCTAAGATATAAATAAGGTAAGAACAAAACAAATAGCCATCTTAATTCACTAATGAAGTGGCTAAAATAAATCCTCTCCTTATAATATCTTCTAAAATAAACTTTAACACTCACACATGTAATAACAATAGATACAAGATATATAATATTTTTATATATTACATATAAATGCAGTATGACAATGTGTTTGGTATCACGACCTTAAAGAGACTCCCAATATTTGGTGATACTTTTAGAGGTAGGAACTACTCTTGATGGTATTCCTAATATTTTCTTTGAAAGAAGTTATGAAGGCCTCAATAACAATCAAATAACAGGGTGGTCCTCTCGCCTTGGTATGGGACATTATCGATGGCTGAAAGGACCTATCAACTACCTTCAAAGGGAACAAAGATTAGAGTATGTGGCAAGTACAATTTGACATATCCTAGACTTCTTCAACATATAATCACCGCTCTTTGTGGAACTCGTCTCTAGAAAGGAGGATAATGTCACAGGCATAAGATTTATTCCAATAAATTATCTAAATAATATAGATCAATAGAAGTAGGTAAAATAAATTGATTTGATAATATCTGATAGAGAAGCTTTTTAGAAGCTTCATAGACACGGAATCACCTTTATACATGTCTATAGGTGATTGATAGGTTAAAAACTAAGTCAACAAGCTAACCACATGGCGCACATGTTGGTAGCTTGTGGAACAAGCTAGCCATGTATCACATATATTGGTAGCTTGCAGAACAAGCCAAATACGTGGTGCACATGTGGAAAACTTATCGTACAAGTTTTACACATGTCCTTCAAATTAGACAAGTGTATGAGGTCCTATAGAATATCGCTATATAGCTCTTAGTTAGATAGTAATTATAGAGACAAGAATGAAGCCCTCTTCACTCTTCTCAACTCTTTTCCTAATGCTAGTCTAGTTTCAAGAGTCTTTATGTTTCCAGTCTTTGGCAATAGCCATTCCAATTTTTTTTTGAATATACATACTTTCTTATTCTTATTTTATAACTTTACTTTGATACAGTTTTCATTAGATTATGCATCTTTTTCTAGTTCATGTCCTTGACAGATTGACAAGAGTACACTTATAATATCATAGCTTTGTCTTGTCTTGATTTAAGAGCGGATTACCCCTTTTTCTTGATAAGACACAAGCATTTTAGAAGTTGCGGATTACCCTCTTCTAAACTGATATTATTCCTAGTATTTTCTTTGTTCTCCCTATTACTAATCTTGAGTAGTGTTATATATTTTTTGAAGTGTTATCATGGCTAAGCTTGCCGAAATGAAGAGTGCAATGGCACAAATGCAAGAACAAATGAGAGAATTGATGCTTGCAATGCATCAACTCACTGTACTTCCATAAGGAGCAACAAGATTACCAAATAATGAAGATATAGATATGATTGGAGCTGCTTCAACATCTACACCAAGCCATATAAATCGTCCTATATTGGAACATTGTCCAAGCATCAGAGTCAAAAAATTGGTCACTGAGAAGTTTGATGGCACAAGGTCTAAGTTTCAAGGATTCATCAACCAAGTCCAACTAGTGATTGAATTGCAACCATAAAGTTTTCCAACTCCAAGATCGCAAGTCAGATTTATTGATACACTACTTTCAGGTTCTGCCTTATCTTGGTTTTCATCTTTTTTGGAATGACGTTGTTGTGGTGAGAGTCTTACCCCTAAAAAACACTGGGTCTTTTTTGCCTCTAGTTTCTCAAGTGCAAGATGAGATTCATAAAGTTCATAAAATTGAAGAATTTATATAAAAACATACTTTATTAACCCTAACATATTCTGCCTTTAGAAACCTGCCTTCAATTTTGCTCATAAATCCTAGGATATCATATCAATTGAAGCAAAATTTGGACATAAGGTACTTAAGAGAGTAAAGAAGCAAACCCCATAAACCTTTTGATTACAGCTCATGTGGTTAGAAAGAACCATGTTGTCAAAGTAATCCCTCCATGCTGCCTTTGATTCTAGACCCCCTTTGCTTCATACCTTCATTGCTCTTCATTAAAGAAGACCTAAGTGCTGAAATTTGGTAAGCTTATAGCTTATCTCATGTTGTAAACACCCTCCAAATATTGCTCTCCAAGCTTCCTCTATACACAAAAACATATACTGCCTATCAAAAAAATCGTATGCCTTCCAAAAAAACTCTCCTCCTTCTTCTTCACGACCCTTTTGTGTCATCTCCCTCCTGGTCTTCTTTATCCTCTTGGTCAAAAAGACCTCTTAGCCCATGTCTTTTCTACTTCCTCAACCTTTTCTTTTTTATTAACTTGAAGAAATTTCAATTTTCAAGATAAATTTCCATTGTATCTTTTTACTAGTAATTTTCTATCAACCTTTCTTCTAATCTTAATCTTTTTATTTTAATGCATTCTTTTATGTTTTTCATACTATGTTTTGATTTACAACATGACAATGTGATCCAATATTGGATAATTTAGAAGCTTTCTTAGTAGAATTTTGATCTATGTATGGAAAATATGATGCAACTTGTGTTGCAACCAACAAGCTTCGTATCCTATAACAAGGCAATCGATCAGTGACATTATATGCTTCATAATTTTGACAACTAGCAATCGATATCAAGTGGGACAATGCTCCACTCATCAGTCAGTTTCTCTACAGATTACAATATGAAGTGAAGAAATTGATGTTGAATTTACCCGATCCTCAAACATTGAGTCAAGCAATAGACTTTGCGGTGAAGTGTGATAATCGACTTTTCAAATTTATATCTGAAAGTCGTACAAGAGAACCTCAGCGACATTATAATTCAATGGCAGCACCAATGACTTCTCAATATGTACCTTCAGAAGTCGAGGACATGCAAATTGATGCTATACGTTTCAAGCCGCTTATTGAACAAGAAAAGACTCGACGTCGTCAAGAAGGATTATGCTTGTATTGTGGAGAACCTAAATACACTGCTCAAAATTGTCCAAAGAAACGACGCAACCACAAGATGAGGAGTACGACTGTCAAAGAAGACAATATGTTAGAAAACGAGTTTGTCTAGCCATAATAAGGACCGTGCGGCTGGGATCTTGTACAATTTCTAATGAAGGTCCTATCCTCTCCTCACAACCATCTCCTTGTTTTATAATAGATATGTATTTAGGACCTAATAATTACAAAGCCTCTACTTTAATAGATTCGGGAGCCTCGGCTTGTTTTTTAGATGAAAAATTTGCTAAAAGCCATAGAATACAGATAGTACAAAAATCTAAATCCGTACACGTAGAAGTCATAGATGGTCATCCTTTATCTTCTAGAGATGTTACTCATGAAACACTTCCTCTGGATGCAGTAGTAAATGGCCATAATAGTTGCGTAATTTTCAACATAATTAGATCTCCCTCTATTCTAGTTATTCTAGGTCTATCATAGTTAGAAAAATACAACCCTCAAATAGATTGAATTTCTCGTACTCTGAAGTTTTCTAAAAGTATAGCTAATAATATAGTTAATCAAGTAAGAAATCACAAGTCTAGTAGAATTAGACCTGCGTTTGTAGGTGCAAGAGCTTTCTTGTACGCTGCACCTATTTCCAACGATAGAAAGACTTCAAGTAGCATTCCAAGTAAGTATCAAGATTATCAAGACGTTTTTGAGAAAAAGAATGCAGATATTCTTCTAGAGCATCGTCCATATGATTGTTCAATCGACCTTAAAGAAGGAACTCAGCCACCATTTGGACCAATCTACAGTTTATCACAAGATGAATTGGCTGAACTCAAGGCGTATATTGACGAGAATTTGGCCAAGAATTTCATACGTCATTCTAAATCTCTAGCAGGAGCTCCAATTCTATTTGTGAAGAAAAAAGATGGATCATTGCGGATGTGTGTTGACTATCGAGGACTCAACAAGATCACAATCAAGAACAAATATCCATTACTTCTAATATCAAGACTCCTTGACCAGTTGAATCAAGCTAGGATCTATACAAAAATAGATCTAAGAGGAGCATACAATCTAGTACGCATCAAAGAAGGAGATGAATGGAAAACTGCATTTTGAACCAGGTACGGACATTGTAAATATAATATCATGCCTTTTGGACTTATGAATGCACCAATTGCTTTTCAACATCTCATGAATGATGTTTTTTGTGAGCTTCTAAATAATTTTGTCATCTACTACCTAAATGACATTTTGATCTATTCTAAGAACGTAGAAGAACATGAAATACAAGTCCGTTAAGTATTACAAAAACTTAGAGATGCGGGATTGTATACCAAGATGGAAAAGTATGTATTTCACATTACTCAAGTTGATTTCTTAGGATACATCATTTCAAATGATGGTCTCATGATGGATCCTAAGAAATACCAAACAATCATGAATTGGAAGATTCCAAAGACGGTAAGAGATGTCCAATGTTTTTTGGGATTTGCCAATTATTATCGGATCTTCATCATAGACTTCTTTGGTGTTGCGGCTCCGCTTACACATTTGACTTGTAAGACAAACTCCAATGGAATCAAGAAGCGGAAACAGCATTTGAAGCTTTGTAGACATTGTTTGTTTTTGCACCAATCTTGTATCATGTTGACTTTTCCAAGGCATTTTTTATGGAAACAGACGCATCAAACTTTACCTTGGGTGCGGTTTTGTCACAAATGGGAACAAACGATAAACTTCATCTAGTAGCTTTTTATTCAAGAAAATTTTCAGCAATCGAGATCAATTATGAGATCCATGACAAAGAACTTCTTGCAATCGTGGATTCTTTTTAAGAATGACATCATTATCTAGAAGGCGCTTTGAGTCCAGTCACCATGTATACGGTTCATAAGCACCTTGAATATTTCATGTCGGCACACATGTTGAATCGTCGTCAAGTTCGTTGGAGTATGTCTTTGTCAAGATTCAAATTCATTATCACTTATCGGCTAGAAAAACAACAAGGTTTGTCCGATGCTCTTTTTAGATATTCTTATTTTGCATCAAAAGAAGGAGATGCAGCTCTTGAGCAACAAAGAATGGTTCTCTTGAAACCAGAGCAGTTTTATCTTTGAACAATGAAATCAACATTGACTGTTGATTCAACTTTTTTCAAGCAAATTCAGTCAAATATGTCCTCAGACCCTCTTGTTCATGATATCAAGAATAATTCTTCCAAGTCTCATGATTCTTCTAAATTCGAGTTCAAGAACAATCTACTATATTTTAAAAGACGTCTATATGTTCCAAAAGGAGAAGCACGTTTACGTGTTCTTCAAGTACATCATGATTTTCCCAGCGGCAGGACATTTTGGATACAACAAGAATTTGGAACTTATATCAAGAGATTTTTGGTGGCCTCAAATGTGGAAGGCAGTCTAAGACTGTACAATCATGTGATATCTGCTCAAGATCAAAGACTCCTCGTCATCGACCTTTTGAGCTTCTTCAGCCATTACCTATTTCAGAACAACCATGGTCTTCTGTTTCTATGGATTTCATCACAGATCTTCTAAGCTCAAGATCTTATGACTCTATATTTGTGATAGTAGATCGGTTCACCAAGATGGCACATTTTGTGCCATGCACAAAATCTATCACAGGTGAAGAAACAACTAAGCTTTTCATTGATAATATCTATCGCTATCATGGGTTACTTAAGGATATTATATCGGATAGGGGAACTCAATTTGTGTCAAGATTTTGGAGAATCCTTTTCAAGATCTTAAAAGTAGACATAAAATTATCTTCAGCTTTTTATCCTCAAACTGATGGATAAACAGAGTATGTGAATCAAGTCTTGGAGCAATATTTAAGGTGTACCATCAACTACCAACAAGATGATTGGATAGCTTTTCTGCCATTGGTAGAATTTGCTTATAATAATACGATACATTCTTCTATGCAACAAACACCTTTCTTTGCCAATTATGGTTATCACCCACGACTTGATGCTTTTGACTTTTCAAAAGTTGATAATCTAGCAACAGAAGATTTGACAAATTGTTTGTCAGAGCTACATGCAATAATGAAGGTGCAATTAAAAGAAGCTCAAGAACCACAAAAAACAAATGTAGATGCGTATTACAAGGAACAACCACAATTCAACATGAAGGATAAGATATGGCTACTTTGTCGCAATATCAAGACTACTCATCCTTGTGATAAGTTGGACTATCGTAGGCTTGGACCTTTTCCTATTTTTGAACAAATCAATCTAATTGCATATTGATTACACCTACCAGAGTCTATGAAGATCCATCCTATATTCCATGTGTCACTACTGGAGCCATACAAGACAATGGATATACAAGGAAGAAGACAAATGCCACCGCCTCTTGTAGAAGTGGACAACAATGAAGAATTTGAGATTGAAGAGATTTTGGATTCAAGGCGGCGTCAAAATTGATTGGAATATCTTGTGCATTGGCGCGGATACGATATTAGTGAACGCATATGGGAGCCATCAAAGAATCTAACAAATGCATCAATAAAAGTTAATGCATTTCATCGACGACATCTATCAAAACTAAGATAAAAAAAATCAAGAAAATCTTTGCTAAAAAGTAAGGCAGGTTCTATAGAGGTTTCATCGTACCTTGTATCATTGTTTGTCATTTCTTTAGATTTTTTTGTGCTAAAGAGATGGAGGATCAACAACTAGTGAATTCAGCTCAAGAGCCATCATTTGCTGATTTATCGGATAAGACATTACAACTATCACAACCTTCAAGACGATGGAATAGAGATGAAGACCCTCAAGAATGACATGTCTTTCCTCGGATTGATGTCAAAATATAACATGTTTGGTATCACAACCTTGGAGGAGACTTCCGATGTTTGGTGATACTTTTAGAGGTAGGAACTAGTCCTGATGGTGTTCCTAATGTTTTCTTTGAAGAGAGTTATGAAGGCTTCAACAATGATTAAACAACAAGGTGGTCCTCTCGCCGTGGTATGGGACATTATCGATGGCTGAAAGGACCTATCAACCACCTTCGAAGGGAACAAAGATTAGAGTATGTGGCAAGCACAATTTGACGTATTTTAGACTTTTTCAATATGTAATTACCACTCCTTGTGGAACTCGTCTGTAAAAAGGGAGATAATATCACGGATATAAGATTTATTCCAGTAAGTTATCTAAGTAATAACAGACCAATAGAAGTAGGTAAAATAAGTTGATTTGATAATATCTGATAGAAAAGCTTCCTAGAAGCTTCATAGATGTGAAATCATCTTTATATATGTCTATAGGTGATTGATAGGTTAGAAACTTGGTCAACAAGGTAGCCACATGGCGCACATGTTGGTAGCTTGTAGAACAAGCTAGCCATGTGTCACACATCTTGGTAGTTTATGGAACAAGCCAAGTACGTGGCGCACATGTGAGAAACTTGTCGTATAAGTTTGACACGTGTATGAGGTTCTATAGAATATCGCCACGTAGCTCTTAGTTAGATAGTATTTATAGAAGTAAGAATGAAGCCCGCTGCACTCTTATTAGCTCTTTTCGTGGTTCTAGTTTAGTTTCAAGAGTCTTCATGTTTTTAGTCTTTGGCAATAGCCATTCTAGTTTTCTTTGAATATACATACTTTAATAATTCCATTTTGTGACTTTTACTTTGATACAATTTTCATTAGATAATGCATCTCTTTTTAGTTCATGTCCTTGACATTAGGTTGCTACTTTAGAAAGGATCTTTTAAAAAGATTATTATTAAGATTTATACGACTTTATTTTGTTTTTAGTAGTGACTTTTGAAGTTAACTTTATATTGATAGTAACTTATATATATCTTAAATCATCTTTGTTAGACATTGGTGATCCTTAAGATCTTATTTACTTCTTTTATTTGATGCTTAAAGCACCAAGTATGTAAATCTTATAAGAAGAAGGATTAGAAAAGGATTTTTAGTATAAAAAGGGTAGTTTGGCCATCTATGTGGATGAATAGAGGTGATGATAGAAATCTCTATTCTAATTGGCCAAAAATCATGCCCAATGGGCTTCAAGGAGGCTGCCCGAGGGTTTATTAGGAGTTAGGGTTTGTTTTTCGATAAGGAGTCGAACATAAAAGGCTAGGATCATAAGGTTTAGGTTTTTGGATTGGTTTAGGTGCAAATTTTGTGTGATTTGCACTTTTTATGAAGAAGTTATAGGCGCTCAAAGTTAAGGTGTTGATTTTGGACCTACTGTCACTCTTTTGGATATAACTCGCGCACACAAAGAGCAATTGAAGATTGGCGACTGAGATTGGAGAGAGCACTTTCACGACTATACTTTTTACATATGATTTGATAAAATCCAAGCTAAGGTGAAGGAGATATTGGGAGTTGAAGTCAGTGCTTACAAACTTAAGGGCAGTAAGTTACTCGCTTACATAGTGGTTACATTTTGAGCTATATCTTAAGCAATTTGATAGATTTTTGGCTCAAATTTTTCAAGAATGTTTATGTTCATGTCACAAAACTATGTCCAAAACTTTTGTGGTATTAGAATTTTGGGTTTGTGAGATATAAGGAAAATAGTGCTCGGGTGTCTCTGAGCTCGGGTTTTAAGCACCTACTAGGGGTTTTGAGATATTGGACGATCAGAAATGAATTTATGGTTGATTTTTTCTTGTGGTAAAATTTAAGAGAATTATCTACTTTTTGAATTAAATTTTATAGAAACTTAATAGTTGGATCAAGAGTTATTGAACTCTAAAATTTAGTAAGAAATAAGTTCTTGTGGGTGAATAAAGTTCTGAAGGATTTTTGAGGAAATTTGAACCCTTTTTGTACAAACCTACTTGAAAACAAAAGGGTTTATATATATAACTTCTCTTTTGTGAGATTGTTGTATTATTAAGGACAAATCACCTGTTGGATTTTTGCCATCAAGTTTCAAATAAACTCTCCACTGCCAGGTACCCAATGTATTCCCAGATAGAAGGGCACGTCATACGACAACGGATTACAATATGAGGTAAAAAAATTAATGCTCAACTTATCCAATCTTTAAACATTGAGTCAAGAAATTGATTTTGTTGTGATATGTAAAACTAAATTCATATATATAAAAGTCATAGATGGTCATCCATTGTCTTTTGGAGATGTCACTCATGAAATCCGTTCTATAAAAATAATAATAGATGGTCATAATAGCTATGTAATCTTTAACATAATTAAATCTCTATTTAATCCAATTATTTTAGGTTTATCATGGCTAAAAAAATATAATCCTCAAATAGATTGGAATTCTTATAGGCTTGATTTTTCTCAAAATATTATTAAACATCTTGCCAATCAAGTAAAAAGCTATAAGTGGCAGTCTAAGCCAATATCTAGATTATCAGGACGTTTTTGAAAAAAAAATACAAATATTTTTCTAGACCATTGTCTATATGATTGTTTAATTGATTTCAAAGAGGGAGCTCAGACTCTATTTGGACCAATTTATAGCTTATCACAAAATGAGCTGGCTGAACTCAAGGAATATATTGATAAAAACTTAACCAAAAATTTTATATGTCATTCAAAATTTCCAGCAGTAGCTCTTATCTTGTTTGTAAAGAAAAAAGATAAATCACTACGGATGTGCGTGGATTATCGAGGACTCAACAAGATTACCATCAAGAATAAATATTCTCTACTATTGATATGTAGACTTTTCGATCAATTGAATCAAGCTAAGATCTATACAAAAATAGATCTACAAGGAGCATACAACCTGGTCCGCATCAAAAAAAGAGATGAATGGAAGACTGCTTTTTCAACAAGGTATGGACATTTTGAATATAATGTTATGCCTTTTGGACTTACAAATGCACCAACTATTTTTCAGCATTTCATGAATGATATTTTTCATGACTTTTAAATGATTTTGTTGTATGTTATTTAGACGACATTTTAATCTACTCTAAGGATATAAAAGAACATGAATTACATATTTGTCATGTATTACAAAAATTTAGAGATATTGGATTATATGCCAAGATAGAAAAATATGTATTTCATACTACTCAAGTTGATTTCTTAGGATACATCATTTTAAATGATGGTTTCATGATGTATCATAAAAAAGTCCAAAAAATCATGGATTGGAAGATTTCAATGGTAACGGACGTGCAATGCTTTTTGGAATTTGCCAATTACTACCGAATCTTTATCAAGAACTTTTTTCAAGTTACAATTTCACTTACACATCTCACTTGTAAAGACAAACTTGAATGGAGTAAGGAAGGAGAAGCATTGTTTGAAGCATTGAAAGTAGCTTTTACTTCTATACCAATCTTGTAATACATTGACTTTTCCAAGCCATTTTTTATAGAAACAAATGCATCAAACTTTGTTTTGGGTGCAATATTGTTACAAATGGAAATAGATGATAAACTATATCCAATAACTTTCTATTCTAGAAAATTTTCAACAGCAGAGATCAATTATAAAATCCACAATAAAGAACTTTTTGCAATTGTAGATTCTTTTCAAGAATGGCGCCACTATTTAAAAGGCGCTTCTAATCGAGTCACTATATATATAGATCACAAGAATCTTGAGTATTTCATGTCAACATGCATGTTGAATGGTCGTCAAGCTCATTAGAGTATGTCTTTGTCAAGATTCAAGTTCATCATCACTTATCGGCCAGGAAAACAACAAGATTTGTCCGATGCTCTTTCTAGATAATCTTATCTTATATCAAAAGAAAAAGATGTAGCTTTTGATCAAAAAAGAATGATCTTCCTGAAATTGAAGCAATTTCATATTCAAGCAATAAAATCAACATTGATTGTTGATTTAACATTTCTCAAGAAAATCCAATTAAATATGTCCTCAGATCTTCTTGTTCATGATATTAAGAATAATTCTTCTAAATCTCATGATACTTCAAAGTTTGAGTTTAAAGATAAATTACTTTATTTTGAAGGACGTTTATACATCTTAAAAGATGAAACATGACTATGTGCTCTTGAAGCTTGTCACAACTTTCCCGCAATTGGACATTTTGGATACAATAAGACCTTGGAGCTACTTTCAAGAGATTTTTAGTAGCCTCAAATGTAAAAGGCTGTTAAAAAATTTGTGCAATCATGTGATATTTGTTCAAGATCAAAAACTTGTTGTCATCGACCTTATGGACTTCTCCAACCATTACTTATACCAAAACAATCTTGGTCTTTTATTTCTATAGATTTCATCATGGATCTTCTAAATTCAAGTTTATATGA
>JAWRVF010000581.1:0-231899 GCA_036785485.1 Physcomitrellopsis africana
GATTGCTTCCACTTTCTTGGGATCCATTTTCAAGCCTTTTGTAGTCGCGATGAATCCCAAAAACTCCATCTCAGTTTGGTGAAATAAGCACTTCTCCAACTTGGCGTAGAGTCCTCGCTCACGTAGTTTTTCAAGGACGAGATGAACATGCTTTTCATGCTCTTTTTCGTTCTTAGAAAATATCAGAATATCAACCAGATAGATGACAACAAAATCGTCAAGATGCTCTCGGAAGATGTCATTCATCATGTGTTGAAAAACTGCCGGAGCATTGGTAAGACCAAAAGGCATGACATTATACTCGAAATGGCCATACCTTGTACGGAAAGCTGTCTTCCATTCGTCTCCTTTTTTAATTCGTACAAGGTTGTAGGCTCCTCTTAGATCGATTTTTGTAAAGATCCTTGCCCGTCCAAGTTGTTTAAGAAGACCAGATATCAAGGGTAACGGGTAACGATTCTTCTTTGTTACCTTGTTGAGACCTTGATAGTCCACGCACATCCGTAGCGAGCCATCCTTTTTTTTTACAAATAAGATTGGTGCTCCAGCTGGTGACTTTGAATGGCGAATGAAGTTCTTGGCTAGATTCTCATCAATGTACTTCCGCAATTCTACGAACTCTGTCTGCGAAAAATTATAGATTGGGCCAAAAAGGGGTTGTGCTCCTTCTTGCAAGTCTATGGCACAATCATATGGTCGGTGCTCCGGTAGCATATCAGCATTCTTCTTTTGAAACACATCTTGAAAATCTTTATATTGCTCTAGTATATTTGCTGTCAAAATCTTCTCTTTGCTGGTTGGAGTCGCATAAATGACAAATGGTGTACCTTCCTTGGACGATCTTACAAATGCTCTTGTTCCAATAAATAAAGGTTTTTTGATTCGGGGTCTTCTAACTGGTTTACTCTCGGAACGTTCTATTGGAAATGTTATCTTTCGTAACCTCCAATCTATGGTTGGATTATACTTTTTCAACCAGAAAAGACCAAGAATAATAAGACTTGACGGAGTCTTTATAATGTTGAAGATAATATAACTACTATGGTCCTTAAATGCTATTTCTATAGGTTCTGATTCATGAGTGACACTACCAGACAGTAAAGGTCGTCCATCTATGACTTCTACGTAAACAGGTTTAGGTTTCCGTACTAGAGGGATCTTATAATGTTTAATATATTTTTCATCTAAAAAACAAGCGGATGCTCTTGAATCTAGTAATGCTAAGGTTTTAAGCTTCTGAGGACCAAAAAACAAAGGGATTGTAAAACAAAGGGCAGGTTGGGCAGAGAGGGAGGAATCTAATTGTTGTTGCGATTTTTGACTGTCCAGCCGCACGGTTCCTATTGTGGCTGGGCATTTTCGTTTTCCTGAAAAAATGTGCCTCTAGTCTTGACAATGCGACGATTTTGCTTCTTGGGGCAATTTCCAACCTTGTGGCCTTCTACACCGCAATATAAGCATAGTCCTTCCTCCATGCGCCGCTTTTCTTCCGGAGCGGCGGGATTTGACACGTACCGCATCAATTTGCATGTCGTCTCTCTCGGAATGTGAATTCAAATTGCTTGTTGACATGGTTGAGATGTGACGAGTCACATGTTGTCTTGAGCGTTGGTCTTGGCGACGCTGAAATAGGCGGTTGTCACACTTCACAGCTTGGCTAATGGCTTCGTTGAACGTTCATGGATCAGGAAGAGATAATAGCAAATCCTTCACATCATCCTTCAAATCCCAATAAAATTGACTCGTCAATGCTTCTTCATCCCAGTTGATGTCACATACTAATTGTCTGAAGTCTGATGCATAAACTAATGCAGAGCGTGTCCCTTGTCGTAGTGATCGAATCTTTGTTGTAGCCCATCGAATACATGCCACCAAATGCTCTCAAGAACGCTTTCCAAAAAGTTTCGTTGTTCTAAAAATCGATGATCCCTTCTCAATAAATAAGAAATCACGATAGAAATAAGTACTGTAAGTGGTTCCAACCGCCTATCACGCGGATTCAATGGATAGCGTCATTGTAAAATCGTTATTAATGTGGATTGGACGACAAAAACCTCGAAACTTGGAGCGTGTACCATTGAACTTATCTGGAAGGCTAACTCGAGGCTCCTTTCGTTGTAGAACTAGTGGTTCTTGTCGAATTATAGGCAAAGCTATTTCTTCTCGTACAGAAACTTGAAGTTGATGAATTCTAGATTGTGTTACTCCAGGTGCTCCATCATTATGAAGTCTTGCAAACGCTCCTTCAATCTCCGCAGTTCTTTGCGATAACATAGCAAGGGCATTCATAATGGCGTCCAACTTGGACTCCGAACTTTCAGTCATACTAATCCCAGTCTCCATAATCCCTTGATCTCCAGCCATTCTAAAAGAGAGAAATAATTGATTCTACGAAGAAGAAAATATTGGTTTAGAGGAGGGTACTCCGCAACCTCTAAAACGTCTAAAATCCTTCAAGAAGAGAGGTAATCCACTCTCTCCAAGAAGAATAAGACTCCAATATTGTAATGGGAGAGATATCAGTTTAGAGGAGGGTAATCCGCAACCTCTAAAACACTAGTATACCTTCAAAAAGAGGGTAATCCACACTCTAACAAGAAGGACTAGCTCTAATATCTGAGATGAGAGTAGTCTCGACAAACTGTCACGGACACAGAATACAAAGAGGAAATCTAAACAAGAATTTCAAAGAGAACTGGCAAGAACTAGATTGATCAGATGAGTACAAGAGCAACACCAGAGAGGTGAGCTAGAGCTCCAAGAGATGTGTTGTCGAGACTGAAGAACTCTTCAGCCTCGACTCCTATATATACTTCTAAATAAGAAACTTCTTGAGCGACTTCTAACAACTTACGAAGCTTCTCAAGCAGCTTTTATGAATTAGGAGGCTTCTCAAGCAACTTCTACTAGCTAGGAAGCTTCTCAAGCAACTTCCACTAACTAGGAAGCTTCTCAAGAAACTTCCACTAACTACTAATACTAATGGAAATTTCTAGAAGGTTCCAGGGACTTGTTTCTAGAATGTTCTAATTTCTAGAAGGTTCTAAGACTATGTCCCTAACAAATGGTCATTGAAGGATTTTAGGCTTGCTTCATCTTCAAGAATCAAAGAAATTCTTTAAAGAACTTTCTTGTACCTAATATATATAGGAATTGAGGCTAAGAGAATCTTGAATCTCAACAACGCAATCCTTGCGACTTAGTTTAGTTCTTTTGGTCTTGTTCTTATGCCTTATTGTAGCTTCTCACTTATAATATAAAACAAACCTTTTCTATTTTAGTTCTTTGAATTTTTAGAGCCTTGTTCTACTTGGGTGGTGTATCCTTAATAACAATTAGATATTAATATTATGGCATATAATAATAAATTTAGTAGATAATTTATTTAAAAATAATATGAATCTTAGAACCTAATTGCTTTCAAATAGAAGGATATCCTTAATGATAACCATAAATTTAATGAAAGAATATTTGATTTAAAGCAATAACTTGCAAGAGACAATATTAATATGACTTATATATCATAGAGGATTGACAATAAATGTATGGTGGACTCAAGCATGCAAAGATATCTCACCATTATGCCAACTTTGTGATTTTGGACTTCTTGAATCCATCTTATACAAATTTTGGATTTACCCTTAAGTTAAAAATAAATAGAATTGGAAGACATCTCTCTCAAATTCAACGTATTTAAAACAATATAGTCTTTATTTTGAGGCACATGTTTATGGACAATATAGAAGCAACGTAATGACTTTTTATTCAATAGAGAAACTTAGCATGACAAAAAAATTAGAATAGAAATTTGGTCCAATCTACTAAACTATGGTAGAATGATGTGGAAAATTAGACTAAACATAGTAGACAAAGAACTTGATAATGGCAAAGCTTCGCTTTGACTTTGGGACAAAACATGGATTAAAATGTTAGGTATTAGACACAACAAATTCATAAGGTAAAATTTAACTCCTCCTTATGGGGACATTATTATACACACTAGTTTAGCAACTAACATATTATAACATAAATGAAGCTTGATTTACCACCCAATTTTTTTGGTTCTAAGGTCTTTCCGATCAATGCATCGGATATACCCCGGCTGTGTCAAAAAAATGAAACAAAAGAGTTTACTTCAGGATGTTAATTGTCTGCAATTAGGGGTTCCATGTCACGTCAGGTGGTTTGTAACATCGACCAGCGAAAGATCGGAGTCAATGGGTTGTGATTTCATACATACACAGTGCTTGTTGAGTCCTTGAAACAACGAACCTCTCAGTGAAATCAGAAGTTGAGCTTGAGATAGCAGCAGGTAGTGACGAGGATTTACGAGACTCTTAAACAAGCAGCGTTGGGTAGTAATGGCAGAGGTAGAGCTCTGCTACAAGCAACTCCCGAAACTGTTGCATTTGGTGTCCAGTTCTCGACGGCCGCAATCGATCGTGGGATCACTACGCCATCCAAGTCGAGATCTCTGTCTTCGCACTCAGCCCGTGCTGCAACCCACTTGACAGCCGAATCTAGAAACTTGATAACTGGTGAGCCTTGATTACGAAACCCCGCCGTCTAGTCTCGCGGCACTGACTTCGCTGCGTTGAACCAATTCCAGTCTGCATCACCGTAGACGTTAAGAATCTTCCTACAACCGGTCACATCTGCAGCAAGCCCCCGAGCTAAGCATCGACCCCTTCCGGGCCACTCCTCCAGGGCACGATTCACAGATGTGGGGTCTCGTGCCACAGACACCCAATCATCCTTCGCCCAAGAGCTTCACAGCCACCCATCCTCCAGAAACCAAACCAGCTCCTCACAAGCCAGGCCGTCTCCATCTGAAACCTGGGTCCGAGGTTTCAGACCTGAACTGCAACTAGGCACCACCTGGACACATCCGAACCAACACGCCAAAGTCGATTGTTTTCGTAGAGAAATATTTTGCACGACGGATATTCTGCTGGAAAATTAGGCAGCTGCTGCAAATGCAAGTGAGCCCAGAGATGGGCCACCGGCAAGCGGGACCTCCCAAGCGGCACGTGGTTTTTGTGGATGGCATCATCCGACAGTCTGCGGTGCTGTTCCTGGGTAACCAAGCAACAGTGTTTGTCTTTCCGAGGACAGGCTGTTTTGCTCGGAACAAGTTTTCCTGTGCTTTTTTTAGGCAATAACAAATGCAAGCCAGCTTTTGGATTGCAGAGAAACGTGCATATTGCCTGCATGAAATGCCGATTCCCTCATTATGTTGCATTCGTTCTAGTCCCGAAGTATCGATCTTCGACGAAGACGCCGTGAATCAGACTTCTGAATACTTACTTTCGGCGGTTGTCGGTGCAGAGTTGAGGAGCTCTTCAAACTAGGATTTCCATGCTGAGGGATTTGAGGAAACAAGCCACCGCCTCTCAAATCATGTGCAAGCCTGTTCAAATTTATTGAAGGATATATTTTACTTTAAGGGACAAACAATGAATCAACGGCACAGAGGTGGCCTACCTAGGTATGGCTCCAAACTGGTAGATTTTACTTGGAGTCCACCTGAAATGTCTCTGCTCGGTAGATTTCTTCCTAATGGATGGTTAGGTGGAAATCTTTAGAAACAAATTTTATGTTTTAAAGATAATCTATAGTGAATGTTTTTGCTGACTTGGCATAATCCGACAAAATACTTCAAATTTATTTTTGTCTTTATTTTTTCTTTCTTTAAAAAAATAAAATAAAATATTGTGTAGTCTATGCATTCTTTTTTGGATGGAAAGTGAAAAATGACAAAAACTTTGTCTTTTATGACAATACTCATTCTTTTATATTTTGGGTATTATTTTCTATGTAAGTATTTTCAGAAACATTAAAGATTGTAACACTTTGGTTAAAATTTTGGACTGTTAAAAATGCCTTAAAGCTTGAAAATGATGAATGATTATAAGTTTGTTGAGTTGTTTAATGAATAATTAAAATTGAAAATCTACATTGCCTTTGGTTATTTGGCATTTTCAAGACCTGTGTTTCATGTCTATGTGATTTATTTGTTTTATTTTATTTTTTATATTTAAAATCTTTTCTCCCACATTTTATTGTGGCAACAACAACTAAAATATGTAACAAAGAAAGACTTCAATAATTATCTTTGTAAAGTTACTATGTCAGGACATACAAAAAGGGAAAAAGAAAAATAAAAAGAAAAAGGGTAAAAAATAAAAATGTTGCTTGCATGCAATATTTTATTTAAAACTACATTTGAAGTTACTGTAACGTACCTTTTATAATCAATTTAGTCACATGCTGTTTTTTAAAATTAAGGAATCCCATAAAATCAAATAGAAGTACAAAACTGGATGTTTTATTTTCCCGATTAAGATATACAAAACTTACATTGATTTCTTATTAACCATAAACCACAAAAAAATGTAATTTGAAAGAGGTTTCATAGAATAATATGTTTTTGCGTTAAAATCATGCAAATGAGGTATATTTTGTAATTAAAAAAAATAAAAAAAATTGTTGTGCAATTTTCAAATTTCAATTTTTTAAAATCTATTTTACTTGTCTCTTTATATACATTACAAATATCACAATTTGTACCAATACAATGAATTTTTTTGGTGATGAAAGTGGTATATTCTATTGAAGAAGAGATCCAAAATTTATACTGTTAAAAAGATTTTAAAAAAGATTTTAAAAAAGATTTTATTAAAAATTATTGATTAATGAGGACATGGTGTGTTGTTTTTTTAAAAGATGAAAATTACTAAACATATATAATATTTCCAACATTATTCATTTATTTAGATTTTGTTGTAGAAATATCAAAGTAAAAATGATTGATGCACTATTTGAAGCACAGAATTGCTTGTGTAATTGAACCAAAAAAAAACATGATTTTATTCTTTCTTTAACAGTTGTTTTTGAGAATGATTGATCCAACAATATAACAATGAATATGAAAATAACATATTTTAGGAAGAATGCTCAACACTCTCATAACTTTATTTTTACTTTTTATTTTTTTATAATAATACCTTGGATTCATACCTTCAATATTAAATAGTGTTATTATCATACTTGCACGAGTATCAAAATTCTGTTAACAAACTTGACCTTTTTTTACTTGTACTTTTTCCCCTTATGAGCCCAAAGGAGACAGTTATAGGATTGTAATTTTTTCTTATTTTTATTCTCCAATATGTTCATCCATATACTGAATTCCACATCTAATAAACCCAACATCTTAGGTGTAAACTCGAGTGAATTTTAAAAGGTTTTCTATCCTGCAACACACTGATTTTCCTTAAATTTTTTTTTTTGGTAAGCAAGAAGTAAAAAAAAAGTTACACAATTATTGATACACCCTCATCAATGACCAGAGGTTGATTGGAATTGTGAAGCTTTCCAAGGATGGAAGAATGCCACCCACACGAATTAGACCGGGAAAATAGTGACAAGGTGTGCTGACTCGGACCCAGAGAAAAAAAGATGTGACTTACAGCCACCAACTCTGTGGGCCTGGCAGAATCCACGTGGCGAGGTCCAGCTCAGTGCCTGCAGCAGGTCTGACAAATGGGACCGTCGTTGTTTGTCAGTTACTGCCGCCCTTCACGAACTAACTTTTGAAAACTAGGAAAGGGAATAGAAACAGTATGGAGATGGCAGGACCTCGCCCGGGCCCGGCCCAATGCGGACCCCAAGAACCTCCCCTGGCCTGGCCCCACCCGCGACCGGGGGGCCTCTGCCTTGATCGCGAGTAGGACGCCGGCAACGCGCCACCTTCGTCGCGTGCGCCTCGTTCTCGGTGCTGCAGCCAATGCCAGATCGCTGCTCCCGCCGCGCCCCGGTTCTCCCTTTCCCTACCTACAAGATCCACAATCTCCCCTCCGCATCCCTTTGCCCGATTCTTCACTCTGTCGCGGTTGATAGTGTGGTTTTATTTCGAGTTATTTAGTGGAGGTTTGAGTCGTTGGGCCTGTTGGGGCCTTCACCCACGAGGCTCCTCTTCAAGGTCTGATAATCAGTGTTGCGCGGAAGGATTTTGTTGGGTGTGTTTGCGCACTGTTTCTCGCAGTTTTTTGAACATTTTTTTTGGTTTTAATACAATAGAAGGAGATGGGAATTGCGGTCACCGCTGGGATTCGGCGATTTGGTGATTTGTCGACGCGGTGCTTAACGGTCCATCGTGGGGTGTGGTGTCGTTGATTTTAGGTGGTTGTAGAGAGTGAGTATGGGTGAAGGATAGTGGTGCAGTAGGGTTCTGGGTTTCAGAGTTCGATTTCGAGGTTCTTAGGTTTGTCGATAGCGTCCGGGAGAAGTTGGAACGCCTCATTTGTTTTTTTCTCTGGGTGTGGTTCTTGGCTGAGTTTTGTTAGCTACTTTCGTCATGGCCAGTTCTTGCATCGTGTTTGGTGACAAAGGTCTGTTTGGGTTGAGTATGTACCAGCGGTGCAGGAGTGGTGAACAGACCTTTTTTTTTTAGTGCTTTTCAAAATTTTATTGCTTGCTAATGCCACTGTGCTTTGGAGCAATGCTACAAAATAGCAATGGTTTTACTCGTTCCGGACTTTAAAATCTATCTATCGCAGTGTGAGCGGGCTCCGTCGTCCTTATCGTGAATACCGCCAGGAAACTCGTTTTTATTCTCTCTCTCTCTCTTTTTTTTTTTTTTTTTTTTTTTTTTTTTGAAAAGAGAGTGATGTCTTCAGTGGGTGTATGCTGGGATCTTGTCTCTTTTCTAGTTCAACTGAAGAGTTGGAGTTTTAAGTTGCGAGTAGCTACCTGTGAGGATGCGGGCACGGTTGTAGTAGTTTCTGCTGAACCCAGCAATGCATGTTCGCTTCTTGGGTGTGCAATCAAATTTACAGATTTAAATCAGGACGATCCTGGGTGCTGGGATAGCTACGACTGAGTTGACGGGAGTGGTCGTGTGTTTCTAACTCGTTGCCTTATTTTTTTTTTGCCGCAGATATACATCAAATTTCTACTTGCCATGTAGTAAATTACTTTGAACAAGCGATCATCAGAGGATTTTTGAGGTTGCAGTAGTAATATCCAATGTTCAGTTCAATCGATAGTTCCGCCATTTTCTTAAAATACGGACCTCCTGTGATATAAGGTGGCGAGAGGTGGAGACAAAGGTGTTGGAAGAAAAACATACTGTGCTGAGAGGAGCTACATATGTCGGGTTTGTCACCGATGTATACACCGCAGGGTATGCGGGGGTCTCCGCATCAGAGAGAGACACCTATCCGATCTCTGGCACGAGAGAAAGGAAAAGCTTCACCAGCAACTGCTACTACTGTAGGTGTGGTGACGACCACAATGACTACCTTAACGGCCGGAGGTGAGGAAGGGCTGGTTCTCACGAATCCTTTAATGGGTTCGCCAGACATGAATGGAGAGGCTGATGGAGTGCCGGACACTGATGTCTGGAAGAGGTTCCAGAGTGAAGGCGCTCTGGACATATCCTCTCTCGAACGCAAAGACCGCGCTGCCTTACACGCTCGGATTGCTGCCTTGGAAGCTGAGGTAAAAACTGCTACCAGAACTCCTAGTGCACTTGAATTCATGCATGACAAGGTGAAGCAACTGGGATCCAACTGCCAGTTGTATCAGTTTCCTGTTCACGAAGGCCAAGGTCAAGGCCTGCGTGTTAATTGAAGAACGGTGTTAGTTGTTTGATGTTGCTTCGCTTGTCAGTGCTATGAGCCTTCAAGTTTTACGCTGGGAAGTTCGAGGACGCACGGGGGTCAAAGGTTGTCTAGGGATGATGCAGCTATAGTAACAAGAGAGACCTTCTCCGCATGAAATTTTGGAAATATGTTTAGTGGCTCGTAATTTTATAAATCCCTTCTGATCCCTTCCATTCTAATGCTAAACAAGTTCTCTCCTGCTCAGCTTTAATCGTTGGTTTCTTCTTACCGAATTTTTGTGGTTCGTCGCTAAGAGTAACACTTATCGTTCAACCTGTCCACTCAGAGTTCCAACATTGTTTGGCAATGTACAGAACGCGCGAGTGATTAATGTTTGTTAGCATTTGACTGTCCCCTGTAGAGGTAGTATCTCCCGTATTGAAATGTTTTCCGTTGTATCTCTTCAGCTATACGATTACCAGTACAACATGGGTTTGTTACTGCTCCAGCGCAAGACATGGTCGTCCCAAGTTGATGAACTCGAAGCTGCAGTTGCAGATGCTCAAGAAACACTCCAGCGCGAGAAGGCTGCACATTTATTGGAATTAACTGAAGTGATTAGACGTGAGGAAGCTGCAAAGAGTGCCCTGGAAACTGAGAAGCAGTGTGTTGCGGATGTAAGTACTTGCTGCATTTGAGGTGGAAGACCCCTTGCTGTCGTTATCTTCAGCGACGACTTATCTTTCACCGCTGCTTTGCTTTTCTGTTTGTTGGTCTCCTTCGTATAGTGAAATTTGAGTCTGCTGCAATTTCAATATGTACCGACTTTGGCAGTTGGATTTTGTCCTTGAATGTAGTTGGAGAAGGCGCTGAAGGAAATTCAGGTTGATGAGTCGGAAGTCCGACAAGCAGCAGATAAGCAACTCGCTCAGGCTCGGGAGTTGATGGCCAGTGTAGAGGAGAGATCTGTTCAGGCGGACCTGAAATTGGCACAAGTTCAAGTTGTGCGTGCTGAGGCAAATCGTAAACTTCAAGAGTCTGAGCACCGGCTTCAGGAAGTGGAAGCCCGAGAGGTCGCTCTGCGTCTAGAGCGCCATAGTCTCATGGCCGAGTATGTCACTGGTTTACGTGTTTTCAGTCTGATAGTCCTATGTATTTCAGCTACTGTACCTGAAGACCTAATAGCTACATTCAAGGGATCCGTCACTTTTCATAATTGTATTGCCTGGCACTGTATTTGGGCATGACGGATTTCTTGTTAACAGCACACTATGCACATTTTCTGTTTCTGTCAGTGTGGAAGCCCGAAAGGAGCAAGTGGAGTCAGAAGAGGCCAGCTTGAGGGAGTGGGAAAAACGACTTGAGGAGGGCAGGATGCGATTGCAGGAAGGTGAGCGGCTTCTCAATGAGCGTGAAAACTCCTTGAAGGAGCGAGATGAGGCATTGAAGCAGATTAATCGAGAGGTGGCAGAGGCCCGTTCATACATTGAAAATGAACGGGTTCTTATCCAGAAATCAGATGTTGACCTCAATGCTCGTGCAATGGCTCTCTCAGAGAAAGAAAGGGTACATTCTCCACGCTTTTCTGATGATTCAAACCTTGTACTTTTTATGGTAATTGTTTTCGATTTGTAGGTTTTAGTTCTTTCTGCGCAATATTGTACGACAGGTGCTGAGAATATCATTTGTCTGTGCTACGTCTACAAGTACTTCTGGAATTTGAGGCGTCGGAAGTTTCTGATTTCTTCATCACCTTGAAATGAGGAGGTTTTTGCTGAGATCACTCTTGTTAAATGCAGGCTCTAAGTGAGCGAGAGTTGGAGATATTGAAAAAGGAACAGGATTTGATACTCGCCGAGGAGAGGATTGCAGATAAAACCCGGGTATGCTTGAACATACGACGCCTTAGATAGGAAATCGCTATTTTAATTAATATTAGTACTGTCTTCGCGATCCTCTTGCTAAGGTAGGAAAAATATGGGGAATTAAGTGTATGCGGCAGTTGTTTCACATCACAAAATGCAAGGGTCTAGTATGTTTTTACACATAGTTAATTTATTTATGCCCGGTTTGCCCAGGAGTTTGAGGCGCGCGAGCAACAAGTTCGGGAGACGGAAGAATACGTTGTGCAAGAGAGAGCTCGCTTGAATGACTTTGAAACTGCTTTGAAATTTAGGGAGGCGACCTTAGAGGAGCAGAAACATGAACTCGTAAGCTTCCTCATTTCTAATCATTGAATAGGCGTGTGTCTATCTCTTCACAAATCTCACTCATAGAGAGAAACAGTGAAACTACTTCCTAGGAAAGAGTCGCCATGGGTTTTTTTTATTTGGTGAACGCCAGTGAGGAGTTTCATCTGACAAACCTCTCCATGCTCTGGAAGTGGTGTGGAAGCATGTTTTTGTTGTGTGGTCAAGATCCAGAGATTTAACCATTGCCGTCAGAGGTCTTAAAGTTTCTTTTGAGGATTCTTGCTATTATCGTTGAGGAAGAAACTGGGATGACTTGGGCCGTATTGTGGTTTTACTCAGGCTGAAATGGAAACACTTCTCAAGAGTCATACCTCAGAAGTGGATTCAAAGAAAGCAGAGTTGCTGACAGCGGAGGAAGAGCTGCGCTCAGTTCGCAAAGTACTTGCTGCCGAGAAGGAGGAGGTTGAAACCTTGAAACTAGTTGCTGAATCCCGGGAGGCTAGGTTGCGGCATCTGGAAGCAGCGATCACGGCAAGGGAAGAAGAGTTGAAACTGCGAGTCCAGGAAGTCGTGGACCGCGAGAAGGTTTTAGAGCGTCGTTTGGAGGAGGTGAGCTACTTGGAACAAGGTATACGTGTTGAGGAAAAGAAGTATGAGAACGAACATCAGCGCATTGCGGAGCTGAAGGAGGAGATTCGCAAAGCCAAGGAGGAAATGGAGAAAAATAAACTGAAGCTGGAACTTCAAAAGCAACAGATTGAGGAGGAGCGAGAGAATCTTCGGCGAGAGTGTGAGCTTGAGCGACAGGAAATTGAGGAAGAGAGGGAGAAGGTCCGGAAAGACTGGGAGGAGGAGCGTGAGGAATGGGAGCAGCAAAGGCTTCTTGTCCAAAAGGATGTGGAGTACAAGAAGGAGCAGCTAGAGTTAGAGCAGGAGCGTCTCCGTGGAGAGTTGAAAGCAGAACGTGAAAGGCAGGGTGCAGAACTAGAAAATCTGCGTGTGAATCTCCACAATGACCTGGAAGTACTGCGTGAGAAACTGAAGGCAGAAGTTGAGTACGAACGCGATGCCCTTCGCAAGGAGATCGAAGCTGACCAGGAACGGGTTGCAGGTCTTCGAGAGGAATCACGGAAGGCGATTGAAGCTGAAAGAGAGCAGGTTGATGAGGAGCGCAGCCGGATCAGACAGGAGCTCGAGCTCGAGAGACAGCAGCTGGCAGAGGAGAGCGAGCGAGCACATGCTGCAATTTACCTCGAGAGGCAAAAGATTGAAGACGAGCAAGAGAAACTGAAGGCGCTTGAACAGGAAAGAGAAGAGCTTGTTAGGATTCAAGTTCAATTAAAGCAGGAGATCGACGAAATAAGGGCAAGGAAACAATTTGTAGACGAAGAGGCCCAAGAGCTGAAACAGCAGAAGGACCGATTTGAGCGTGAGTGGGAGCTTCTGGATGGGAAGCGGGAGGCTACGAGAAAAGAGCGAGAGAGGTTTGAGGAAGAGTTTAAGAGGGTCACTGAATGGATGCGTGATGAAGAAGAGCGGATGAAGGAAACAAGACGGGAATTTCAGGAACAATCTCGAAGGATGACCGAGGAACTCCAGAAGGAACGGGAGTCATGGGAGTCACGCTTGGAGACTGAGCGAAACCAGCTTTACACACAGCTCGATGCGGAGCGCCAAGAATTGAACCGCAACCTTGAACGCCAACGCGAGGATCTTGACCGTCGTCTTGAATTAGAAAGTGAAGCCTTCGCGAAACAATTTGAAGAGCGGGAGGCTCAATTGAGGGCTGAGGTAGAGCAGGAGAAAGAAGATCTGAGAAAGAATCGTGGCTCTGTCATTGGAGAATTAGAGCAGCTGCGGGCAGAGCGCTCCAAGCTTGAGAAGGAGCGCCAGGAACTCTTGAAACAACGAGCAGACGCTGAGAAAGAATGGAATGAAATTAAGAAGGATATCCACCAGCTGCAGGTGCAGGGTGAGAAGCTACGTGAGCAGCGCCAAAGTCTGCACATTGAGCGCCAAAACACGCTCCTTGAGGCTGAGCGGCTGCAAAAGCTGCGGGATCAGATGAAAGGTTCTGAGGGCTCCATGAGTATGCGTGTGTCGGAACAACCAATGCGCATGGAAGAGGAGGTTGTGTCCCCTCATTCGCATGGTCTCGTTCGCACTGATACTGTACAAACAGCTGGACTCCCTTTTGTACCCGGGACGCACCAAGCCTCAAGCTCTCAAACACCTTCACGAAGGATGATTGCCAGGACGCCGAGTAGACTTGCTTGGATTCAGCGATGTGCAAGCAGGGCTTCCCAGTTGTTTTCGTCCCCTAACAAGCTGCTAACAGGTCAAGAGCCAATTCAGGAAGAGAAGACAGATGACGAGGGTGAGCCAAGGCCAGGTGCAAATGATCCAAGCTCAAGATTTAACCAGTCACAGCTCGGCCAGGTCTTGGGTACTACTGAATATTCTCATAGGTTCAAAAGGACACGGTCTATACAAAGGGTCGTTGAAGAGGCCAATGCTATTCTGGGTTTACAAGGAGAGGAGAACTTTGAGTCCAACGGAAATCGCTCAAATGTTGTTACATTCATTACTCCTGATGCTAGTGTTGATACTCGGAAAAAGAAAAGAGCTAGAGGAAACGTGGATGATGAAGTGCCTCTTCTCCAGTCGCAGCTGGATGCAGAGGATCAGGGTGGCACGAAGCGGAAGAAGAGGATCAAAGATATTATGGTCGAGTCTGAGACCAACGGTGACTCTCTTGTTGACACCCCACGTTCTCGTGTTGTTACTCCCGCCACCAAGCGCTACAATTTTAGGCCCACTACCATGTAAGTATTAGCTCCATGTTTTTCTTTTGGTTGTGCTCAGAGATATTAGAACTGTTATCATTATTCAAGTAATCCATTCGTTGATCTTTTATCCACCTGTGGATACTGTGGAGCAGTGCTACTCCTCAGCTAATTCATTTTACAAATCATATTCAGTTCGAACGTTGGCTTTGGAAGCTAATTGTGAATGCTCTGTTTCAGCGTGAACATGATAGGTGCCTCTGAGAACGAGTCGTCCCAGCATCATGATCATTCAAAGAAGGCAGTTCCTGCAACTAACCAACCAGCAGCTGCATCTGTCGACAGGTTGCCTGACGCTTCATCACGACCCGTTCAAGTAAGTGTGCACCAGGTTTGTTGTATTTATGTGAATGTATCACTGTTATGAAGTGATTGTTATTATGTTTTGCAGTTTTATGATTGCGCTTCTTTTTAAATTACCCGGATGGATCATGAATTTGGCTTTTGCATGTGATTCTACTGAACATTATTGCGCCCTGATTGTGGCTTCAAAACTTGGGGACACCTAATCTGGTAGTTTCCATGGATGTTCGCTCTCGTAATGGACGTTTATTTTGGTTATTTGTATAACAGGACACAGAGATTGGCATGCACGAAGCGTCGGCTGTGGAAGAGGGATTCGAAGCACGCGAAAAAAATAATGCAGTAGCAGAGGATGATCAAGAAAGGGAAACTGCTGCTGTGGTCGATCATTTTACTAAAACGCAAGTAGTGACAGAAACCACTACAATTGTAACTGAAACCATCAGAGAACAAACAGTGTTTGACCTAAATATAGGAGAGGATAATGTAGAGATCGCTAGGACAGAGCTAGAGCAAGAAGGTATTCCGGCGGCAGAAGAAGTATATTTGTCCAGATCGGTGGAGTTGCCGGGTGAAGCAGGGGAGGCAACCGCAGGTGATTCCCTTGTTCAGGCCGATGAAGTTGATGCCAGGGATGCACAAAACCAGCCTGATCGTTCTGATGAGGAAGTTGCTGAGGGAATGGAAGACTCAGCTGAGGAGGTTGATGAAGATGGGAATGGTACTGAGAGTGGTGAAAATGGTGATGCGGCTTCGGTTGATGGAGAATCTCTTTCTGAGGAGGAAAGCGGAACAGAGGAGGTTGAGGAGGAAGATGTAAGGGAGGTTGAGGATGAGGATGAGGATGACACAAGAGAAGACGAGCCAGACGACGAAGGACCTAAACCAACAATTCGAGAGAAGATATGGGACTTTTTAACCACATGAGTTACAGTGTAATGATATTTAAGCCGCAGGCTTGTAGAATTGTAGGGTTCAGCAATTTTAGGGTTATAGACTTTCAATTGACACGCAAATGAGGGTAGGTCTTTGATTATGTACCTGACCCCCTCTCCACCTTCCATTTTTTCTCTAAAGCAATCATGTCCAAGTAGGAAAGAGCCGACCGTGTTCGACACTGATCGCAGTTCATTTTTGCTGGTTGCTTTTGCTTTACTCATGTACATACATGGCAGCATTACAACTACTGTGTTTTATGTTTTTATGTTTCTAACCCCCTTCTTTTCCCTTTTCTTTCTTTCAAACAGCGTTTTCTGGTGTCACCCTCCACTCATAGTAAAAGTCTGCCCGAAATACTTCCAACAATGTCGATCCCAGCCGGCTATACAAATCAACATCGGTTTCGGTCCGCAGCAGGAACCAGAAAACAACACTGGATTGCTTTTCATTGGTCTAATGAACATTGTGAGAACATCATCTCGTTTACTGACAATTCAACACTCTGCACAATGTTAAACGTGCAAGCACGCCAACTTTGCAGATCGTTCTTGAATGCAGCTTTTCAGGTGGTGTTCTCTGCTGCAACTGGGTCATCGCACAATCTAAATCCTAACACCAGCATGGCACTTCTCAAGGCCCACAGTGATAGAGCAGCATAGATCTGGTCACTCCCTTGCAGACCATCGAGCCATGTGCACTGAACCAATTCTCATAACTGGATATTGAGACAAAGTGTGCCATCAGTCAACACACAAGACCAGATTTGGGGGAAGCTTGCGACTCCATAGCATCTGGCGGTAAATAGTGGCCTTGACTTGACCTTGGACGTCCCACGATGTTCTTCTGGTCACGTTTCTGGTTCAAGTGGGAGGAGGTGGTTCTGGGATTTGATTTAAGAAATGGTTCCCATTTTTTCTTTTTTCTTATTGAGATACTGTATTGGTGAACAGGACCAATTCTGCAACATGGGTGTCTGCATCGGAGCCATAATTGAGGGGAAAACTATTCTCAAAGAGCGCTATGTTGGAGCAAAGCAAGCTCCATGTGAACTCTTGGGAGAATATGACCACTTGCTTAGGGAGGAGGAAGTTGTTTTTTCCACAATGTTTTGGAGGGTCAGTTATGAAATTATTTACCAAGATATCAATGTTGCAAATATCCTTAAAAGACTACTTTCTAATATAGAAAAGTCAAATATATATATATATATATATATATATATATATATAGTTAATAAAAAAATTAGACAATAATCAAGTTCCTAAAACCCTTGTTTTATAATTTTGATTTCTTTTCTTTGTATAGTTATTACTTATAGTAATGCTATACTTCTAAGTACTTATATATATATATAATTTTAATGTATCTCTATTTATGCAAGAATTTAATTTGATATTAAAAATATATTTTCTTATAAAAAGTAATTACATTAGATATTTAAGTAGGAGATAAGAAATAGATACTATCAATTCAAAATATTTTGTCCAATAAGTTGGAAATAAAAGTAAACTATTAGATGGTCATTATTATTCTTGAAAATATCATAAAATCTTACTACACCAATTGTAGTAATTAGTATGGACCACATTATTTATGCATATTGGTTTCCAACAAGGCCCATATATATATATATATATATAAATTAGTATGGACTACACTATTTAATAATTCACACTATTTATGACTTGGATTAAATAGTATAAATCACACTATTTACAAATATTTCTAAATAGCATGGATCAAGAATCTCCAAGCTTGTATTATTAAAGCCTTCCTTTAAAATTTTGCTATAATGTGAAGCAATTACAACACAAACTGCAAGTATCAAGGAAAGCCAAGTTGTTGTGTTGTCAAGTGTCACTCTATACAATTAGCTGAAGTATAGTGCACACATCAAAATAGTAATTGTTGCAAAGATGGCTACCCATCACACATCATAGCCAACTGACCTAGCTACACATAAATTAGTATAGACTACATTATTTAGAAATCTACACTATTTTCCAATCCGCACTAATTACTATAGTTGGAATAATAGTTAGATGATTATTTATATTATAATAAAAAAAATTATATTTTTAATTTTATTTTTCATATTTAAATATCTAAAATAATAATAAAAAATATATTTTGAAATATTATTATTTAATTGATAATATTTAAAAATATATAAATTAATTAAATATAAATATAAATATAAATATTTTTAATTCTTATAAATTTTTTAGCTATATATATATGTATATACACATTCAAGTTTATATCCACACTTATTAATTATAAAATTAAATTTTAATATAAAATTTATAGTTATTTTTTAATCTCTAAATTCTACAAATATATTTGAAATTAATTGTGCACTTTTATAATATGTAAGTTCATATAATTTATCTTTAATATTTAAAAGAGTAATTAAATAAATAAAAAATATTAAATATTATAATAAGTAACAATATATTATTATATTATTTTTAAAAATAAAAGAAAACAATGGAAAAAAGATTTTTTTTAATATGTTAATTCAATCAGCTTTTTTAATATAATTTAAATAAATACAATAAAAATTATTTATCTCTTGTTTGATGGTAATAGGTATTCTTGTATATTATTTTTTCTTCAAACACTATATTATCAATATATTCTTTACATCTATAGGTAGTCATTTTCTTTACATATATTTTAAAATTTGACTATTATAAAGGTTAGAAATTGCTTATATTCAATCAAATATCAAATTTAACCAAGAATCACAAAAAAAAATCTCTTTAATTATAGATTTTAAAATCAACTTCTTTTAAATATTATTTTGTATCTTTATTAATTTATCAATTTAATTTCTATTTACTTAATATATAAAATATGCCACTACAAAGTACCAATAAAAATTGTTGTTATAAATCTATACTTTGTACAACTATAACTCATATATGTGCTTTATTTAAATGATTTCTAATGTTTCTATGCTACAATGTGCTTCTATGTATTCTTTACCTACTAACAATTTAACTTCAATTTCTATTTGCCCTTAGTGTTGAATCTTATATGGCTATTTTTAAACCTATCATCTCTATTGTTAAAATTTTAATATAGGATATTGATCTATTTTTCTACTCTTACATTTAATCCACCAATATATGGAGTATTAGTAGAAGTAAAATCTATTGAAGAGCAATTAGATCATACACAATTTTAGGTTAAGTGCTTTTAGCTAATATTTTTCTTTTAGTACTAACTATAAAATTCAAATTCCTTATATATTGTAAGAACATTGAATGTATGCTTTAATAATTTTTTATTTTTATATTTATATTATATATATATATATATATATATATATATAGTTAAAAATTAAAGATATGAATATAATTAAAATTAAAATTGGTAATATTTTTAAAAAATTAAATTGACATATATATCATATTACACATAAATTTTGTAAAATTATCTAAAGTCAATAGCACAAAAGATTAAAATAAATTTGTAATACAAGATGATCCTTAATTCTTAGTGATTAGTAGGCTACATAATATAAAAAATAAATCTTAATTTTAAAGCCAATCTTGGAGGTCTCTTAAGAAGTTTTAATATCTAAAATTATAATTTAAAAGGATTTGGTCCAAAAGTCTTAAAAATGATTTCTTTTTCGTGAATAAAAATTAATTTTTTTAGCTTCAACCTTTTAGAAAAAAATATGGAGTGCAAATAGGCTATAAAATGAACTAAAATATTTTCTAATATAATCTCAAATAAGGCAACTTTATATCTTGATTGTGATAATTTTGATATTTATAAAAAGCTTAATATTTATATATTTTTTATAGAGATTTTAAATAGTTTCTTTTACAACTACTTACATTTGTGTAAAATGTTCTTAAAGAGAGCTTAAATCAGATTCCAAGGGACAACATTGTTTTTACCATGTAGGAAAAAAGTGCATCCTACCTCATACTTTTGTTTTAAGGTTTGTTTTGTTGATTTCTAAGTATAAAGTCAACCAAGAGAGCCTTTCAATTTGAGCCAATGACAAGCTCTAAAAGTTGCAACCTCTTACCTTCTCTCCTTAATATAAAGATCCCCATAGACAATAAGTTAATATGTATAACAATGATTATTTATTTATTTGAATCTAAAAATTAGCCAGTAATAAAAAAAAGATCAAGAAAAATATTCAAAATTTTATTTCAAAAAGATTCTATGAATAATAATTTGTTTATTTTATTAATTATACAAATAAAGATGTCATGCTCACAAAGCTATTAATAAAGACCTCAATTGCCTTCAAATTTAATGCCAATGTAAAAATAATTGAAGTGCAGCTAAGTATATTAGAACGCACATACAATAGAAAATTGTTGTTTAAATTCTAATCATATCTATTATGACTAAACCTCTAGACTTATAATGATTAACCAACTGCAGTATATGTCCCAAATCATCAATAAAGTGGCTTAAATAGCCCCCTGCAAAGCTTCTTACATACAACTAGCATATGTTATTTCAAATTGGTGTATGCAAATTGTAATATTCATATCCCAAACAGGGAACAATAGACTTATGAGGGCCCAATTTATCACAAAACTCTTAAATCAAAACCAATGAGACCATTTGGAGTAGGATTCTATTCAAACAAATTGGTTACAGATTTTCTGAAATTGAAGGTGCATATGACCAATGCCTTGATTTTAAATTTTATAAAAGAAAAATGGATTATATTCAATCTGTGTGTGTATATATATATATGTATATATAACTTCATAAATTAGCCTTTTTTCTAATAACCCTAATGAAAAAAATTAATCATTACACAGCAAAACATTTTTAAAAATTACAATTGAAGGACTTAAATGCCTCAGAGTAATCCAAATCCAGAATATTGCACATGTTGAGATCAAAATTCTTATTAGCTAATCTCAAATAATCAAAAGGGCAGAAACCAAGGGATAGTATGTTATAGGTGTCATCATATATGTATTGGTCTAATTCAAGGGACAGAATCAATTATATTCTAATTTGTGGGATTTGTAAATAAAATAGACATGTAACCCATGAACATGATGCATGTGGGCAACTTTGCCCTAGAAATATATACAGATAATAATTTTTTGTTTTATTTATGCATCTGAACATATTTTTTAAATTCAATATGTGTTAATTCAAAATTATGTTTTTAAAATAATGATTGAAATACAAGATCCTAGTTTTAAAGCATACTCAATTCTTCTATATAATTTGATTGCAATATGATATGACATCTTAAATTGCAAAAAAAATTCAAGTTTAAAAGTTAAAGATTACATTTCTTTTACAAAGTAAATTTTAATATCAATTTAAAATATATTCACTAATTCAAACCAATATTGCATCATTGAATACAGCTAGGCAGCATAACAAGGAGCCAAATAATGGAGATTTTCTGACTTATCAAATTATGCAAGTGTTCCAATAATCAAAAAATAGAAAATTCCTTAAGATTCCTCTATATATTCTTATATTTTATATTTATTCTCTTCAATACAAGTACAAATATAATATAGAACAATCAGAATTTCAATACACATATTAAGTATTTATAATTAATAAAAAAATGTTTTAAATTCTATTCTAAAAAATTCATACTCTTATTTTCCACATTCTTGTTTCTTCAAGTGAAGTTGTGTGTGTAGAAACCTCACAAATAACTAGCTAAAAATCCAAGTTCTTGGTTAAGAAGGTGATTTTCCAACTATAGAGTTACATCATGCACAAGAACCCTTTCACCCCCCCAAATAAATAAATAAATAAATAAAATAAAATAATGTTCCATTTGAAAGCTAAGAGCCCCTTTGGTTGAGAACCATTGGAGTATGAGGAGGAAGAGCTTTAGGGCAAACCATCACTTGTGGGCACCAGCTCTTTCACATTCATCTTACTGTTTGTAGAAAGCCACTTCATTTTTATGGATCTACACTTTCCAACCACAAAGACATGGTCGCTATACTTCTCACAGCTCCTTCTCTTTTGGGAAAAAAAAAAGAAAAAAGAAAAAAGAAACTGTATAATTATTCATCAAAAAAAAAAAAAAAAGAAAAGAAAAGAAAAGAAAAAGGAAATAAACCACCTTTTTCACCACAAAAAACTCAATGAAGGAAAACAAGCATTCCCCATGGAAGGTAAAGAAGTTGGGTGAGTTTTGTATACAAATGTTTTTTGTGGTTTTCTGCTGCTTTTCCAAGTATGAATGTATGGATGTATGTGCAAATGACCTCATTGGATGATAATTAAAACATTTATTACTACTAATAGTATTACTTTTGTTTTGGTTTTTATCTTATGTGGATGGGATAGGGCAAGACATACCAATCATGGCTGAGTCTCCAATCATCTCCATTCCTCTTTGATGGAACCATTCAAAGTGGGTTGTGCCACATATTGCTTCAATTATAATTCTAAAAAAAGTTATATGTTTTGCATACATATGGGTAGAATCCATAGATGGATGGGGTGGTGAGGCCAATAAAGCATACATACACTCACTTTTAAATCAATTGTGTTTTTAGAGAAGTATGACAATCAGGGCAGCTTTCTAAATTTTTCATGCCTCTTTTGCCTAAAAGAAGAATTCCTGAACAAGGCAGCAAAGTCTTAGAACTAAGAATCAAAGTCATACATAGTGAAGCAATATTTTACCACAGTATGTATATAAATAGAAAGAATGGGGAAAGAAGAAGACCACCATGACTCTGTGGTTGCCAAATATATTATTTAGGCCAACAATGCATTATTGGAAAAAATCATGTGTATGCCAAACAGCAATAATGCAGACAGAAAAATTCAGTTTTACTATACAAATGATTGAAAGGGATCTGAAGTAGTTCACCACAATTTGCTGCCCTCCTAGTCTCTGGATTTTAGGGTTCTGACCTATTAAAAGCTCCCCAATCTTCAGCCTCTCCATGTTGAACTACTCATTTGAAGTCAATGAAGGTTTTTTCACCTTTTTATCATATATATATATATGTATACACCCATTACAAATCTAGAGGCAAAACTGGTTCCTAATTCATTGGTGTGATGAGGAGAAAGAATCAAGGGTGGCTTTTCAATGGCTCTCAAACACATGCATGCCATTTTCATAGAAGCAAAGCCAACTCAAAATAACTTAAAAGTCAACGGACTCTATAATTAGTTTTCCAAGGTTGCTAAAAAAATAAAACATTCCTGTGTGTTTGACCTAATGTGCACACAAGTACAGGAGCTCAAGGTGAAGCAAACTGTGGAGTTATATCATGTGGGTTCTTAGTGGTGGGATAACTAGAACAGGACCCATGTGAAAAGTTTGGAAATTTGGGTCAATTTTTAAGACCCATCCCCATTTCCCTAATAATTTGAAAGGTAGGCAATGTGGCTCTCCAAGTGCAATTTGACTCTCCAAGTCATTGTCAAGAGCAATGAATCAGCTCCTTTATTAAATATAAAATAACAAAACAAACAAACAGAAACAAAACAAAGAATAAAAAAAGAAGACCAACTTTGAATGGAACACTACACATGGGTGGCCTACACAAAAAAAAAATGAATAGCTCACAGGATTTGCATTTTCAGTCTGCTTTTGACCCAGCCACTGTAACAAGCATCTGTAAAATTGCCAGAAAAATAAATATATTAGACACTGTAGAAAAGAGCATACTAATCGCTCATCGTTCCCATTGTTTTTAACACGTCAAACACAAACACACACACATAAATATAAACAAACACACACATTTATATATATCTATATATATATATATAGAAAAAGCAGTAAAATGGTTAGCAACTAGCTTTCAAATGGCGAAGCAAAGTTCGCCGCAAGGGGGTCTGTTGCATGGGGAAAAGAGATGCAACATCGCACAGGAAGGAAATCAAAGAAACAAAAGAAAAAAGAAACATGGATATGCACACAAATACTTACACACACACACACACACACAGACTCACACATACACAGACACACAGACTCACACATACACAGACACACACACACACAGATACAGACATAGACACACACAGAGACACAGATACAGACATGGACACACACACACACACACACACACACAGACTACCAGCGGCGATGCATTGGTGAGGAGAAGCGGGACCTTCATCGCCTGCCAACTCTGATCCAATTCTTCTGCCTCGCACGCTGCCGTTGTCTATTTTTTTCCCACTCTCCCCCCCGTCGTCATTACCGTCCCTTGCGACGCGCCTCGTCGCATTGCTAGCCTCGGTTTGTATCTCCGGAGTGCGAGCGCAGCTAGACTTTCCCTGTGAGTGCTTCCTCAACCAGTTCCTGCGTAGATCCCGTTTGCGAGGATTTGGGGGTGACTGGGGAGCTCCGAGGTTGCTTGCGGGGGAGGCTGGACCACCCTCGTGGATTTGTCGGTGACGTGTAGTTGCCGGAGCTGGCTTTCCTTGAGGCAGTTAGATTGCGCTTTTCAGTAGTGTCTAGCTTTGTTGTGGGTCACTATTGGTGTGGGTTCGATTGGGGAGGAGTTTGAAGATCCCGCCGAGCGGATCGTTGCAGTGTGACTTGGCCCTGGTGGTGAGTTTCGACGTTTTGGCTCTGAGATGAGGGCGATGGAGGGGATGGTGAGAGTCCGGGCGGTGTTGATGACGGTGGTGGTGGTGGCGGTGGTAGCCATGGTGCACGTGACGCCGAGCATGGGGGCGTTCATCGTGGAGGAGAACAGTCTCATGTTGTCGACTCCCGAGAGCTTGAAAGGGACTTACCAGAGCGCTATCGGCAATTTTGGAGTACCGCAGTATGGCGGCACTTTGTCGGGATTTGTGGTTACACCGACGGTGAACTTCAAGGCGTGTGAAGCGTTTCCTGCCGATCACCTTCGGGCTAAGCCCGGCGCTCGCCCCAACTTCGCCCTCGTCGATCGCGGCGGTACTACCCCTTCCCTTATGTTGAATTTCCGTTTCTCGTCAAGGTTACTGATCGGGTGGCCCCGGCAACCAGCGCCGATCGCTTGCGGTTTTCGACTTCTGTTTTCCAATTCGGTGGCTACTTCGTCGGAATTCGAACCATAATTGTTGGCGGTTTTGGTAGTGCTGTGTTACGACTGTCTGATTTGTGCACGTGCTAGCGATCTGAATTGGTCGTTGGATTGGGTAATCCTGGGTCAATCGTCATTTAGGCTCCTGTTTCCATTATCAGGGAAGTTTGAGTGGGATCAGTTGAACATCGGTTTGAACCAGATTAAGCAAGTGGAGTTTTATGAAGAGGAAAGATTACGGCTTCCCAACGCACAACAGATTTATTGCCTTGTACTTTTTTTGCCGATCAAAAGCTTGGACAAGGTGGTGGAATTACGTGAGGGCGTCTTTGAGAACGGTGCCGCAGAACTGTGCCCTTACCGATCTCAATCTCTGACGCTGTGACAGTCTTCGATGTAGAACTGGGCATTTGGACCACAACGGCGATGATGGAGTGTGTCCAGATGATTTGATGGGTTTGATAAGCTCTTCGAGGCAGGCCTCGTTGACATAGAATGAACTGGATTGGTGGTTTGCTAGCGAGGTGGATTAGATGGAGTATTGATGCATTTGGGTTTGTGCAGATTGCTACTTTGCAACCAAGGTGTGGCACGCGCAAGAAGCCGGAGCAGCGGCGGTGCTTGTGGCGGACAATATGCAGGAGGAGCTCATTACCATGGATTCCCCCGAGGATGACCCCGCAGCATCCAAATACCTGAGCAACATTTCCATTCCGTCTGCTCTCATCACTAAGGACTTCGCGGATAAGTTGAAGAAAGCCTTGACCGACAAGGAATTGGTGACCATGAAGCTCGACTGGCGAGAGTCGCTTCCACACCCCGACGAGCGCGTGGAGTACGAGTTTTGGACCAACAGCAACGACGAGTGTGGCCCTAAATGCGTTGCGCAGGTTGACTTTGTGCGAGATTTCAAGGGTTTTGCGCAGCTTCTGGAGCGCGGCGGGTACACTCAATTCACTCCCCATTACATCACGTGGTTTTGCCCGCAGGTATAGCAATGCTTTCGTACCCTCTCTCTTTTCGATTCAACGTCAGCCTTATACTTTGGACTCAATTAGGGCTCTCAGCAAATGAGGAGACTGTGATATGAATCAGTTAGGACGTACAGGACTTTGAAGCCGCACCCACAGTCCTTAGAATCGAACTCACTCAATTGCTTCCGTATGATCGATCGGTGTGGTGATTGTAGATGTTCATTGAAAGCAAGCAGTGCAAGGCGCAGTGCATCAACAACGGCCGTTATTGCGCTCCAGATCCTGAACAGGATTTCTCCAAAGGATACGATGGCAAGCAAGTGGTCACCGAGAATCTCAGACAGCTGTGCGTGTTCAAGGTCACGAACGAAAGCAACCCCCGCCAGCCATGGAAGTGGTGGGACTACGTCACCGATTTCCAGATTCGCTGTCCGATGAAGCAGAACAAATATGGCCCCGAGTGTGCCGAAGAAGTCATCAAATCCCTTTGTAACTCCTCGATCCCTGTCCAGCAGTTTGGTTAATCATCTGCTTCTTTGTCAAGCTATGCTTTAAGAAGATGGCCTAGTGCTAAACCCTAGATGGATTTTGGTATGCAGCCATCGATGTGGAAGCCGTGCGCAAGTGTATGGGCAACCCAGATGTGGACGAAGACAATCCAGTTCTGAAGCACGAGCAGGATGCGCAGGTTGGGTCAGGGACTAGGGGAGATGTAACGATCTTGCCGACGCTCATCGTTAACCAACGGCAGTACCGAGGTCCGCTATCGTTTTTCCAGCCTTGTTCTTGCAGCTTGCAGGAGCAGGCTTGAGGTGTAGGTAGTTAATAATGCAGCTCTTATTTAGGCTTGAATTCTTCGCTTGTCTCAATTCAAACTCTTTGTCGGTCCATCTTTAGGCAAATTGGACAAGACGGCGGTGCTTAAGGCCATCTGCTCGGGTTACCAAGAGACCACGGATCCAGCTGTTTGCTTGAGCGACTCGGTGGAGACGAACGAGTGTTTGGTCAACAACGGAGGGTGCTGGAAGAGTGGCTCCTTGACCGCTTGCAAGGTACTTGCCTCCATCTTCTTTCTTACTTAGGTATGCGTTTTTCAACGCCGGGGACGGGATTCAGGAAGTATTATCCTTCATTTGAAATCGTTCGGTTTAGGGTTTTGTTTCAAAAGGGTGTGGATTGCTCTTCTCCTTGCAGGATACCTTCCGAGGTCGTGTTTGTCAATGTCCTCTTGTTTCTGGCGTCCAATTTGAGGGCGACGGTTACACGCATTGCGAAGCGAATGGACCCGGGCGTTGTAAGCTACAGAACGGCGGCTGTTGGGAGGAGACCAGGGCGGACGACGTTCGGTATTCGGCCTGCCAGGTGTGTGTCTGTGTGTGTGCATGCTGTGATTTTTTGTACAGTTTTTGCGTAGATTTCTCTTAAATTTCGCCGATTGCTTGCATCTCTTATTTTGAACATTACTAATGCCGCTGTTCATTCCATTCGGGAAGCGCATATAGTTAGGCTCTCAACATTTTGTGTCTGGGACTTGTGCAGGAGAACTATCACTCGGGTTGTCATTGTCCCGAAGGCTTTCAAGGGAACGGATCGGCGGGTGCCGGCGGTTGCGTAGGTGAACATTCATATCCTTCCTTCTTTCCATCTTAGTGTGCTGATAACACCTCTGCATCAATCCAACCTCTGAGTATGATTTGCCTCTTCATATTGTTAGACAACTATCAAATTTATCGAGGGATTGCAGCAGAAGTGGGTGGAAGCAGTAGCTTAACAAAGTTGCGCTGGATGCAGATATCGACGAATGTAAAGAAAAGACCAAATGTCAGTGCCCTGAATGTAAATGTACCAACACTTGGGGCTCCTACAACTGCGAATGCTCTGGCGGACTTCTCTACATGCAGGAGCACGATACTTGCATAAGTGAGTCCTCTGCGTCTTAGTAACCACGTGTTAAGTTTTACGATTCATTGTGGTGAGCAGTTTAGAGCAAAATACCAAAACAAAACTGTACAAAAAATCTTATTTATCTCAACTAATCGTATTTGTTGAGTAATTTATCACCGCAGACCAGAAGAGTGCGCAATCCAAGCTGGGCTTGACAGTTTCACTCGTCGTCTTGGCCGGTCTCTCTGTTCTTGCGCTCGGCAGCTACATTGTCTACAAATACCGCCTCCGGGTACTCATCACACCCTCTCGTTTAATAGGTTTTACAGGGCCAAGTCCATCATTCATGTTTTGTGAATTCATATATTGTGAGTATTTTCAATGATACGTGAGCATGGATGCTATGGTGCAGTCATACATGGACTCAGAGATTCGAGCGATTATGGCGCAGTACATGCCGTTGGATAACCAAAATGAATCAATCCAGAGCCACCTGCAAGACGACGACGTATGAGGTTTTAGGGCTCAAGTGGAAACCCCAAACAGGATAATTGTATGAAATGTCCTGATACAGTATTTTGAAAGCAAGAAGTGCGGTGTGTGTCGCCTGGAACGATTTACGGATCAGGGTAGCGCGACGTCAAGCAAGTGTAGGAAAACACTGCTAATGTATGCAGGAGATATAGTTTACTAAACTGGGTGTTCATGTGTAAATTGAAGACGAGGAGATGAGAGCGGCAAGCTGAGGGAAACTAGAGTTAGACCAGTGCACGCGTTTTTCACATCATGCAAAATTGATTACAATGCTCCTGCTGATCAGTTGCAACGGTGGGATCCTTGCAGAGACTTAGTTTTTATGTAGAAGCAGGAGTTGCGATGAAATTATTCTTGTCATGATCTGTCTCACACCACCTAAATAGCTGCATGTTATGTTTTTGTTCCCATCTCTCTGGTTTTACTTTCTGGTTTAACAATTACAAGATCGTAGATCACTTGGGAGCTTCTCCAAGTTGCCGACCTTGCAAATCCTTCGAGGTGTTCAAGCTCAGGCACTGAATGGTTGCTTGATCTGGTGCAGATGAGGACCCTTGTGGACAGGTACTCTGCCAAACCCAGTGAGTTAAGATTTGTGCATGTTTTCAACTGTAAACACAGACCCAGTAGGACCTCATAGCCAATTCTGCTTTAGTGATGTAGCCAGTGTTGAAAACTGAAGAGGCAACGTGAAGGTTTGCCTCCAGTCTTCACCATTCTGGCATTTGCATCGTTGCTCTCAGACATGTCCTATTTCTCTATTACATAACCAGTAAATGGATGAATGTTCCAAAGGACATAAACAAGCCCTTTCATTGGCCCAGGTTTTTACTTTTATATTATCAACCAGACCATTGGTTTTGTGAAGAAGTGTCTTAATACAGCAGAATATTAATTGTTGTTTACATAAGATTCAGAGGAAATGTTTCTAAAGTGGAGATCACAAAAACTATTTCTGTGTTTGGTAGTTTTTGCTAATTGTTACTGAGCAACTCAAACTTCGAATTTCACGGAAGTTGAAAGTATGAATACTTCACTAGTTTAACATTGGTATGAAAATGTTTTGCAAAACAATAAGTGTTTATTATAAAGGTAATATTGTGAAGTATTGGTATCCACTTAAGATTAAAATAATACTAAGATTTATTTGACATTAAAGTGTCAAAATTTATGTGTTGTACATGTGTCTGTGTACATACCAGATCTTAAATACAATATGTCTTACTCTGAATTTAAAATTTTAAGGATTGATTTTGTAAAACATGCATTTTCATTTAAATAAAAGGATAGGTTATATGGTAATTGAAGCTACCATCTTTGGTGGACAGTTCTGGATTTTAAAATTTGATCTACTTATTGAATTGGATACTTATTGTATGTTAATTTGGTACTATACCACCTAAAACTATATTATTTTATACTTAAAATTTTTCAGAACCAATCTATTTTAGTCATCGTATTCCAATAATGGTACAAAATATTAAATGCTTATTTATACAGTTTTTAATTATAAAATATGTTAAACTAGCAATGTTTTAATTCCAACATTATATAAATTTACTAAAGTGCATGAATAAATACTATTACTAAAAATGATTCCTTTTTAGTACAAATATTTTTCATTAAAAATAAAAAGGGAAAATAATACTGAATAAACCCAATCCATCCATTAAATACATTATGCTCGAGGTCTTCAAAATCTCCAATATAAATATTAAACTCAAAATGTAAATACATAGCTCTAAAAAAACTCTTGAGAATAAAATATTTATTTTCATGTACTTTTCAAACAATAAATTTAATTACAGTACTACAAAACGCGTTAAGACACTATTTAATATATTTTATATTGATTAATATTGAATAATATTACGTATTTGTAAATTTATTTACATTCATAAAACAAATTCAATTTTGTATTCTGAAATTTTTGAAATGATTGTGTAGTTCAAAAATCAAATTAGTTAAATAAATAAAAGTTGGAAAAGCTAATTTATCAAAATTTCTAATTTTGTATATATATATATATATCCCTAAATTAAGCTTTACAGATGAAATCTATGTCATAAATGAATTCTACCCAACAAATTATCATCCACAAAGTTTAGTCCACATGATCTTTTACCCCCCAGCCACTTCCCACCTGCTATCTAAGAACAACAAGCAAGGAACAAAGGATTCTCTTAAAGAAATATTACTTTGTTAAGTAGTGATTTCAAGCTAAATAAAGCTTAAATAGAGTGGTAAGGGTAATTTTGTAGCACCCTTCTACTGCTATACATCTCTTATTTTAGCATTAGGCTCTTTTGTTCTCCTGTAAGCCACACTTGTCATCCTCTTGCTACCAAACTAATCATGCTATAAAGTTTAAAGTCTCCCCATATTGTTAACTTATGCACACCAATTTCAAAAATTGATCTTCCTTGGTTGCTCAAAACCTCTGGAAATTTTCTTGTGTTGAACTTGGTGAATTTTTTTTATATTAAAAACCGTCAAAACCATACCAATCTGCTTGATTTCAGATTCTTCTCACACGAACCAGAAAAGGACAGATTCTTATGATCTAACCCCATATTCGAAGCATGCAGCAGATTAATGATAAAAAGGAGTTCCCGCACATTGGACGAATCATAAGCTTAAAATAAATTTACCTCTTCAGAGTGCGGTTGGAAGAAATTTACCGATCTCTAACAAAGGGCTCATCACGCAGATAGATTGTGACAATTTGATACTTCAAAAGCAGAAAACCTCAAGACCGGAATAAAGGATTACCACCTGCAGATTTTTGATACAGCTTTTGTGACCGTGATACCGTGAAAACTTTTGGAAGGGTGCGCCCCTCAAACAGAGAGCAACGTTAATTCCAGCTCAACTTCAAACAAAGAGTAGGGAAGGAGGGCAAATTAACACGCATTTTACACCTACAGTGGCCAGAGGATTAGCACTTACATTATTCAACTCTACCTGCTACTAATCAGCAAGCAGCAGTCCAACACGAGGTCATTAACATGAAGGAATTCCTGATTGGGCAGTTAACTAGGTGTTGAGAAGCCCGATGAGGAAGCTTCTGACGACCGGTTAGAAGATACCGCTGCTTCTTCCGCTACTTTTGTCCAAACGTTCGCCATTTTCCTTGAGTACCCAACCTGAAAGAATGCCAAGATATCATCAGTGGGAATGAGCTGTGTTGCAGTTTGAAATGAGATCCATTCAATCACTTGAAGTTTCTAATAAGATAGTTAGCATTTTTTATTTATTTTTAAAAATAATATGTTAAAGATAGCCTAATAGAACGCAACTGCAATCATCTAAGACCAGCATATGAACAAGGAACTAACGAAAAGGATCACCACAGTTCAGCTCAAAAAAAAGTTCTGTGACTGACTGCGCGACAGTGTACCTGAGTTTGAATTAAACCCCGCAACATATTCATAAAGTCGCGATTTCTTTCCTCATTAAACCGCTCCAGCTCCGATTTGTTGCGATCCTGCACGTAACAAATGAAGTTCAATATTACCAAAAGTAAATGAAGGGTAAATAGGCTGCAAAATGAAAGTTTATATACACATGTCTTATTCTGAGTTATGTACCTTAATCTGATCATACTGCTTATGCGCCAGCTGACTGGCTTCTTCTGTGTTCTTCAACTGCTCTTTGAGTTCTTCAATTTTGCGATTTTGTGACTTGCTCCCACCAAATATCTTATTAGAAGCAGCCACAGCCTTTTCAATTTGCTTATTGAGCGATGCCACATCTTGTGTGAGAGTTTGCACTGTAATTAGCGAATTATTGCGGTCGGCAAATGCACTGTGCACAGACTGCATCAATCCTAAATACTCGTGTAATTCATCCTGCGAAAATGCCACAATTACTGAAAGTCAAAATACACTCAAAGTGAGAATGTAGATGTATTTATGGGACAGAATAAATCTCATAGGCCAGGAAAGGCTAGAGATACCAACCAGATTTTTGACAGAAAACGCGTTCGATTCTCGATAAAACCTGCTTGCTTTGACAGCAGCAGTAGCTGAGCGTTTCACATCTGCAGCAAACATACGCTGACAAGGTACCATCGTATTCTCTGTCTCAAACTTAGCCAATTTGAAGAAGGCTAAGCCTAGGTCTCCCATGACTTCACCAACCTCCTGTTGTCCCTTCATCCAAATCTCGGCCTGCACAGTATCGGAGTTTTCATGAGCGACTTGCCAAGTTTCTGAATCCTCTGGACAATACATGTCATAAGTTAGCGGAACGTCTATGAGATTAAATCACCAAGAACATGATAGCATTCACAACATTAAGCTCTTCAAATTCACTTGCGATTAGACCCTGTCATCAAACAGCAAAGTGAAAAGACCACAAAAACAAAAGATCTTATTTTTTGTGAAAAGAAAAATGCTTCCGGTCACTAGTATTACGTTGTTAGTGGACACCACTTGACCCAAACAAAAACTACATTGAACTTAAACCATGAATTACCTGCTGAGAGGCATAACTCAGTTGACGTTCGAGGTCCGTCAACTTGTCCTTCTTCTCCAAAAAGTCTTTATCTTCTTCAATGACAATAGGCTTGCCACTACTCCAGTCATTTGTAACAGACTGCTTCAGTTCTTTAAACATCCTAAGCAGATCCCGACCTCCTCTAGCAGGTTGGGCAGCCTCTTGTGGACTTAACATTGTGCTGCTTTCTCCAAAAAGTTGAAGCGGGAGCTTGACAGCCCCATCCAGCATTCGAGATGCAATATCTGTAGTCGGTTGAAGAGGCAACCGTCCCTGCATATGCAAGCAGTTGATAAATCAGAAGAACTTGTGGTAAATGGTTTCCAACAGCATCTTAGTTACCTCCTTCAAGGCATCGAACAACGCCCAAGAACTTTGGAATGGACAAAATCGTTGCCACTCATTTCATACTAATTCAAAATAATTACATATGAAATGTTCAGAGAAAATGAACAATAGTCCATAGTTACAATGTTTGAGACACACGAAAAGCATAATACGATGACTTTACATCCCTTCAACGTAAAGCACCCGGACTTCATTGATAAGCTATGCCATTTACCTAAACTCTTACGCTCCAACATGATACTCAACCAAACTTACCTCAGTTTGGAGAAATTTTCGGAGCTCCTCGCTGTGACGAAGGACAGGATGTGCAGCAAGTCTGGCCAAGTACTTTTCCAGAGCTAATCTTCGTTGCTCGATGAATTCCATCTTTTGCATAACTTGACTCTCCACAACACTTTTCTCAGGACGAGGAGGAATAAAATACCCTCTGTAACTCTCTGCTAGCCTATCGGCCAAGGTTACAACATCGCGAAACCGCCTCCTCACACTGAAATCTGAACCCAAGTATGATGGAATGTTTGTGTGTGTGGTAAATTTGTATGTCATGTAGGAGGTCCCTCCTGGTACCAAAGAACTACCTGGTTCTTGCACTTTTTCAGGATCAGTGACCCTCACTCGCAGAATCTCAGATAACGACGGCGATGAAGAGAATGAAGGAGAAGCATCAACCCCCAAGTCATGTGCACTACCGTTTGAATCATCGGGCAGGTAAGGGGAAAAAATTGCATCTGCATAAGAAGGTGGCTCAATCATAGTGTCTCTGAAACTATTGCTGCGACCTGTCTCCTGGAATCCTTTCATGAACGAATCCTTAAACATGTTTAGGGGCTGCTCCGGACTTGCCGCAAGCGGGTGAGATTCATGTAGCATTGAACCCCCACCCGACATGGCACTCCGGTAGTCACTGGTAGAAAGATACGAATGGGGATGGTCTTCTAAAGGTAGACTCTCCATTGCATCAGTCGAGGTATAGAGCCGCGCCTGCTGCGCATCATCCTCCCCCGAACCCATCATTGCATCCAACTTCTCAGGAACCCTGTTCCTTGAGCAACACTTCAACCTCGTACCAATACCAACTTCGATGCGACCAAAAAAATACCTATTGCAAGGTATACAGCCACTTAGAAGAAGGAGAAAGACAATCTGTAGCCCTGACGGCAGTAGAAGCTGGGACCTATAATGAACTTCAATAAAAATCGTAAAATTACACAAAAACCGATGCTAAACTACAAACAAAAACTGTTTAGAGCTATCCGTTCCACGATTGTAGGTAACCTATATACTAAACCTCGACGCGCCAGTCTTTCATTCAATCAATCCACCACACAGCGGAAACCCTTAACCCAAAGCAGCTGCAATTTGAACACAAACCTTTCGCTGAGGTCGCTAAGCTTTCACCTCAATTAACGACCGCCACGCACGGCTCTGTAAGCCTAGAATGCTCCCGAGCTCTCGCTCGCTCACCTACCGTAGCACGTCAAAGCCGATTAATCATCAAATAATCGTGGGGATGCCACCACGTCGCACAATCACTACGAAAACTCCCAGTCTCTGACATTCACGGAAAAAACCCAAAAAAATTTGAGGTTAAAAAACTCCAAACTTCCGTCCCTCAATCGCCCAGTCTCACCAATGCCACCTCCGAAGTGGGGTCTGGGTCAATGAAGCAGAAACCCCATCCACGCCAGTGAATCAGAATCCTGGTTCTTCTAGCTCAGTGGGTCGGGTCTGGAAGCGAGACACGATGCGAAGGCACGCAATCGGGTGCTCGCGGATCTATCGACATGGGTTTGCGGTGAGATGCAACGCAGCGACACAGCATTGGTTAGGTCCGAGCAGGCGATCTCGACATCTCAGGCACCGAAGACCATCGCCACGACCATGGCCCTCATCAACAGAGTTCCCTACCCCTGCTCTGGCTCAGCCCTAAAGTGGTGGGTGCCTCCGCTCCCGCGCTCTTGGGATCCTCTTCCCCTGTCACCGTGCCCATTTCATTCAAATTTCCACTTTTGTACATGCATGTGTTCAGTTGCACCCATGAAAGACCTGCAGAAATAAATAATAAAAAAGGGAAATTAATCAAATTTACTACTGCGGTTGGTAATTATAGGGTATTTTATTTTCAAAAAATGTGTTAATTCCCTTCAAAATACGACACTTTAAAAAAATGTCGTTAAAAAGTCCTGACTATGTTTGAGATTTTCTTGCAATTGACAACATAATGCAATCTAACATATTGAGTTCTAATAAACATGCTCCTTGAAATATGATCTGAAGATTTAATTATTTCAATTTTATATATATATATATATATATATATGTATCTTGAACTCCTTTTCAAATTGTTGTAATTTATGTTTTTTAATTAGACTAAATTAATGAAAAAATAAAACATTGTCTTTTGGATTACTCATGATTTATGCACTTTTTTGAATGCAAAAAATACAATAAAGTACAATCAAATATTTTTTAAAAAACAATAATAGATATAATGAGATTTTTGAAATGTAACAAAAAAATTCTTTAGTGTTGTCATTTTGATAGTGTTGTTTTGATAACATGATCCTTAAATCTTGTAACAACCAAACAAGAATCATTGCAAAGTCTTGAACATACAATAATTTTAGTTAACAACTTAAATTCTAGTTAAACCTTTGATTTAGTAATAAAATTACAAGTTTGTTGGATTTTTTAATAAAAAAATATTTAAAATTTGATTTATATTTATGTTTGTTTTTAACATTATATTCATTCATTCAAATGTTATTTAGTCTTTAAAAATCCAATCTTAATCTTGTACTAGCTTAAAAACTATAAGATAATCTTTTACTATTTATCTTTGGATGGAAATATGTTTTTTTGTATTGTAATTCTCATTAATTTCTTTCAATGTATTCCTTTTGGTAGAACCAGACCAATTTGATGTTATAATTTTTTAAATAGTCAAAATAATATTAAAGATTTTAAAAATAATTTAAAATTGTATTTTTTTTAGATTGTTAGTATATAATCAAAATTATACTGTCAGATTCTTTTAGTAATTTTCATTATTTATATCATGTTCAACCTGTGTTTTAGTTTTAGAAGGTGAGTGTTAATAATAAAACAGAAATTTGAAATTTCTGTTAAAACAACATGTTCCAACTATCATAATTGTATTATTCGAATTGTTCATTCTACCACCCGTCTAGTGCTTCACAATGTGAAATATTTCTCATTCATTCTAACTTCTTTTCATATTATGCTTCATTACATATGTATATATATATATATACATATATATACATTCAAAACTTGTAGTTTTACATGCAAATTTGAATTTTAATAAGTAATTTTCCTTAACTTAAATATTTTTTTTTCTTTGCAGAGAAAAAAAAAATTATTTCTAATACACTTATTTAAACCATATGGTGCAACACTTCTATATATTTATTAATTTACAATTTTTTTTCTCACATTACTACTTTTAATTGCAATTTCAATATTTTCTCTTTGTACATGGTTTTGATTGTTTACACACATTCTAAGCTTACATACAAAAAACAAAACACTTAATTAATCTGTTTTCTAAAAAATATAAAAATATGTTATTGTAAACATCATTTAAATTTATTTTTTTATAAAATCAAAATCAAAATCAAAAATAATAATCACACATAATAAACCATAAAAAAATATCAGAATAAATTATTTTCGCTATGAATTTTTCAAAAAAATTCCTTTAAAATTTATAAATTTTATGCACAGAGATGCATTCTTAATACCATCTTGTCAAATCTAATCAATAAACACATCTGTTTTTATATTTTTTTATTACTAATTATTTTCAATAATAGAAAAATCAACTATCAGTAAAAAAAGAAAAAGCCATGGAAAGAAAGATCAAGGAGTGAATCATATAATCATTTTATGAGATTTAATGAATCATATATATGTATACATGTATTAAGTATATTGATTTTTTTATAATTTAGAGAACATATAAAGATTACTTTTTATTTTTGAAAGTACTTTATTTATATACATGTATACATATATACACACAAACAAATCTTAACCATATTTTAAAAATTCATTAAATATGTTTTGTATAAAAGTTACAAATAGACCTTAGAGTGACCTTAAAATAGAAACATGGTACTAGAAAAATAAAAAATAAAAAACAATGCAAATGCAACCATCTTGTAATAAAATTCCTTTGAAGATTTATTTTGTTTATTTATTTATTTATATATTTATTTATTTTTCTAAAAATGAAATGAAAACAGGATTTATATTTACTACAGAAGGACTTTTTACTCCTGAAGTAAGAAATATACAAAATCAACTCGATTTGTTTTAATCTAAATAATTTCTTTACTGAATTCTACTTTATGTTTGCCACAGTGGACATGATGCCAGTACTCATTATTGATGTTTTTGTTTTGAGCAAGTAAAAAACTTAAACATCAGTCTGTATTAATATTAACATTTGGTAGCACTTGTATGTATACATATATATATATATATATAAAGTACCATAGATGTGTTTATAAGTCTATAAGTAGTCTACATGAAATGATTGTCACATACTTTGTTAAAAATTACAAAGCATCCACTAGAATTAGTTGATTTATCCTTGGTAGAGCATCTTCTAATTAAGAAATTTAGCTTTTTAAAAAGTTGTTTAGAATTTGGATTTAGATCTAAAGCCGTCATACTTACTTAAATTACTCTTGTACAAATCACTCTTGAACAAACAAACATATCCAAACCATTTTGAACACTTGTTGACTTTAGTTTAAATATTTCTAACCAATTTGGTTTTAATTACAAAAATTTATTAACTAATTGCACGTGGTAAAAGTACTTAGTACTAATATTATTTTATATATTTTTTAAGTTTATGTTTTGTATTGTGATTAATAAATAAATTATTAAAAGCCAATATAATTATAACATGATTACTAAATTTTTAAAATTTCCCTTCTTCCAATATAATATGAGATTAATATAAGTAAATAACTTTTGTTTCTTTTTTATCTTTTGATTCATTTATAACTTAAAAATTAACAAGCTTTTTTAAAATTCTTATCATATTAAAAAAATCTCAAATATGCCAAAAGGCCAAATAAAAAAGTGTGTTAAAATACATAATAATTAAAAATATATATTTAATGGTTTAATCATTAATGATATTACAAAAACTTTAATAGTTTTTTTTGTAAGATAAGATGAATTGTTTAAATCTCTAAAATAGCTTTATTTTTTGTATATATTTTAAAATAAAAATTAAGATTATATATTCTAAAAATAGTTTAAAATCACTTAAAATAAATAAATTTTATATTTAGATGAATTTTTATTTTTATTTTTATGGCTTTTACAGTGCTAAAGTAATACCTTTTATTCTTAAAATAAAACATTTACATTCTTTATACTTGTTTAGTTTTGACCAACAACTTTATCTATTTTAACTACATTTGGATACCTAATGCATTTAAACTCATTTATTTTTCATATATGGTATATTAAAATTTAGATAAATAAATTTGAAAAAAATCATAAATAATATGTACATTTTTCATATATATACAATGTTTCTTTTGGAAATTAATCTCTCAAAAACTATTAACTTCTAATAATTAATCAAAATTTTGGAAACTAACTCTATTTTATAGTGCATAATTAATAACCTCTAATTTCTAGTAATTAATTTATTTTCATTGATTTTTATTAATTAACAGAGATAATTAATAAAGACCACGTGGACAAATAAGGCAACATGACTATATAAGATTAAGCAAAGCAAGGTCACATAAAACAAGGCCACATAGTTGCTATCATGGAAGCAAGCAACCTAGATTGTAGAGCCTTGGTACAGATGATTTCTATCATGCTTTTAATACACCACCTTTGATGATTAATAATCTCTAATAATCAATACTTTTTCCTACAATGGATGATATTAATTAACATGAGAAACATTATATATATATATATATATATAATGTTATTGAGTACAAATATACTAAGTGCTATTGAGTACAATAAGGTAAAAAAATTTTATAGCTCAATTAGATTGTTAGAAAAGTTTTAATAAGATTGAAGTTGGTCTTAGTCTTAAATCTATATGTACTAACTAACAAAAAAGCCATAAAAAGAATTTTGAAGGATTATAAATCTTGTGAAGAAAATTTGACTACAAAGTGGTTATTTAATGACTTTTTAAATCCAAAATAATTCTTAGAGAAATTTCTATGCCAATGCAGTAATTCCAATTTTTTTTGTAGATTCAAAATATATTTAAAGTTTTTTTTTATAATTTTTTACTAAATGATTTCTATCAATCTAATATACTTTTATTTGCTTCTACTTATCCACATTTACTGAAGTAAATACAATTTTTTGTGATAATTGCATATTTTTATTAAAGAATAATAATAACATTAACAATTAAAGAAGTTGGAAGAGAATATATGCCATTAAGTTTTTTAAATGGATTCTTTAAAATATTTATGTGCAAAGGTAGATTTTTATATTTTTAGATTTTAACCAACCATAAAATAATTTTCTTTGAAAGAATAATTAAATAGAAAGGAAGCAGAAGAGCCAACAAAAATACTTTTATTGATTTTTTAATTAATTTGCAATCAAATTGCAATTATAATTAATATTCTTTGAGCACTAATCAAAATTTCTAATATTTATGGATACTTTAAATAAAAATCAAGTAAAACATCACATCTCTTGGTAAAAAAACATAAGATATTCATAAAAGCTCTATTCTTTTTTTATTCAGAGATGTGTTATCTTTTAAATTTAAAAAATATTATCTATCACTAATAAAAATTACCAAACACTTACTAAGTAGTAATAATAATTAATTTATGAAAATAGATATAAATATATATTTATAAGCATGAAAAATTTACAAATTGTACTCTAATATACAACTTCTTATTTATTTGAATATGTAAAGTCAATGCTTGCTTAAAAAGTCTCCTTTAATAAAATCTTAGATGAGTTTTACCTTTAGTTAATTCTATGCCAACTTTTGGCAAACTTTAGATAACTCTAATGCACTCTTGTGGCAAATAGAACAATTTATTTATGTCATTTATTTATCTTTTTATTTTTGTCTCAAAAATAAATCTTGCTCTATTTACTAAATAAATAAATATCAAAAAATATATACATATATATAACTTAAAGAAAAAATATTTTAAAAGATATGTAACATCTTTCAAATAAATTATTTATTTTATAAGTCAATTAAATTATTATTATTTTTATTATTCATTAGAATTATATTTGTAATACATTTACTCTATTCTTTAAAACCATTTTTGATAAACCACTAAAAAAAAGTGGTTTTGAAAATATCATTTGAAGAAGATATTTCTATTTTTATTAATAAAGAAATATAATATACACACATAAAAAATCAGATGCAATAAATAAGTTAATATATGCTTGTGAAAACTATCATAACAATAAAATACAAAGTAACAACTTTTGAACAATATTAAGTAAAAAAAATATTCTATCAACTGTGGTTTGAGATTTTGTTTTTTGTTTTGTGTTTTTATTTTTACTGTTCCTCCCCTCAAGACATCTTATCAAAAGTGGACCTTGTTCTTAATGAACTCGCAATTGTATTGGCATGTCTTTTGCTTTGTTCTAAAAGTAGCATTAAAGTAAAAGGCAGCACGGGAATGGGTGGTTGCCAATACCCTAATTAAGCTTCCGTTCTAGGTACTCTCTTCCGTGTCGTCGCATCGCCCGTCTTGTGCCCGAATCGCTCAATCACGCTCTTCATGGATTCCTTTGTTTCCTCACCATGGTAAGCTTCGTAATCACTGGTGTGTGTGTATTTCGTAACATCACTCAGGTTTCATTTGTGCTTGGTTAGAATTTATTATTATTATTATTATGATGATGTTGATTTACTTGAATGCTCGAGTAGGGTTGAATCGATGAGCTTGGCACACTAGCCTCGAATTTCTGTGCGATGTGTGTCTAGCAATTAGGTTCATCTTAAGTTTCTAGCTTAATCATGGCTTGCAGTTAGTTGCATCGCCGGAATGTGCATTGAGGGAAGTGATAGACACGCATTGCTTCGAAAACTATGCAATGAATTCAAGGGTTGGCACTGGGCAGAGCATTCCGGGGAGTGGGATCTCTGCGTAGATCCTGCTCATGGTCATCTGAGATATTCGTGAATTGTATCTTTTAAGGTATCGTGTGCGTGATTCTTATGTCTTTGGATGTTGGAGTTCATGCCTAGGTACTTTGATGTGGTACTTCATTCGTGAGATTTGTTTACCGTGACGGAGATCAAGTCAGGCTCTTGGTGGACTTTGACGGCAATCACGCCGTAGAGCCTAGTTCAATGCTCGTTCCACACAGTAATTTTTGGGACATTTGCTATGCATGGTATTATGTACCTTGATTTCTTTGGAGATGTGAAGAACATGACGCGTATCTGTAATTTTTCTTTGAAGAGACGTGAATCAGGAGCCAGTAAGGACCAAAACTGTGAGGAAGGCCTCAAGGGTCATGCTGGAGAGGCACTACCCTCGCATGACCCTGGACTTTCTAACCAACTACAAGCTTGCTGGGGAGGTGGCAATCATTCCTTGGAAGATGTTTCATCAAAAGATCGCAGAATTTGCTACTGTTAACATACACACGCATTATTATATTTTGTCGTGGAGACATGTTGGCGATTCAATAGTCTGTAAACTTACCAGTTCATGCTTGGGTGCCGATCAATTCAAACTATGTCTTGGTTAAGACCAGGATAAGGATTTTGATTTCAGTTTGTAGATTTCTATGTGCTTTTACTGCAAGATTTTTTCTACGGAAATATTGATTGACTGCGAAGAATTGTATGGTATTTTGTGTTGAAAACAGCATTTGATGAAGCGTATCCTGAGGGGTCCCGTGCGTGGAATTGCCCTGAAGTTGCAGGAAGGGAAGCGCGAGAGGTGCATGGACTTTGTGCCAGATGAGTCCGCCATCAAGACTGATTTGATCGAGGTGGATCGCGGGACCATGGAGCTGTTGGCCCACTTGAAAATGCCCCAGTTTCCAGGAGTTTCACAGCAGGCCACATCTGCTGCAGGAGGAGGCTTCTTCAAGCCACAAGTGGGAGGCTACCAGGGAAACAGGAACAGAAGCTGGATGGAGCCAGGAATTTTACCGTGTAGATTAGTGTTCTTCTACATTCAATGTGGATTCTACGATAATATAACTTGCGCTCACATAATGCAACGCCTCGTGTCTGGACACAGTCTTCTGTATGGTTTATGTTTTGTTATTGTCTCTGGGATATATTCTTCCTCGGTGGTTTGGTGACAGTAGTGGGTGCGTGATAGTACACAATTTCCAGAATGTGGTGATAAAAAGTCCAACAGTCACGTTTTCAGTTGCGCATGTCGTTCCTGTTACAAGGATCTGGTACTGCTGATCGAGAGTTTTTTGTCCGCACGTGCTGCTGAACAACACTATGTTTTGCCCTTATCATTTCTGAAACCCCTTTAGCTACCAAGTTCCGATCAGTGACAAATCCTCTTTGAGTATCACATCCCACAACTTCTAACTGTAACCAACAATGAGCCAACTACCATAATGCTGGCACTTGAGAAAAGCAAAAGAGCTGCTTCCAAGTACTGATTGTAACACCAAACTTGGATAGCATTTCAATATGGAACTACGCCCCAAGTTGTGCACCAAGTGGAGCTTTGAAAAACCTTCCGAAATTCGAATACCGGCGGTTTCACACGCTGACCTGGGTGCACCACGGCAACCGAAAGCCGTGGCTCGGCTCGCCAGTGACAAAACCCTAGCTGTGCGTCAGGCTGTCCTTCTGCGGCACCACTGCCTGCCACCTTCCTCGCTCTCAAGCGTCATCCCTCGCATCTGTGCGCGTCTCAACTTCGTGTTTTCGATATGGTATGCTCTCTTTGAACCTCTCTGCTCTCAAATTTGGTAGTGTGGTTTCGATTTTCGGCTGAGGATATTAGTGTTTGGTTGGGGCATTTAGGGTTGTCCGGGGTCTTGTATGAGAGTTGGCGAGTATAGATGGGAGGTGTGTCTATTGAAAGAATCTCAGGTGCTTCACGGTTTCCCGTGGCATTAGATTTGGTTAGGGTATCGTTCCTCATGTGAGTAAAAGCTATGTCTAAATAATCTGTCTTCTATAGTCGGAAGACTGGATGGTAAGTATCTGCAACATGCCGGGTCTTACTTGACTGCGACCAGTAGTGAATTGGGGTGTCAAATATGCTGCGTATTGTACTCTAGTTTTTGGATTTGGTCGTGTATGTCATATGCATTGTTCAAAGCAGACAATTATTACTCTTAGACATGTTTTACCTCTTTTTGAAACGGAAAGATTGAAATTGCTATGTGCATCGGGGTTGCCATCTCGGGATGAGGTTTCACGTCATTCGAAATGACTTTTCTGAAGGAATTGGATTGATTATCCAATTCATGCGCTTCCTGTCGTAACAAACCACTTTAGGATCTATTTTAATAAGCTCTTCAAATTCAAGAACCGACAATGTAGCCTTGCATGATATCCTATAGAAATTGTCACCAAAGCTTTGGTGACACTGGATACTGCGTTCACGCCGAGGCATCTACTCATCACATGCATTTCCTTTGGCAGAGACTAATTTGGACTATTAGTGGACTTTTTTCTGCAATTTTGCACTAGATTCTCGTCCTATGCTTAGCCCTAACATTGCCGACTTCTAAGACATGGGTTTTTAGAGTTTTTGTGTTGGATGTGTTAGCATATGAGAATGTAGTGGTGCAAGAGTTGTATGAAATCAAACTCTGTGAATCAAAGCTAAGTTTTTTTATGCAATTAATCAGGGGCGTGTAAGGACCAAAACCGTGAAGAAGGCCTCTAGGGTCATGATCGAGAGGTACTACTCTCGCATGACTTTGGACTTCCAAACCAACAAGAAGATTGCTGAGGAGGTTGCAATCATTCCGTCGAAGAGGCTTCGCAACAAGATTGCCGGATTTGCCACCCATTTGATGAAGCGTATTCAGAGGGGACCAGTGCGTGGAATTTCCCTGAAGTTGCAGGAAGAGGAGCGTGAGAGGCGCATGGACTTTGTGCCAGAGGAGTCTGCCATCAAGACTGATGTGATCGAGGTGGATCGTGAGACCATAGAGTTGTTGGCCCACTTGAACATGCCCCAGCTTCCAGGTGTTATACAGCAGGCCTCACCTGCTGCAGGAGGAGGCTTCTTCAAGCCACAAGGGGGAGGCTACCAGGGTAACAGCAAGAGAAGCTAAACGCAGGCAGGGATTGTACCGAAGAGATTTTTTTTTTTTTTTTTTTTTTTAAATTTTGTAAAAGGTATTTTTCTCCTTGTGGCTCAGTTCTTGATGCTGTGTCTGGATAACCGAAAAGTTTGCATGATTCTTGGCTTATCTTGATTCATCTGTACATTTGTTGTAAAGTACTGTATTTGAGGACTGTGCTTGGAAATAAATCTGGTATGGGTACTGTGATTCGGTTAGCGGTTGATTAAATCTAGGATCCATCTGTTTCTCGCCGGTGCTTGACGGCATTGTTGTAAATGTCATAAATGGGGGCCAAGAGTCAGAGATAGAGTAATTTAATGTTATGAATTTCCTTCGAATTGGACTGACTTGGGTTAAGAATGAAGCATTATTATAGGCTTATGAAATGCATGGTATACAAATCCAAAACAATTGTTTTTGAATGTCATGATCCCTTAGCCTCAAAAGAATGAAGCATGACTTGGGTGAGGTTTTGCAACTCTTTCAAGCAATTGGAGCCATCATCATTCTAAGAAGATGATCTTTGGACGCAACCATGTAAATTTCATGAAATATGAAATTAAGGGTGCATTTATTGTGAAGTATCCAAGTAACCTTCTTGGAAAATAAAATCTTCCTGAAGTGTCTATTTCAAGTGAACGATAGTTAAAATTTGGTATGAACAATGCAATGATACAGCATGTAATTTTGGATAAATTATTTCAAAACTTCCTACTGTAATGTAACCAATGTGTTTAATAAATTATTCTGAACATCGCCAAATCTCATTTTATATACTCCATTATCAGGGAGATAAAATAGTATTAATTAAGGTTTGGCCGACTAAATGGTGGATGTGAAATAAATAACATATCTAAATAAATTTATTAAGAACATGAAAACATCTAGTATGGGTAGATGTCATGTACCTCTTATTTGTGAAGTATTTTTAATACTTAGTCATAAAATGGATATGTGGAAATTATCAGTGAGACATGGACATTTTAGCAGCAAAATGTGCCAAAATGCATCTAGAAATTTTACTTTAATTTGTTGATTCTATACAAAGTTATGAATATATAAATATCAACAAGATTTATGGTTTTAAATATTTTTTACTTAATTAAGCATCTAAAGTTTCAAAACTAACATGGTTTTAAAATAGTTATTGTAATATATATATATATATATATATATATATTCTTATTTGTGGTGTCTATAAAATAAGCAATTGGTTATAATTTGAGGTAGTTCAATGTGAAGAATAATAGTGTGATAAATTCTATGAGAAACATTTTTGAAAAAGATTGTTTTCTATGTCATAGCCTGTAAAAGTTTAGTGATGCTTTGGAAAGAGCTAAAATTTCCTACAACTCTACAAGAAAGATTTGGAAGAACTTTAGAACTACTTAGTACAATAAATTTGTTTCATCATAAAGTTTGTAAAATGAGTTGTAAGAAGTATCTTCATTTTTAAGGCTATTTTGGCCAAATTGTAAGTGTTCTAACAAAGTAGTTTAGAATCATAGAGTATTAACATAGGATAACTTCTTGGCCTAATATAGGAACCAGATATAGAGATTTTACCTCCACATGTAAAAAATATTAATATGTGAATTATAAGACTCAATAACAGTACTATTTGTAAAGTCTTAGTGATGATTGTAATTTTATTTATTTATTTATTTAAAAACAACCTTAAAACATCTACCAAAAATATTTTATGATTTTTTTTAGCTTTTAGGATACAAAATGTCAATCAATAAATATCATCTTAAAGTGGTTTGACCAAATGGATGAGATTAAAGTAAAGATGTCTTGTGGGCAATTGAATGCCAAAAGAAGTAGTAAATTTTTATGATTATATATATATTTTATGTATTTTATATAAGTCACTTTTGATCTTAAACAAACTATTTGGATTCTAAATTTTTAGCACTTAAATTTGATTATGATAGAAATGATATCAATTAGTATATATAATATTAGAATATATAGGTTATAAAATTATTTTTCTAAAATTTTAAATATATCAAAATTAAAGGCCATAATTATAGATATTTTATGTAAAAATTTTAAAATTACCAAAAAAATAGATATCTAATTTTATAGCTTTTAAATCTTAAATTATTTAATAAAATTATTTATTATAATAATTATAAAGGTCTTAAAAGATATGTATTGCTCAAGTACTAATATTAATATTGTTATCCTTGGACATACTCATTGTATTTCACATTAATTGAAATTATGTATTAGCAATTGTGATTATTAATGTCTTTATAGACATGATAGTTATTTTTAAGATTGGATTACCACCAATATAAAACATGGATAAAGACTTTTTAAAAACCAAGTTAGTTTTAATAAGAATAAAATCATACATTATGATCATTATTATTAACATTTGAATATGTATATTAATACTTTAAAGGTTCACTAAACCTTTTAGAACATTCTAGAGCTTCTTAAGTTAGTGAAAGTTGGTTGAATAGCTTTCTAATTGATAAAAGTAGCTTGAGAAGCTTCTTAGTTAGTAGAAAGAGCTCGAGAAGCTTCCAAGTTGGTAGAAAGAGCTCAAGAAGCTTCCTAGTTGGTAGAAGCTGCTCAAGAAGCTACTTAGTTTGATGGAAGCCGCTCAAGAAGCATCCTAAATAAGAGTATATATAGGAGCAAAGGCTGAAGAGTTCTTCAATCTTGACAATGCATCTCTTGGAATTTTAACTCACCATTCTTGATATTGTTCATGTATTCATTTGATTAATTTAAGTTGTTGTTGGTTTTTTCTTGAAACCTTATTCCAGTTTAAGTTTCTTATTGTGTATTCTCATATCCTTGATAGTTTGTCAAAATTGACCTCATCTTTAATATCAAAATTAGATCTTTCTTGCTAGAGAGTGGATTACCCTCTATTCAAAAGTATACCAACACTTTAAAGGTTATGGATTACCTTCCTTTAAACTGATATTTTTCTCATCACAATATTGGAACTTTGTCTTTCTTATAAGAGAATGGATCACCCCTCTTCTTGAAGATTTTAAAGCATTTTAGAGATTACAAATTACCCTCTTCTAAACCAATATTGTCTTCTTATAGATTCATTTCTTCTTTCACTTAAAATAATTAGAGGTCAAGACATTAATATGACCAAATCTTTTGAGTCCAAGTTAGACACTATTATAAGTGCTCTTACTACCTTATCTGTTAAGATTGCGGTAATTGAAGGAATTGTTGTAAAATTTCATAATGACATAATATATGGAGTACCACAATCTAGAATGTATCTACCTCCAACTTTTGCACTTGAGGATGTGATCCTATCTATGCTATGCCAAAGAAATCCACGTGTTCAACAACATAAGGAACCTTGAATTAGTCTTTTAAAAAAATATGATAATAGGTGTTTAAAGTTTTGAAGGTTTGTCAATCAAATTCAATTAATAACAATCCTATAACTTGATATTTATCTAGGAAAAGAATCACGGGTTGAATTGGTTGGCTCTTTGCTTATGAAACAAGCATTATCATGGTTTGCTCCCTTGTTTGAAAAGAAATTATTAATTTTGAACAACTTTGAAGTTTTCATGGAAGCATTTGGAGAACATGATAAGGCTCATTGGACAATAACAAAGATCCAAGCATTGCATTAAGGGGCATGCTTTGTATCAATCTATACATTTGATTTTAGACAATTAGCATGCGACATCAATTGGGACAAAGAAGCCTTAATGAGTTAATTCTATTAGGATTTAAGAGATGATGTGAAAGATTTAATATGGTTGCTTTTAGATCCATAATTTCTTAATAAAGCCATTATCTAAGTTATAAAATATGATAATCAATTATTTCAATGTCATCAAGATCAACATTCATGAGCTTCAAGAAGACAATACGCAATCCGACGTACTTTTGCTATATCGATAAGTATTCTGAATTTACACTCAGAAGTAAAAGATATACAATTTGATACAATACGTTTTAAACCTCTTAGTCCAAAAGAAAAGAAGCGTTGGATGGAAGGTCTATGCTTGTATTGTGATAAAAAAGGCCACAAGATTGATAATTGTCTGAAGAAACAAAATTGACACATTACCAAAATCAAGAATATGATTATTTAGGAAAACGATGATGTTCAATTACAGTAGGGACCATGCGGTTGAAAAATCCAACATTACAAAACTATTCAAGTTCTTCTCTTTCTACTCAACTTGCTCATTGTTTTACAATTCCTTTGTATTTTGGCCCTCAAAAGCTTTAGACAATTGTGTTATTGGATTTAGGAGCATCCGCTTGTTTTGTAGATAAGGCATTTGCTAAATTTCATAAAATTCCTCTAATATAGAAATTCAAACCTATTCATATAAAGATAATAGATGGACAACTCTTATCCTTTAGTAGTATCACCCATGAAACTATGCCTATAGAAGTATCGTTCAAAGAATATAGAAGCTAAATTGTATTCCACGTTATTAAGACTCTTTCAAATCCTATTATTCTTAGACTGTCTTGGTTATAAAAGTATAATTCATCTATAGATTGGAAGTTGTAAAGAATAATATTTTTAATAGAAATTCCTATAAATTTTTTTTTATAAAAAGCCATGAATTAATAAGCCATTATTTGTTAGAGCAAGGACTTTTACAAGATCGGCCAAAGAAGGTACATTATTTATTATTTATGTAACTCCAACTAAAGAAGATATGACTTCATTGGCAAGTATTCTAAAGTAGTATAGCAAATTTCAAGATATTTTTCAAAAGAAAAATGTTGATATATTATCAAAGCATCAACCATATGATTGTACTATAGATCTTCAAAAAAGAATGCAACCACCTTTTGGCCCAATCTATAATCTTTTTCAAAATAAACTTTTGGTGTTGAAAGATTATATTAATGAAAATCTTACAAAAACTTCATCAAACATTCAAAGTCTCAAACAGGTGCACCTATATTTTTTGTGAAGAAGAAAGATAGTTCCTTGCGTATGTGCATTGATTATTGGGGATTGTATAAGGTAATGGTGAAAAAATGTTATCCACTACTATTAATCTAAAGATTTTTGGAACAACTCAACCAAGCCAAGATCTATATTAAAATAGATCTTTGTGGAGTATACAACCAAGTACGGATCAATGAGGGAGATGAATGGAAGATCGCATTTTGGATAAGGTATGGACATTTTGAATATAATATCATGTCCTTTAGACTAGCAAATACACCTGTTATCTTTCAGTATTTAATAAATAATATCTTTTGAAAGCACTTGAACAAGTTTGTGGTGATCTATCTTAATGACATCTTGATTTATTTGAAAAATCTAGAAGAACATAAAGGGCATGTTAAGTTGGTATTACAAAAGTTACAAAATGTAGGTTTATATGCCAAATCACAGAAATGTGTATTTCATCAATTTAAGATAGAATTCTTGGGATACATTATATCCACTGCGGATTTGATGATGGATCCCCAAGAAGATAGAGGCGGTTAAGTAATAAGCCATTCCAAAGATTATAAGAGGTATATAATATTTTCTTGAATTTGCTAACTTCTACCAGATCTTTATCAAAAATTACTCTCAAGTTGCCGCCCCTTTTACTCAATTGACATATAAGAATAAGTTAAAATGGAGGCCTTAAGTACAGAAGGTATTTTAAGACCTTAAGATGGTATTTATTATAGTCCCAATCTTGGTGCATCTAGACTTTACAAAAGCATTTTATATGAAGATTGATGTTTCAGATTTTGCACTAGGGGTTGTACTTTCAAAAATGAATATAGATAATAAATTCCATCCTATTACATTTTATTCTCAAAAATTCTCTACTGCCAAAATTAATTGTAAAATCCACGATAAAAAGCTTCTTACTATTATGGATTTTTTTAAAAAAAGACATCATTTTTTCAAAGGAATAATGTCTCCTTTGACTGTATATACAGATCATAAGAATTTGAAATATTTTATGTCAGCTTGGATTTTTAATCACTACCAAGCTTGATGAAATATGTCACTATCTCGATTTAAATTTGTTATCACTTATTGACTTGGGAAGCAACAAGTTTCCTCAATGAAGTGCGTGCTACAACCACTAATGATGCTTTGGCCTTTGATGTCAAGTATTGTTTCAAAGAGAATACTGACAAATTCAAGCTTAAGAAAAACCTTCTATACTTTGAAAAATATTTGTATATTGTAGAAGAATCAACATGACTGTGTATTTGCTAATCTCACCATGATTTTTCAACTATAGGTCATTTTGGATTTAACAAGATATTATAATTTATTTCTTGAGATTTTTGGTGGCCTCAAATATGGAAGGCGGTGAAGGACTTTGTGCTCTCTTGTGACATTTGTTCAAGGTCTAAAAATCCTTGATATCGTCCTTGTAGACTCTTACAATCCTTGTTTGTTCTGAGATGGTCATGGTCTTCTATCTTAATAGATTTCATCATGGATCTATTGCCATCCAATTCATTGGATAGCATCTTTGTGGTGGTTGATTAATTTATGAAAATAGCTCATTTCATTCCTTACAAAAAAATTGCGTCTAATAAAGAAACAACAAGATTTTTATAATAATATTGTTTATGTCTCAATTTAGCAAATATTATTTTACTCTAACTATAGATATCATTCAAAACTTGATCTATGGAGTACGCCAAACAACAATAATCTAGCAGTTGAAGGATTTGCAAAGCATCTATCACAATACCAAACAATCTTAAAGTTTCAATTGCAAGCAGCTCAAGATGCTTACAAGGCATCTGTAAATAAATTCAAAAATTAATTGCCTACTTTATATATTGCAAATAAGGTATGGCTTCTTTGACAAAACATAAAGACTAAGTGGCCATGCGATAAGTTGAATTATTAGAAACTAAGACCATTTTTTTATCTAAAAGCAAATTAATCTAATGGCATATTGCTTGAAGTTACCATCTTCTATGAAGATATATCTAATTTTTCATATCTCTCTTTTAGAATCTTATGGAAAGTTGCATATTCTAGGTAGAATATAATAATTATAGCCTAATATCAAAATCAAAGACCATAAAGAATACAAGGTTGAAAAGCTACTTGATTCACAATAAAGATGAGACAAATTAGAATATCTTGTTCATTACTAAGGCTATGATATTAATGAGCACACACGGGAACCAGTGGAAAATCTGACCAATGCTCCTCAAAAGATACAAAAATTTCATCAACTCTACCTCTAGAAATCCAAATATATTCAATGATAATTTTTTAATAAAGATTGGATTCAAGGAATACTCATAAGACGGAGAGAGTTAAAATAAAGCCATCATTAGTATGTAGTCATCTGTTCTAAGATAGAATAGAGTGGTAGAAATAAGTCAATTACCATGTCAAATCTTCCAGCGCTGATAGAATAAGATTTAGAAGATTCACTTGTCACACAAGTTTTGAATGAACTAGTATAATTTTCACAGCGTTCAATTGAACAAAGTGAGGATGGTACATTTTAGTGCTAAGTATGACCTTGATTTGAGCCATTAGGAATAAGATCCAACTATGCAAGTCTCAATTCCAATACTTGAGTTTTAGTGATATTACTTGAGTTTAAAATTGTGAATTTTTTTCAACTTGAGATTTTATTTGGAGAATGTTTTGAAGGCTGTAATAAAAATTAGATCCTTAGATCGGATGTTTCAACAATGAAGATACTAGCTTAAGACCATAAACAATTTTTTTGAAGACCAATAGAACCTATTGCCTAAGAACAAAGAATAAAATACATTAAATCTTCTAAAACATTCTAGAGCTTCTTGAATTAATGAAAGTAAGTTGAGTAGCTTCCTAGTTGGTGAAAGTAGCTCGAGAAGCTTCCTAGTTAGTATGAAGAGCTCAAGAAGCTTCCAAGTTGGTAGAAAGAGCTCAAGAAGCTTCCTAGTTGGTAGAAGCTGCTGAAGAAGCTTCTAAGTTAGATGGAAGCCACTCAAGAAGCATCCTAAATAAGAGTATTTATAGGAGTCAACGCTGAAGAATTCTTCAATTTTGACAATGCATCTCTTGGAGTTCTAACTCATCTTTCTTAGTATTATTTGTGTACTCATTTGATTAATTTAAGTTCTTGTTGGTTTCTTCTTGAAGTCTTGTTCTAGTTTAAGTTTTTTGCTTTGTATGCTCATGTACTTGACAAATTACCTATGGGATCACCTTAAAAAATATAATTATAGAATAATTATAATCTATCAAATTAAAAAGAATCAAATAAAAAAATAAACTAATATATAAACTAATATAATTTTAGACCTTATTTACAAAGCATTGCTTTTGTATTAAAATTTCTAAAAAATTATTTAGAATCTCTTTGGTATGGGATCATTTTTTATCATTTTTACTATTTAAATTTAAAAATAATAATTATATAATAAATTTGTAATTTATTAAAAAAGAAAATCTATAAATTATAGTACCAAAATTTTTACATTTTTTTCTTTGGCTTTCTTTGTAAAAGCAAGTTATTCTTCGAAGAATAATCAAGCAATACATAGAACAAAAATTACCCTGTAATAATTCATTACAATGAAATCCCATTATTTATCTTTATAAAAAATTATACTGTACAATAAATATAAAATTCCTTGTCTGTGCAATGAAGGTCAATTGCGCAGACAATGTTTTTACATGCACATAATTCCAATATCAAACTAAGTTTTTTTATTTAAAAAAATCTGTACGAGGTTCCTTGCATCAAATATTGAAATTCGGCATATTTCTTAGTATGGTCACAAGGTACACAAAGTTATCAAGCAGTATGTTTTTGCCAACGAGTCCACGGAGACGGGCAATGGTGCGGGCACCGGAGACCCCGACCCGCCTTCCCCGTCCCAAAACCCTAGCCGTGCGACGAATTCAGTCTTTTCGCAACGGCTCTGCTTGTCCCTCAGCGCCGCGGAGGAGCGTCGCCTCGTCGCATCTGCGCGCATCTCTTCGCTTCCATTCCTCACCATGGTGATTCTCTAACCCTGCCCCATACTGACCAGAACCTTTCTTTCTTTCCGATGATTTCTGCCTCTGTTTTCCTCAGAACTTGAGATGGGAAGGCGTGTTTGTTTTTAGGGTTTCAACTCTTTTAGGTTTTGTGGGTTTCGTATAAATGTTAGCTTGTGAGTTAGCATGACATGGGTTTGGAGAGTTAGGTTTGGTTAAGTCAAGTTAATTGTGGCATTAGCCTGTATTAGGGTTAGCAGTGTCCGCAGCAGTGTGAATCATCTTAGGTCATTTCTTATTTTGATGTTTGCCCTTGATTCGGTGTGTTACAGTACTTTACTAGTTGTACTTCTCGAATGTTGATTTCTGGCCGGTTTTGTGTAGAAGAAATGATTGGCACTGTTCAATTGCGTGTAGTTACTGTGTGAGGAAGTTTGGCAGGGTGTTGCATGTGTTGGAGTTATCTTTCGTTTACCTAGATAATGATGTCCTTTGTTGTTGTGGCAGACTAAGCGCACGAAGAAAGCCGGAATCGTCGGCAAGTACGGTACCCGTTATGGTGCTAGTTTGAGGAAGCAGATCAAGAAGATGGAGGTCAGCCAGCACTCCAAGTACTTCTGCGAGTTCTGCGGGAAGGTGAGAATTGTCCGTAATATCACATGTCTGTGTGCATGGTGGTAGGTTCGACAATCATGTGTGTAATGTGAATCAGTTATTGACGTAAGTTTTCCTTAAACTCACATATTCCTTGTGGACGATGAATAGCATGATTGAAGTTTTCAAAACTCACTTAGGTTCTGAAAGCAGTAATGCTTGGTCTTGTACTCTCTACACCCAATTCTGGCTGCATCACCCTTATAGTACAGTTTGGGATAGTAGTTCAACTCTTACATTTCGTATGATAATACAAAATGTTTCAACCTAGAGTAAGGAATTGATTAGTCCCCTGATATTTCTCTTTTTCTGCAGTTTGCGGTGAAGAGGAAAGCTGTTGGTATCTGGAACTGCAAAGACTGTGGAAAAGTCAAAGCCGGAGGCGCTTACACCTTGAAGTAAGTGACTCAGTACCACCCACTATTGGCGTTAGGACATTTGGACATCTTCACTCAAGCAGGTTTCATATTTGGTGCATCATGTCGTCACAATAACCGAAAATGTTATGATCTAACTTAATTTTTTAATGTTTTTGCAGCACGGCCGCTGCAGTTACTGTGCGCAGTACAATCAGGCGATTGAGAGAGGCAACCGAGAGTTAGATATTTCCATACTTTAGGTCCACTTAAAACACTTTTGACAGATGATTGCAGTGCTCGCCATGTGATTGTGACGGACGCCTCTTTTCTTTGCCTCACCTTTTGGTAAGTTTGTATTTCTCTTTGGTGCTCCTATTTGTCTACCTTAATGTTTGTTGTATGCATGTAGACGCACAACGTTATTTGTATCACTTAGGATGTGAAATTTATGCAGAAAGTTATCTCCATGCAATCACATCCAAAATATATTCTCGATTTGGATCATTTTATCCAATTAAGTAGCAAACGCAGGGGAAACGAACCCCCCAGTCACTAGCATGTGCTGACACATCTCCTGCTCAGCCCATCCGTAGTCATCGTACAGACTACTTGTGCCTTTAGAGTAGTTGCAATCTCTACATTCTCTCCGCAGTGAGGGTCAAACGGTATTCTGTTCGAGTGAGTAATCAATATGAATTTGGATCTAAAATGAGTTATGGGCTTCACAAGCAACTGATAGGTAGGCAAAACAACTCATTGATAGGAAAATGTAATCAAACTCCAGTCGAGGTCATTAGCTTTTGTGGATTAGTTTATGTAGAATGTTAAACAACTAGACCAACACCTGGTTTTGATTTGTTATCAAAGAGTCGTCTCTTCACCTGAATTGACTTTGCAAATCGATGGTTTTGACCTTGATAGACCTATCTTTTGATGAACTCATTCAATTAAACATCTTCCACGCAACAGTAGAAAAACACATCGTGCCCACATGTCAAATCTTCTGTTGCAAGACCTCAGAAACTGTTTCTTAGGAGATTCTGAAAACACTTCTTCTTTATCAAGACAGTTCTCGAAGAATTGTTCTGATACTGTATCAAGGCAGTGCGGTGGATTTTGAAACAGATACAAACTATGTTCTGAGTAGATCCTTTTATTTAGTAATGAATCCTGTAATAGGTGCTGCGAATGTGTTGAACGTGGAATTGTTGTAGATGTGCAGATTGTCAGATTGTATTAAAAGATAGAATCTATATTTATTGTTTTATACCTATACTTACAAAATCCACTGGCCTATTTTGTCATTGATAATGGTCCAAGTCATTATTGATATTTAATTTGAAATTTATTCATTTAGTATGTTGTGATTTTTTTAAAAACTAATTATGTCATATCAAATAAGCAAACGATAAGCTATTTAAATTTTGTACTTAAACGAAGTGAGATATTTTAGGGCTTCGAATGTTAACCTTAAGAATACATTTATGGAATTAGAGATGGATGACTAAGATGGTGTAAAAACTGTTGGTTAGATTGGACAGGAGTTTACAAATTAGAATGCCAAGGGCAATATAAAGTATAAGGCAATTTGTAGATTACAAAATAATATGAATAATAGATTATTCAATTAAAGTGAATAATATAAGAGATAAGGAAATTTTTAAAAAAATAAAAAACTAACATCTTTAATTAGAAAAATAAAAAAGAGATAATGAGTAAGTTATATATATATATATATATATATATATATAATATTATACCATAATAAGTATAGATATATTTTAACACTAATTAAGTACTAAAATCTAAATGTAGTTGGGAGATTAAAATCAAAGTGATACATTCAATGACAAATTGGAAAAAAAAAACTATTGTTATAAATCATAATAATTTTTTTTTAGATGTAGATACTACCAAGTTACAAATTAGAAGATATAAAATTGTGTGGTATTAGAAATAAAAAAGAAAAAAGAAAAAAATATAAAATATAAAATACAAGACACAAGATTGTCACACACTGGTAGTAAATATAAGAAATTGACCAATCCAAATATATTCTAAAGTATGTCTTTTTCAGTTTGTGTTTTTCTTTGTTCTTTGAATCTATAGTGGAGGCATCTACACTATGTCAACTACAAACCATTAGGTTGTCCATTGATTGAAATCTTAAGTATTTAGGTTGTCCATTGATTGAAATCTTAAGTTTTTAGCTTGTCCTTGACATCCACAAACTTAACTTCCCTCTAGCAATTGCCAAGAGCATTGCTTTATGTAAGTTGATTGCCGCCTATAATAGCAATCAATAATCATTAAGAATACAACTATCTATTACCATAATCTAACATAACATAGCCAATTGATTATTATAGAAATCAAAGATTTGATCTTACAAGAAAAAGTAGTAATAGATGTAAGAATAATAGAAGAATATGTACAAGCACCCATCTCTACCAACACAAATTTTACAAAGAGAGCAAAATAACAACTCCAAATAGACATAACAAAGACAATGTAGTGGCAAAAAATAACAATGTACTTTATAACTCTTTGCAAGGTCAATCAAATAATACTTCATTCTTATTAAATTTTGAATTGAATAATTTACTTAATTCACTTGATTTCAATTCGAATTATTCCTTAATTACATAGATGAGAGGACAATGAGATCACCTTTAAGTGGGATTTTAAGCATATATAATAGATAAGTATTCTATCAAATAAAATATTTCAAATCACCTTGCTAATCAATTTCAAGAGACTTGAAATTTCTTTCTTTAATCTCTAATTGTTTTAAATAAAGTTAAACATATAATCATATAATGTTAGAATATTAAATGATATATTCAAAATTATAAAATAAAAGTTATCTTATTAGTGTTATATATAAATATAATATTATTTTATTACAAAAATACAAGCTCTATGATAAAAAAAAACTTGGGATCTTAAAAATGCATTATTGCCTAGACTTGGCTTCAATATATTAGAAGCATCTCTTGAATATATTAGAAATTTTAATAATGCAAGACTATATGGAATATATTTTTTAATCTCTCCTTAATTAAAATATATAATAATAAATATGAATTTATTATTAGATAATCAACCCTTATGGATTATATTAAAAGACACTCTTACTAATTTTTTTAGAAATATCAAATATTTATGCATCTAATAAGTATAGAGAAAGATATAAGCTTTGGAATGATTTATGAGGTTTATTACCAAATCATACAAATTGGATTAATGGAGGTGATTTAAATATGAAGAAAATCTAAAAAAAAGTCTTTAAATTGTGAATGAATTTTGACTTAAGATGAAGCTAATATATGAGAATGATTTTAATTTATACTCAACTTAGAAGATTTAACTATTCTAAGAAGATATTTAAGATTTTTAAAAAATAATTGAAAGGAAGATGTCAAAATATTGGTAAGACTAAACAAATTCTATATTAGAATTATAGAAGCCATCCAAATGATTATCATGGTATAGAATGACAAACAATGTATCTTTATCTAATTATATATTAATAGAAATAGCTATCCAACTTATCCCTCTTCAAGTCTAAAATTCTTATTACAAATTCAAATCATATTATATCAAAGATTTCAAAGCCTAAATTAAGGTTCCTTAAATATGAAAATCAGTAAAATTTATAAGTTACTTTTTTTTATAGGATGAAGAAAATTCGTGAGATTTTACAAAGAATTTTATTAAGATCAAGAAATTTTTAGAAATAGAAGAAAAATAGAATATTAAGCTTAAATAAAAATAATATTTATAATTTTTTAAAATAATCTACAAAATAAATTAGTTCAATGAGAATTTTAAAAAATTTAAGAAAAAAAATATATACATATATATATATATATATATATTAATTAGAAAGAAAGTCATTACATATAGTCAAGAATAAAATAGAGATTAGAAGGTGACAAGGGTGTCTCAAATTGTTTTTAAAGCAATCAAAGGAAAGAGATCTAAATCACAAATATGTGAATTATATGATGAGTATGGAAACAAAGTAATTGATCTATTATTACTTCAAAAAATTTGCTTTGACTTCTATTCTATATTATATCAAAATTAGAACTCAATTCTTTATCATATTGTAATAGAAATATATTGGTGAAGGTTTCACCAAAGGTCTCACTAAAGGTCTTTGTGCAAATAAACTTGACTCATATTAAACAATTAGAATCAAATGATACATACCAAATAACAAATAAAAAATGGCAAATGAAAAGGCATTAAGAATCTATAGGATAGATATAAAGTTTTTCAAACACTATTAGGACATTATAGACAATAATTATTTTTTAATGGTTAATGATGCCATTAGTAAAATTTCTTAGTAATATAATTAGAGGTGATATAGTACTTCTTTTTAAAAGAAGCAATAATGCAACCTTTAATAATTAGCATCCTATTATATTACTTAATACATCTTATAAATTATTTTCAAATTACTTTAAAAATACTTCAAAAAATTCTAATAGAAGTTATACATCCAAATCAAACTATCTTTCTATTGTTGATACATATTTTAGACAATATCCTTATAATACAAGAAACAACTACTTAGGTCAAAATATCTAATCAATCACTTTTATTTTTAAATTAGACTTTTTTAAAAAATATAATAAGATAGCTTACAACTTTTTATTTAAAGCAATAGAAAAAATAAATTTTTATTCACAATTTATTTACAAGCTACAACTATTATTTATTAAAGTAAAAGCATCAATATGCCTTAATGATAAGTCAACAATTTTATTCAACTACAAAGAGGTGTGAAGCAAGGATGCTTACTTACTTTATATATATATATATATATATATATATATTTTTTTTTTCATTATAGGATAAACCTTAAATATGGTGTTCCCAAACGAGATAGAAGAAAAAACCATTTGTGATATTATTCTATCAAAGGAGAAAAACAACAAATATTAAGTAAAAATATAGATGATTCAATCTTCACTATAAAAGAGAAAGAATCCTTAGGAACTAAAGCAATTGATATTCTTTAATATTTATCAAATATATATATCAAGCCCTTTAGAAATACTAATTCATAGATTTTAGCAATGTGCATAAGTTAAAAGAATACGGAATTGGACAACCTCTATCTTATATAAACTTACTACATTTTGGAAATAGAGATCTTTGAAAGTATTTACATGGAAACAAACCATTTTTGTAGAAGAAGTCTTCTCATGATTCAAAATACTTAGAACAATGTGGTCTTTAATTAAAGACACTTGCCTTGAGACAATTTGGATACAATACAACAACATGATATTTAATAATGAAATATAGAGTGATCTTTAAATTAAAAAGTATATTTGGTCAAACCTTATAGATTATAGAAATATGCTATAGAATCTATTTTAAAATTTAATAAAATCAAGTAAATAATAATAAAGCCTCATTAAAAAGCTATAATATATTTTATATGGCAAGCAATCTTTTTAGAAAAAAATATACATATCAAACAATAAGATAGAGTTATAAAATTCCATTATGAGAATTGATAGTACATAAGAAAAAATATAGAAATTAACTTGAGTAGAATGTGGTGACTATATCTATGCTTTAAGATCTAATTTATATAAAAGGTGTTAGGATTTGTGATGCTTTTTGTATCTTTTAACCAACACTAATCCTTATAAAGTATAAATCCTTTTTGTATTTAAAAAAATCCTTTGCTTGAATTTTATAGTTTCATTATTTTTATTCTTATGATAATTACAAATATTTTATTTCAACAATTAATATACACCAAATTATCATTTGCATCACTTGATAGAACTACCATATAAATGTGCACTACTAAAACACCACTATTTTCATGGAAACATTTTTAATACAATATTCACGTTCAATTTCTTTTTTAGTTATGTCAAGTTTGTCCATTTCACAAAAGACAAATATGGGCTTCTTCTTTTTTTCCAAATAGATAACATATCTAATCAAAATAGGGTATTGTGAGGTTAAATTCAAATCTAAGAATCACAAATTATTTATTCTAAAATTGAAACATAATTTTCTATCTTCAATATATATATATATATATATATATATTCTTCCTTTCTTTCTACAAGTATTTCCATTTATTTTAGAAATTATCAATGATTCAATAATAAGCCTGTATATTTGTGCCACACTACTAAAGTCCTCACAAACACGTCATATTATTACATAAATTTAATTATCAATTTATGCCTTCAATGCTGATTTGATACGAGTTCTATCTTAGTACTGAACCCAGAATGCAAAAGCACATGACGATCATGGGAGAGTTGCAATGTTGAAGGGTTTGAAACATAGCTTGCAAGATCAGAAGCGACCTGATCAGGCTTTGATATCAGAAGCTTTGACATCGCAATTGTGGTAGCATCATAACACTGTAAAGTGTGTTCTGATCTGATGTTAGCTCGCTTGACTCCACAACACAGCTCTGCAGTGTCCTCAAACTCGCCGAAGTTGTAAACTGTGCAGACGGTAGCATGTGGGTTGAGAAAGAAACCGAGCAACGTTGTGCGCGGCGGTGATGCTAGTTGCACTGAGCTGCCTTGCACACGCAGTCAGTAGTGATGGTGGTGGTGGTGGTTGTTGTGGTGCAAAATCGCAACCGGAAGGAGACTGCAGGTGAGACCTCTGGTGCTGCATAAGATGAGCAGCGGAGATCTGGTCTACACGGCGTGCCTTCGCCGTGGATGAGAGAGAGATTGATGGCAGCAGTGTAGACGGCATTGCTGGTAGTTGGGATATCGATGAGATGGAGAGAGTGTCAGGCTGACTTGGGTGTGCAGCGCGGAGTGACGCCTGCAGGCAGCAGCTCGAGCAGGGGGCGTCGTGATCGATGCGATCAGAGCCGGACTGACGGGAAAGGTTGTGGCTAGCTGCGTCGTCCCCAAGCAAACAAGGATCTCGTGTGGGAGGGAGGTGGGGGAGTGAATACCGGCCGCGAAACCATGGTCCAGCATGTGAACCAGACCTGCAGTCCAAAACACCCCCTCGTTAAACAAAGCCGGACTCACAGAATCAGCTTTCTAATTTGCGCCGCTGCTGCATGCATCCGAGATCAATGTGGCCAGGCAATCACCGTGGGTACCACAATGGCAACTCACAGCATGTGCGGAATCAGCGATGGAACACCATCGCGATCGAGGAGACCCAATGAGGAGGCGTGGATACAGGGCCAGTGGTAGGAGGCGCTATACCCGGATGCCCTGAACCGAGGCAGTTGCTCGAATATGGCCAGACAATAAAACACTGGGCACTGATGGGCGTCGGAGGCAATCTGGATAAGAAAGCGGGGGCACCGGAGGAAAAATCTCTGCCACTGGGGCTTGGTGCTTCTTTTCTTCTTCGTCGTCGTTTCTGAGTGCGTGTGCCTCCTTAAGTTTTTTCTCCGATATGGAGGATTTGATTCTAGCGAATAAGAGCATCATATTCCCGAGATTGAGCTAATTGCTGCAATTAGCATCCTGTTGCCTGCAGTCGCAGAGCTCGAATCTACAAGGTGCGAGGCTGACGTGAATGTCAAATCTTCCTCCGATGCTCCGGGTGTTGCCAATTTATTGCGACAAATGCGATGCGAAGTTGTCTGGCGAATCCTCACACAAGCTCTTTATATATATATATGTACAAATATACATATATTCTTTGGATTCGGATAGATATATTTACCTCAACAATAAAGCTGCACATAAGCTCTGTAGTCACGAATAGAAATCAGTTATGCGACATTTTTATGGGTTTTGTGTTACTCCTGGCAATGCTTTTTTTATGCAAGAGAATAGTAATTAGTGAGTACAGAAACAGTATAAAACTAATTGATTGAACTAGTTTTGATGGTTTTCGGGTTTCGAAAAGGAGAATGTGGGAGTAAGCGGAGACACAACTGTGAGGGTCGAGTGTTATTATTCAGTGGGATAAGATTAGATTTTTTCAAGTAACTTTATAAATTATTGTTGTTGGTGATTCAATTGTCGCACAGTTGGGGCCCACTGCTACAGAGCTCCTCCTTTGTATCATTGGAATGATTTGATTTTGAATCTAATAGTAGCAATGAGAATAAAAAGTTTCCAGTTTTTTACTTTTACTCGTTACTTTAAGAATACACTACTTATTGCTTAGTGGACTGGGATTTCTTATTTGGGTGTAGTATTGGGTTTGAGCATCATTTACCCATTATGGGTGACAACTGTAGGATAAAGTATATTAACAAGCATTGGTTACTATCAAAAGAACTGATTTACGATTTGTTCAATAATTTTAAGCTTATAGCTCGTAATACTAAAATGGATGACTACAGGTTTGAACATACAGACCAATTATTTCATAGGTTTTAGTTTACATTTAATGGCGTTAATTGAAAGAATCCTAGCACAGAAGGTACTCTCCCGGAATCCAAAAATTCAAGGGCCTCCTTCACAACTCAAGCCAATGGAGATGGGTATAAGCGACATCTCCTCATGTTGACACGTGTCACTAATCGCATAAATTCCCCTTACTCCTGTACGAAATAGTGCAGCAACAGGTATGTTCACAGTAATAGTAAGCCACGTGGGAGAATTGCACAAGCTTTGGTTTGTAGTATTAAAATGGAAAGATAGAGAGAATATCGCATTTGAATGCATCCGTTTGGATGAGAGAACCCATATGTCATCCATCGAATGTTACACTATCAAGTGTTTATTTAATTATTTTTGTAAAATGGTTAAATGTAGGTAGCACTTACTTTTTATATATGTATATATCTATAGTAGTAAGAAAAATGCGTATTTTTACAGGTGTGTTTATGTTTCTTCTCTCGCTTGTGCTAATATTTATTTAGCAAAGGGAATTCCTCCATGGCAGTGCTGATGAGGCATGGGAACAAAATCTAATCCATATCTTATCAAGGAGAACCAGTGAGGGGAACCATTGAGACCTAATAATAATAATAATAGAAAGGGATCTTGTGTGGTCATGAAGGGCAAGTGGCTTAATTTTGTTGAATGGAGACTTATTCGTGTTCCCATGTGTTCCCAAAGGTCCCATTATTCCAATATGTATAATTAGAGTAAAAATTTGGAAACAAGGTCTGTATGGGTGAGAATTTTGCAGAAGTTGGTAGATAAAAGACTAATTTGCTATGACCAAAAATTCTTCTATGCAATTGAGGATATTTCCATAATAAAACGGTTGCTAAAAAAAATCTTTGTATTTGAATCTCTTTAAAGACTTATGTTGTAAATTCATGAACAATAGTAAATCATCATGATATGATTTGCAATCCAAATTGATTCTTACAGTTGGATAAGTAACTTCATGATGCATAGTGATTTTTTTCAGAAATTTGCATGAAGTTGAATGTATTAAATAAAGTTACATGGTTCATTGAAATGAAAGGACCTAACCTCTTTGAAGAGGTCTTTGGAATTGTCTCCTGGAAAAGTCTGAAACATTTTGAATACATATACATGATTAAGTCAAAACCAAATTATACTTTGAAAAATTTGTTGACCCAAAATAGATTAGTGATTTTGAGTTTGACCTAATTGTTGACATTTAAAAGACTTTAATTTCTTTAATGCAATCTTGTTGTCAGCTGACAACAAATGTTTTAGTGGTAAAACAATAAAATGCTTCAGCCTTCAAATGAAAGTATATGTATTTGTTGATATTTGGATTTTGTTCAGAAAACAGTTACATACAAACACTTTTGGAAAGATAATGAACCACAAATTTACTTGCTACTTGGTGATCTAAACCTACACGAAAATATTTGTGTGGTTAAAAGAACAACTTCATTCACGTGTGATAGGAACACGCATAAAAGTATAAACAAATAAAAAATGCAAACACAAATACATGCACAAACAATGATAATAACAACAACAACAAAAACTTAATCATAATTTTAACGATGCTCTTGGAGTACAGTGGAGTTCTTCCAACACATTCATCCACTATACAATACAATTTTAAACTGATGAGGACAAAGTGTCCACACAATTAAGCACTGAACACTGCATCATCTCATTTACATTTACTGCTTTAAAATACATATATATATATGCAAGGTGCCGTTGTTGCAAACTGACCGCCTGGCCTGATTTTGTATCAACCAGATGATTTGCGTTCTCTGTTTAGGCTAATTAATTAAAGGACTGATTAACTGCTTGATTGCTTGATTGCTTACTTGCATGCTTGCTTCCATGTGTTACAGTAAAATGCTCCTTGTGACATCGACGAAGAGCTTGTGACAGATTCGGCGTCTAATATACTCGTCGTCGTCCTCGATATCAATCTAGATCCCAGTTGTGGGATGATGGGGCAATCGACACGGGCGCCGGCGTCGAATGCCAGGAGAGTGACAGTTGCGTCGGGAAGCTGGTGCGAAGCGCCGGCGGATGAGCTGCGTCAGCTTTCAATCGGACAAGTTATGAAGCAACAGCAGGGTCGTGAGCTGCAGAAACCATGCCACGAGGGAGGAACACAGTGTGCTCCTGGAACACGAATTGCAGTGGCCGAGGGGTGAGCGCAAGGGGTCCTCCTCGTAGATTCCACACTGGCTTTTTCTGTAGCATTTGCCCGGCAGCGGTGGCGATGATAAGCTATGGGCATCACCACCCGGTCCAAAATTCCTCGCCGGAGCCACATCCGCTGTGAGATCTTGACCGTTAAGAGTTCCAGAGCTAGGCGCAACCGAAGTCCTCACAAGACCCTTGTGGCCAGGACAGGCAATCCATACCTTTCCTCCCATCTTTTTCCTCCTTCCGCCTTTGTCCCGCGAGGTACATTCTCGAATCTTCACCCATGTGACCCACTTGAGGATGAGCACCTACGTAAGTTGAATAATTTTTTTACGGTAATGCGTAGCGACTATATTTGGGTTCGGGGCAACCTCTTCGGCCCCTATCAAACAATCCAAATATCTTCCTTGAAGATTGGGTTCGCTGGTTTTGCAGCTCCTGGATTCTTGAGCGCACATGCTGGGCCTGGTGCGGCCGTAAGACCAGGACGAGCTCCCAAGTTCCCCTCCTCTCGCTTGCTCAGGCAATGATTTGGAGGGCCTGGTAGCGGTAAGTTGAGAAGGAAGCAGTTCGAACATAAAAACACGGAGGAGAAGAAGAAAATGACTGGCAGAAGCTTGTTCACATGGGACTAATTTAATATCGCAAAAGTGACCACATCTTTTACGGTACCGAGTGACATGTCTTCCACGTTGACTCCACCTCGCCTGACAGGCAGACAGCTGTTTGATTATCATGAAAGTGTAATTTCTGGATCCCAGTGCTGGAGTAACTCTCTTGTAGTTTGCTAATTGAATACGCAAAATCCATGCAACTGGCAAAAAAACCAGGAGGACAAGATGGGAAGATGAAGACAGATCTGAGAGTCAAGTGAATTGTCTCTCAAAGCTGTTATTACTTATGAGCCTTGTTGAATCACACGATGCGCCCACTGGCAGAAGATTTATCTTTGCGACAGCCACTTCACACTAGCGGATTCGCGGTACCGGACCAGACTAGTCCCTTGAATATTAGTCTTACCATTATCATCATAAAAGAAAATGAAAATTTTAAAAAGAAAACAAAAACAAAAACAAAAACAAACAACGTGACTGGTGGGAAGTTGTCCTTTATCCCTTTTACTAAGATTGAATAGTCTCTCCGAAAAAAGACGAAATAGATGTATTGGAAGGATGACATCACCATGCCATTTTTTTTGAAACGTCACCATGTTCACTCCTTTGCTGATTAATGAGATGTTCTATTACAAAAGTGCCCTGTATTTATGGCCTTGAAGATCTAGTAGGTCCCTTTGGTGGTGGGTTGAAGCTCCGTTTCATTAATGTCCCTTCATTAAAGTAAGTTAACTTGTTATCTCTAAGCCATATTTTTCAACCTTCTTTAGAAGTTTGACTTTGTTTCTGGTCTTTTTTTAATCCTCTCTTTTGTCTTTCTCCAGCAAGCTTTGCTGTAGTTTATGTCTAAGTATCTTATTTATCTTGCCTTCAACCCAATCTAATTGTTTAAAGATTTTGTTGTTAAGTTGTTCCCAAATGGTCCAAAAATAAGATCCGACAATTAGAGGCCAAAGCACCTTGATATCTTTGAAGCGGGTGAGGGTGTCACCAAAAATTATTTATTGTAAGCTTGGAGATGTATGTGTGTTTGTTTGTGATCAATTTTTATTGAGATATTGTACACAAATTGTACCCCAATTCCAAGTCGTATGTGCAGTTGGGCACTTCCAGAATGTATATAAAATTATTTTTGGGGTATCTAGAGTACAAAGGGGACAAGCATTGTTAATTTTATGATTAAGTTTTTTCCTCTATGTACTTACCACAATATCTTTGTGCCAGATAAGTCAAATGAAAGGCAATTCTTTTTTTTGTTCTAGTTTTGTTCCAAAGTTTTATCCACTTCATCTCAAAGGTTGGTCGAAGCACTCCCTTCCATTTGGTGATTTGGATTGGAGTAAGAAGGAGTCATTGTCTCAACGATTTTCTTCTCTTTTTTGAAAAGAATTCTCTCAAAAGACAATTGTCTTCCCATGAGAAGTTATTGAAATTTTTATATATGGTCAAAGAATATCCAAGTAGGATTGCACCAATTTGTATCTCTTGCAAAGCCACCACTCTATAGAGGCACATAAACATTCCCTCTCAGATATTTATATCTATTTGGATATGAAGTTCATTGAAGGTATTTACTCCTGTGTCTTTTTGTAATATAAAAATAGCTTTGTTAACTATGTAAATATTTTGTATCTCATTAGGGTGTAGCAAGAAGGGGTCCCCTTCTTGTTCACCCCCTTTGTTTTTGGAATTTGGAATAAGTAATTAGGCCATGTTAGGTTAATTTTGTTATATAAGCCAATCCAATCTTTATCTTAAAATTTAGTTAAACCTTGGTGTAGGGTATTAATCCATTTGATAAATCAAAAAGTCCCATATATTTCTTTCATACATGTCTTTAAAAGAGTTAAATAGGAGTTGTGCTTCATCCCATTATTGTGGATTGTTTGTTTGCTCCATAGATCCTTGATCTGTTGTGTTCCTTTCTTATGTAGACAAATTGCAATTTTTCTTGAGATAGTGGTGCCAATGACATTTAGGCTAGGCTCATTCATGACATCACCATCTTCATGGCAAATTTTTAGTGCCAAAACAATCCCTCATGATTGACCATTTCTGGGACACGCTTCTCTAATGACAATCCTAAAATTTCGGCAAACAAACTCTTCTGAATTAAATTTGAATAAAAATTCTGACCCATTGCCAGCCCTGAAGTTGTTGTGAAGTTTTTGCAAAAGACAAAAGTAAAGAGAAAAGAATACCCCATGTCTACAATTTGTTTTCCTGTCCGGTGTCCTGTGTCATGTAGTGTGAACCAGCCAAAAGTCGGACAATGGGGCTCGCCTTGCACAGGGTACAGACCACTGCTGGTGTACTCTTCAGTTGATGTAACTTAATGGCGACTCTTCGTAATTTGTAACTGCAGTCTTACACAAGACTGGACGCTGGAACTAACCTTTGATGATTCAATGATGGCCAATAATTATGGCCATGGGCTTCTTGCTGTCTGCACAGTTTATTAGTACCTGCGCAACCGAGATTGGTTACTCTCAGATTTTCTGAAAGCTGGGAATCACTTTTCAGCGGAACTGCCTCGCTGGTGAAAAGATTATCAAGCTTTGAGTAAATACTGGCGAAGTCCGTTCACTGGGCCATCTTTGGACTTTCACGTGTTGCCACTCTTGTGAATCTGAGACAGAGAGGTTTAAACTTTTTGGGGTTAGAGACGGGAGCGGCTTCCTGCGGTATTGCTCCTCCATGACAGAGCTTCACATTCATCGAAGATCTTCGTCTTGTCAAGTTGATCTGCTTCAATGCTAGCAATTAGTCATATGTAACTGTAACTTTGGTGAGTGCACAGTGCTCAGAAAAACATGTTCAGGGATCATGCAGATGTAGTCTTCATCCAGCAGCCGAGGTCTATTACAGACCACAAAAAGCCCTGCATGTAGTGGCTTGTCAACTTGTTCATCTGGTGCTGGTCAAAGCACTGTGCAACTAACACCAGAATGTCAGGAATTATCGTGTTAACCAGCAGCAATGACTAAGTTGGGTTGGTTTGCACGGGCACATCATTAAAAGAAGACGTCTCATTACCTCAACAATGGCTACCAGGATCACGATTTGACATGCCAGAATCCCTCAACTGGACATGGTTGTCACAATGTCGTTACCCAACTGATCATTGCAACGGCCATAACTTCAGGGAGCGATTATTGATGCAAAGCTTCATTTATCCTCAACTAACTCTAGGTAATGTGTAGAATTAACAAGAACCACGAAGGAGGAATTCCTCAAATAGTACAGTTTGCACAACTAATTTGCAACGCATTTCCAGAATCAAAGAGAATTAATAATTGTAATAATCTTGGGAGAGCTGATTTAAAGAAGTCAACGAGAAAACACAGGCATACCATCAAAAGAGGGATGACATTGTGTAGACATATTTCAAGGAAAACGTGTCACCTTTATTGCCTCAACAAACTCAAAAAGACGGGGGCCAACAATTTAGATGCAGCGCTTTGATTCTGTAATTTTTCTACGGAGGCCGCTAGAGCATATCCTCAGAAAAGGTCTAGAACTAGCTCCATCCATCGCTCTTATATTGAGTTATTGTCAACCTCGGCGCATTGAAGTGCAGTAAGAATAATAAGGTTTTCTCAATCTCTCCCCTCTCTCTCTCTCTCTTCTCTCTCTCTCCGTGTCTCTTTGTCACAATTTCCGATCAGAATATCTCAAGTTCCATGAAATGCTAGCAGCATCCTATGTACAAGGAGTCATATCTTTACAAAAGCTATTCTGGATTTGAGTGCCTGCAAAAGATGATGAAGACATGGTCGCCAATGGAACCATAGCGTCGAAATGGACAACCAAGCCTGCAAATCCTAGCTATGTACGTGAGCTGATAAATTAAACATTTCCAATTTATAAGGTTCAATGGAAGTATGCATACACTGCAATTCAGGAGTCGGTCGCCTCGAAGCTGATCAATCGAAGCTTGAGCGCGCTTGCAAAATTATCGTAGTAGCCTGGGGATGGGGTACGAGTCATGTCCAGTGGTGCCCAATCTTCAAAAATGCCGACAGGAAAAAACACAGACAAAAAAATGGAACTTGGTGGGGGAGGATCTCCGATCAAAATCCGCTACAAGAAATCAATAAAATCCCTCACGGCAGCTACCGATCCTCTTGATCGCGTCATCACCAGCTCTTCATGACCGATCGAGTATTTCTTCATGATACATTACTTAGAAAAAAACCACACTGCCTGGACGAAGGATTGCTTTGTAATAATGAACTGGCCGAATTCTTCATGTTCTTTTTCTCAAGCTAAGAAGTACTTCAGCCCTGTACAGACGTTGAAAACCAGCAAAACTTAGCATCGGAGCCTTCAGGACGCTCCCACACCAAGGAAATCAATGAATGAAACCGGCACAGACACGGAACTGCTGTGCGGTGTGGCTGCTTCGGCGACCACCGTGTCCTCGGGTTTCTCACAAGGTACCCATGAAGTTAGCCCCAGCTTGGAGGGATTAGCACCGTCCTTGCGTAGCCTTTCCTGCAAGTGCTGATGGACGTGCCCGGACAGAGGCAAGGATATCCAGTTGCCAAGCTCCTTGGTCGTGTCCTGCCTGGAGAAAGCAGGCGCTACACGGAGAGAATGGCTGGCTTCGTACTGGTTGCCACTTCGGCCCAGGCTAAGCGGTCTAGCCATCTCAGAGCGGCGGGGGTGATCTGTGTAAGTCTCGTGGAGCTCCACTCCCTCGTCGCCGTTCGTCTGGCTGTGGCCGAACGGATTCGGGGGAGAGGGTCTATTCCAGTGGCTGCCATAGAGGCTTCCCTGCTGTGTCGTCTTCAACCCCGAAAAGGAACTCTCTGTGGGGAGCAACCGGTGGAAGGAGCCTTTGTCCGCATGCTCCTCTGTTAGATGCCCGGTACTGACCTGTCTATCCGTAGGAATACTTACAAGCGCTTGTTGATGCTTTTCGGAATTGGTCAGCCCTGACAAGTAGACTGCCCTGGGATCTGCAAACCGAAGGGCACCACCTTGTTAGATGGACCTCCCATGGGAGAGCGATCAACACTTAGGGCGACATTCGCATGGAAACATGACCATTCCTACACTGAACTTGCTTTCGTGAGCAATGGATCTTTGAGTTGGACTAGTGGTTCATTGTTATTGTTATTATCATTGTTATTATTATTATTATTATTATTAATACTTTATACCTGGAGAGAAGAAAGAAATTGCATTAAGTGAAGCGGAAGAATTGAAAAGCGATTGTTGAGAATAAGCACCTGCAATGACGCCTCCTGAACTTGGGAGCAAGGAGGGAGTAGCTAGTGGCACGCTTCCGAAGCTAGAAAACCTTGGTGAGATGCTGGACGCATCGGATACATTGTTAACCACATCAGTAACTTGCAAATTGCGGCCAGGGAATTGCGGTTTCGTGAAGGTGTTGGAATGGGCGGTCGGCGAGCGGCTTCCAGAAAGAGAAGCGCGGGGAGTGGCATGCGGTGCACCTGAACCGTCGCAAGCTTCGACGGTTTGATCCCCACCTAGAGCGTGTTTTTCAATCCACGCTGTAAGGAAGTCCGCGGAGGCGTGATAGTTGCTAACATCGGAGTTGGAGGAGCGCAGTTTACCTCTGCGATTCGCCTGCGGCTTGCGGCGACCAAATGCTCGAGACCGCTCACGGAACTTCCGCGCCATGACCACGTGCCAGTGGTTCTTAACGGCGTTGTCCGTGCGCCCCGGGAAGAGGCGCGCGATCATGGCCCACTTATTGCCATGGAACCGGTGTGCGGATAGAAGTCGGTCCTCTTCTTCCTCCGTGAATGGGCGCCGGTTAATGCGAGGGTCCAGCTGATTGAACCACCGCAGTCGGCAGCTTTTCCCTGCAGACAGGGAACAGGGAAGGGTCAGTTGTGTCACGGCTGTGTCGTGCAATCTTGAAGCCATCAACTCAACCGTTACTCCGAAGTGCGCCTCGAGCCGATGTCATCGACATCGGTATCAGACTAGAAATCAAGTCACTCTTTCAAAGGTATTCTGATAAACTCTTAAAAGTGCTGCAGCTTATTTTCCCCATTGTACCACATCACGCCCATATTGTTGGGTGAGAGCAAACTCGGATTCAGAAAGGAAAAATCTGAAGCTCCAATTTCAGATTTGACAGGTATTACTAGGGCGTCTGGTGTTGAGTGCTTGCTTCAGACGCTATGTAAAACCTTCCAGCTCTTCAGAAGAACGACCACTAAGTTCTCCAGTTGATCCCACAACCTCGTTATATCTAATCGGTTTAGGATGAACTTCCCGGCATATGATAGGTGTTACCTGATCGGCCATGAAGCTTCTCTGCAATAAGGTTCCAGTTCTGGGGGCCGTATTGCGATACGAGCTCCCTTAACTTGTCATCTTCCGTGGGGCGCCAGTGTCCGCGGGGACACAGCTTGGACTGCACGCTCTCCCCATCCTTGCCGAGAAAATTTTCCATGTCCTCGTTGGACTCTTTCATCTCATCCTCCATACTACCGTGCTCCAAATCGTCGTCGCTCGAGAGTTTGAGACCCGAGGAGCTCTCCAGAGACCGCATACACCACGCACGTTCTTCGCCAGAAGTGTTGACTAACGCTTGAAAGGGGATGCAGTTGCTAGCTGGGGTGTCAGACCCCGAGTTGGAGGTTCGTTCACCGTCTGTTGTCATGGTGTCCGTCGGCGAAAATCCTACAAAACTAGGCCGACGGATTGTGTCCCTGTCTTGCACCCAATTCTGCGGCCTCCGGCCTAAGCTTTGCGCAACATGTCCCGGAGGTGATCGCATCCTTTGGGCTTCCTCTGCGAAGCTGTGACTTCGGCCCATGAACTTAGTTGCAATGGGGGACCATGAGTTACCTCTCTCCTCCATTGAAACCATTGTGATTGATTGATGGTTCCCACTGAGAGTGTTAATATACCTGCGACGCTAACGTTACCAACTGACAGAAGAGAGAGAGCATACCCGGTGCGTTCGAATTCTTTTCTAAACTTGTGCTATTCACCAGCAAACCAGGGTCCAGTTACAACCTATGGCGATTGATCAAAGCGACTTGTAACGTAAGCAGTATGGGATTCTATGTGTGATGAATTAATCACAATATGGCCCTTCCAGCATGGCATAGAAGCCGAAACCTGTCTATACATAAACGATAGTTCACACGGCGAAGGCTTCAATTCAAGCGAGCACCATATCCCACAACAAACGCGCAGGCAGTTGAGTTGTTCAAAAAGTCTCCCAACCTCACTTCGAAAAGCTCCGATATCCAGTGTGCTCACGAGCAATGGACAAATGCATGCATTGCGCGTTATTAGCGATTCTTAATTCCTCCTCAAAAGTGAAAACTTGTAACTTATCTGCTCTCAACCATGTCACCTTCTATGTGCACACGAGAAGATCACCACTCTAAAAACTGTATTCATTACAAGGGACTCACGCATCATCTACTTATCTCGGGTCGTTTTCACAAATGTAAAGCATTCGATGTGTCCAAATCCAACACGCTAGGTCGGAGAGTATCAGTGCATTGCCTACCCCGCCGTTGCTTAACTTGTTCAAGATGTCGCAGCCATCGCAGGTGCATCTTAACTATCGTGCAGGTCGCGGAAACCGATACAGCCAAGGTCACCAACCGGGCACAAGTACTCGGTACTTAATTTCAAGTAAACCTCGCAAAGAGCGCGATGGTTGTGAGCCGGAATCTCTAAGCCACCGTCTGGCCTTCTTTCCATGTGCACGAGACTAGGAATGCTGCCGCTTAAAGCCAACGACGTCTACCGCTATGATCGAGGTGTGATCTGCAACTGCACGAAGATAAGTGCTTGAGCTGTGGGGTGAGTGGCGCTTGACAAGCTTACACTAACCGATCTTGGTTGAAGTCTAGACAAGACAAGCGTGCCCCGAGAGCCGCGAGGGGGAGCATGAGAGGAAGCGGGAGCGTAAGTGGGGCACTAGTACAAGTAGTACCAGTCGGGCCTTCATCGAAGCTGCGGCAAGCTTACACCGCACAGATCCGAAGAGCGACGACGACAACAGCGAAGGCACACCAATGAATAGGAAAAGTCTGACATCACGAGCCGATGGACTCAAGTGAATTTCTAATAAAAGCATGTAAATTTCGATACTGGGATCCGGCCAGACAGCCTAAATTTGTTGAACACGGTAACAGCTAAAGTTGGGAGGTACGATGAAGCGAAGACTGAGTGTAAGGGAATGATCAGATTCGAGAGCTGAGCAAATTGGAAAAAATTGATTTCAAATGGAAGAGCCTAGCGGACCCGATCCTCCTTGTAACGGTTTGCAAGGAGCTAGCGCAATCTAAGGGTGTGGGGCGATGCTCTCAAAAGGTAAATCCAACCTCTCCCACCCCCCAACGTGCACTCTGCACCATGTGCCTGGTGATTTGGTTATATCCTGGGGCTTTACCACAGGCGCCCATGTAGAAAAAGGAAAAGGGGGGGGAGAACAGGACTGTTGATCAGTTGATTGCTGTCGATCTCTACAGTAAAGGTAAGGCAAAGCAAGCCTCCATCATTACTCCCATTCGTGCATGCATCGTCGTCCTCTCGCCCACCCGGTCAGAGGGAGAAAAAACATCAACAATCACCCAGCGAAACAATCCACTGGATGAAATCATCAGCTCTTGCCTTGGGTGCTGGACCACCTCCTCCTCCTCCTCCTCCTCCTCTCAGGCTCCCTGCCTTGGTATAATACACGCCCCCCTGACGAGGGGAAAAGGAGCTGTAGACTTGTCACTAGACCTGCAGTAAAATTGGAAAAATAAAAGATAAAGAAAATGACTTATACTCATGTACGTCAAAATAATATTAAAACCAAAAATAGATGTTCTCTCTTTCATGGATTGAATCATGACGCCCCCACTGGCCCGGCGGGTGCAAGAACAGACGGAAAGATTCCCCGCAGTGATGATAGGTCGCGGCACAAGGAGAGAATCGTGACGGGCCTTATTTATTATAGGATTCTACCTAGCCACACCCTCGGCCTCGTCTCCCCCCCCCTCCCTTTCCCGGTTTTCAGCCTCTCCTCAAACCCATCGTCCACAGTCCACGCTACAGAAGCGTGAACAGCAGCGCAAGTTTTGTCACCGTCAGCGGCACCCGAAGAATTCCCCCATGTCGCTTCTCCAACAAAAATCCCCCCGATCTGTGCCGCGCCTCGAATTGGTGCTGCTGCCAATTGTTGAATTTCCCCTAAAAAAAAGCCGATTACGTTACAGGAATGTGCTTAGCGTCCCTGTAGTGGTGATCTCAGTGTCAGCTTCTAGCAAATTGCTTTCGGTTCCGGTCGATGGTCCTGGAATTAAGCTGAAAAAGTAACTTAGGAGAGATCAGCTCCAGTGCTCATTGATGGCTCCCTTTGTACGCGGAGGCGCTATGGTGCTTCCCTCTTTGGCTTTGCCTTAGCCATTGACTGACCCTCCTCCTCCCTGGTCCAAGTGACCATCGATCCTGAAACCGACTGCGACAACAACACATCCTCACACCCAACACACATTTTTATTTATATATACATATGGCCTTGCAGACTTCGAAACCTTCAGCGCTTTAGAAAGGTCAATTCTTCAAGTTTTTTAAATGTGTTTTTTAAATATATATTATATGTGTATGTCTGTTTAAATATATATATATATATATATGACAAGAGACTGTATTGTTCCGTAGGATGGGGGGTGGTTGTCGATCACGGTCCGGCTCGCGCTCTTACATTGTGGGCGTATGGATGGAAGTTGAGTGGATGAGTAATTCAGGTATGCCGTTCTTCATCCAGTGTGCGTGCTTCGTGAGTTTTGACAGGTTGGTTAATGGATGTGTCATGGCTCATAACGGGATGTAACAAACTAATTCATTATAAAAGACACAGTAAATAAAAATTTATTTATATAGTTGGTCCGTTTTAATAATATTTCTTTTCAAACTGGTTCGTTGAATGGATTTGAGAGTTTTATGTGAAAAAAATAAAAATAACACTCAAGTATACAATGAATGTTCAATACTTTTTTCTTTTTTTCTTTTTTTGATGTGATTTTTGTGAGGTCATGCTTCTTAAGTGGTTAGGTCTGAATAAAAAAATGGATAATCTCCTGTTTTCAATATGCAATAATCCCCAGATATATTACATTGATATTAAAAAATAAAACCTGCTTTACTTGTTATTTAAAAAAAATATTCTTAAGGGTGGATATATATATATATATATATATATATACACACACACACACACACATACATGTATGTGTGTGTACATTCATGAATGAGTTAATTTTATGATTCTTTTGAAATTTTAGAATAAATTGAATATAAATTAAAACAATAATTGATAGTTTATAATAACCTCCTTAATTAGCATTGCTCTATGAGTACTGTTAAGCATTTTTATGTTACAAACTTTCATAAAAGTTACAAATGTTATATGTATGAATATGTACGTGTGCATATATATATATATATATATATATCCATATTGTGTGTAAAATTTATAGAAATTTGTGTACATATAGAAATTAATTAATTAATTAGATTCAATTGAAGAGTAAAAAAGTAGATCACACAAACAATTTAATTCTATCTTTAATACTATTGTATTATGTTGATTCTATTTTCTTTCTTTTAAAGCTTCATATTATTATATGGTGTACCTATAATTACAATATATTTTTCTATCAACTACATTAAAATGTGTATTCTTTGGCATTCCATCTATAGAAATACATAGCATTAGCCTTGAAAAGAGAAGTAATTAGTAACTATAATATTAGATTAAACTATAATATAAAAAAAAAGTTATTAATAAATATAAGATTAAAATTAAAGTAAGATGATATATATATATATATATATATATATAATATTTATTAATAATACATATAAATAATATATTTATTAATAATATTAATATAATAGTTATGTATATTAATTTCAAAAGATACAAATCTTTTTTTTTCTTTTTCTTTTTAATATAAATCATATTATTATAATCTATAGATTATATTTAGTGTTACAATTTCAGAAGTATATATGAGAAGCTTTCAAAAAATATGTTTTTTTTTATATATATTGATATTATTTTTATCATGGAAAATCTTATTTTTGTAAATAGTTAAATTATAAATAAAAAAAATCAACAAAAAAAATCACAAAAAAAACATTATTTTTAAGCTAGTCAAAAAACAAAAATGCAATAACATATGGTGCTAATATAAATTCTCACATTTTTCTTAATTTCTATCCTGAAATAATCTAGGCTGATATTAATGTAAAACAACAATACTTTATAAGTTTTAATTTAATATTTCTGAAGTAAGGCAATTTTTTTGTATTTGTACTTCATCTGAAATTGTGATTTAAAAAATTAAATTTTAAGACCCGATTTTATTATATTTGATAAATTTACTTTGTATCATGAAAACGTTTACTTTAAAAAATTTCAATGTTATGTGTAATTTTGCAAAAGTATTTATATAGAGAAATATTCCATTAATTATTTATACTAGGTACAAAAAAATTAACTTGCAATTATAGTTCATCCAAAATTAAAATTATTTTCAATTCAGATATTCAAAAAAGTATACATTATAAAAGTTTTGGCTTGTGTGTGAATACACATACATACATATACAGATGCACACATGAATTTATTTGTGCATGATTCCTTACTTTGGAAAGTACTATAACTGTGTTCTTTTTACAATCCAACATAAATGCTTCATAATTTGTCACAAAACATCGTTATATACAGTATTATAAAATGTCCAGTATTTCAAGCACTTTTTAGGTTTACAAAATCATTAACATCAAGGTGATATAAAAAAGAAATTCATCAATCATCTATATATGGATAGGCATGTATTCTTTAATATTTCATTTGACATCTAATCCTTCTTCCAATTGCCGTTGGACACGTGTCTCTAAACCAATATTATTCCTATGCATATTCTTATAGTTTCCAACCAGGTAGCGGAAATAGGGTCACCCTATTTCAGTATGTATCCTTTGTTTCCTCCCTATCACTGTGCCTTGTAAGCCTTTACTATTCTCTTCCCTCCCCCTTTAATGCATTAACCTCATCCTTTTGTCTTTTCCACATTACTTAAATCTTTTTCATGTTCATGTTACATGTTGGTAGGCTAGACCCACAACCTTTCAATGTTTTTTTCAATATTGCCCCAATAGCCAACAACATCCCATTTTTATTGTTATTAGTGTTATTACTAATACTATTGATGTTTTCAACATATTAATGTTATTAAGGTGTTGGCCTCTTGTTGACTTGGTTTCAACTTTAAGTAAAAGGTGATCCTCATCTTAAATGTTCTTGCTGAGTGGGAGAGAAATGGAAGGTTTCTGAATAAAACAAATGTAACAGTAATATAATAATAAAATTCATTCCAAGCTTGTTTTTGAAGAAAATTGATTCTTTGGCATTATGTCACTGTAGTTTTGAAAAACTCTTGGGATGTTGCTAAGTGATAAAGAGGAAACAAAGGATACATACTGAAAGCTTTCATTTTTTTAAAATGTTAATTAAAAGACATGAATTCAAAATTCCAAAAATTAAAGATAATAACACTTACTTTAAAGTAACATGTTTGAAGAATGGAATGCATGTGATTTGAAGATCTTGTGACAAAATCACTCATTTAAACTAACACAATTCATCTGGAAGTACTTACAGTGCTTTATTAGATAGATGATTGTATTATAGAATTTGTATACTAATCAGATAAGATTCTTAATTTTCCTATCAGTGAAAATCTAGTATTTTATATAGACTAGAATTCATGAAATTATTATTAAAAAATTACTCAATTTTTTTTAAAATATGAATATCACATGTTTTATATTGATCATCTATCTAATATTAGTCTATATAAAATACTAGATTTTCACTGATAAATATTTTCACTGATAAATATTTTCAGTGAAAATCTAGTATTTTATATAGACTTAAGTCATAAATAAATAAAACTAATAAATAACTAAACTTAAATTAATCAATAGTTCAATGCCTATAAATTCTATTGGATTGAAAGCTGTACTAAAAAAACATCAAAATGTATGGCAGATGTTTGATTAAAATTTTACAATAATTATTCCTATAATTTTCCTTGTCAAAGATCCAATATGTAAGAAAGAATCATTTTTGAATAACATTACATGACCATAATATTATTTGAATAGTTCAAGGTAGAACTATTTCTGATTGTTAGTATTTAGGATTCATAAAATATTAAGTGATAAAAAATTATTCTAATTGGTTTCTATATATATATATATATATATATTAATAATTTATTATTTTTACTATTTCACTTTAATCAACAAATACAAATAATAATAATAATATTATTATTATTAAACTTCAACCAAAAAACTAAGACAAAAAATAATTTTATTGTATTAATATCAAATCAATGGAAGTTTATTTCTACCTTGTTCTTTTTACAAGAGAAAAAATTGCTTTGAATATCATTGAATTTTATATTGTAATGGTTGAAAAAAGAAAAAAGAAAAAAGAAAGATGTTTTACTAAGATTTTAATCAACATACATGCAATTGCAGTTTTATCAAACTAATCCACTAAATCTCTTAAAGATTATTTACATGATATCCTAAATGACTATCAAATAGGATGAACACCATGCCGTGAAATGCCAAGAAGGAACTACAAATTAGTGCAACCCCTCTCCTCTTGGAACTTGTACATGGGCAATTTTTAATGGCAGGCAAGTATGTTAAATCCATATACATTAAGTAGACAAAATACAAGGCATGACTATAATAGTAATATAATATAAAACGTTTGAATTTTATAATATTAGTAACAATTAAAATAAAATACCCATACATTTCAAAAAATATAATTGAAATGTTGCTTATTTAAAACATGTTTATGATTTATTTTGAATTAGACTGTCTTGATTAAAAACAATCATAGATAAAATCAATAATACTTGAAGTTTAAAATTAAATATTTTGACACTATACTTTGGATTTAATTTAGAATCACCACAAAAAATTAAATTATTTACAATATTAAAAAAATACACACATATTTTTGAAGAGAATAATCTTATACATCAAAATTTTATTTTTGGGCTCAAAGATTTAGATTAAAGTTTTCTTTTAAAAAAAACAGAAGAAAATTGCAGAGCTTTGAGGTTGAATAGCATGCAACTGGATACATAAGAATAAATAAGAGTAAAGTAGCAAACATACATAACATTCTAAGAAAAACATTGAAAAATTACCTTGTATTATTTTGTTTAAATATTAATGTATAATATGCATCCTTTATATGCATTTTCGAAGTAAGAATACACACGTGTGTAATTTAAAAATAAGATTTTCTTCATATCTGATAGTTTAATTTATAAAATTAAATGATTATAAATTTTGGAATATGAAATTGAAAAAAAAAAACAGTGCAATGACTAAAATTACTAAACAAAACATCATACACGAAAGAGTAAAAAGAATAGAATGAAAGTTGTAGATAAAATGATAAAATTTTAATTTAATTCAATTTACTTTTGTACAATATACCATATTAAAAATAGATCAAAGTTATACAACGGCAAATGAGCACTGTTTAATCAAAGAAGATCCTATACCGCAATCACATACAATTTTTTTGAAAAATAAAAAATTGTACAATGCATTGGTGTACACAATGTAATATATATATATATATATATATATCTATAAAAAATGGAATTGCTTTCCTAGAAAAATTAATACTATAAATCCAAATGTTGGATTATGAGGAAACAAATGTACAATTTTAAAATCAATAAATAAATCCTCAAGTATTAAAATAGGTATATATATATATATATATATATATGCACAGACACATTTATAGCACTCTTATCATTAGAAATTGAACAATATCAATTTTTAATTATGTATAATGCCATAAATTTCACTAGAATGAACACATCTGATCTGTTGGAGAATTTTAAAGTATTTATTGAAATAAATTTGAATCACTTGTACAGTGCTTAAGAAAATATTAAGAAAAAACCTTACACATGAACATCAAAACCAAAAAAAAATTAGTATGTTTGTTGGTTGGTGCAATTATTCTTTGATATAGAATATTCTTATTTTTGGAATGAATGTAGATGTTCAGAAACATTTTCTTTTTTGAAGCCACAATTTTATAATTTATATTGTTTATATATATATATATATATATATATATGTGTGTGTGTTTATTTCATCATGATTTTCTGTTGTTTTCTGTGCCTTGGAAATAAATGATTATGCTTCCTCTGCACATACCACAACATGTTTGAAGATCTCTTCTGTCTCATATTCCTAAATAATTTATTCTTTTTCTTTATGCGTAGATTGTTAAAAGCTATAAATTCTACCTAAATATAATTCAAATTGTGAAAATTTACATTTCATCATTATATATATATATATATATATATATACACACATGCACATAATCACTTACACAAACTTATCTGCTTTTGTTGTATTATTAATGGATAATTACTTTGTAAATAAAATCTATTAGGTTTTTTTTTTTTTTTTTTTTTTTTTTGTATTAAAAGAATTGATTTTTTAACATAATGCAGTACCAAACCCAAAAAGTTGTAGTTTTTTTTACTTTGGTATATAATAATATTAAATGACTTAATACATTCTATTATGGTTATTCTGGCCTTTTATGAAAAAAATTAGTGGCCAAGTGGTGTACATTTTAAAAAAAAATCCTAATGAGGCCTATGTAAACATAATAACACAAAATTTTACCAATGTAATTAAAATCCAATTTCAATGTAGGACATTGAATATATATATATATATATATATACACATATACACACACATATATACATGATACAAATTGTTGTGTTGTATAGATATATAGAGAGACATGTAAAGAAAACTTAATGTTTAAAACCCTTTCATAAGCTTTTTGTACATTACTAGGTCTACTGTTAAATAATATTCAAGGACAGGATGATTACTTTAAGTCATTTTAAAAAAATACCAGCAAAACATAACAGTAACTAAACTTGAAGTGCCAGTTTAAGGATTGAAATATGTGTTTGATATAAAATCCAAACAACCTAAATGCAGTACACTTATATTCATAAATACATGAGTAATATATAAACCATGAAAGTGTTGAGGTTTGTTTTTCTTGAGGGTAAATGGGACAAGCTTTCTTTGTATGAACAGTTTTGAAGGAAAGGACATAGATTAGACACATTCCATATCTCCATTGCTCTTGTAGTTTTTTAAAACAAAAGGAAGAAATAGGGAAAAATAACAAAAATAAAAATTTATCAATTGTATTCAAGCTCTTTAAAAATGAATCCTAAGGACAGCAAATCCCACTGAAGAATGCAGTCCACCAGAGACTAAGACATTTTATTTTATTTCAATTTTAATTTTTTTGTACCATGTTGGAATTGGAAATATGATGGTCCATCACAAGTGACCAGAACCCATGTGGCTACATTATATATTTTCTCTCTCTCTCTCTCTCTCTATATATATATATATATATATATGATTGCTAAACAAAATACATTCCAGTATGAAACACCACTCAAAATCCTCCTCTATTCTATTGAACTGAAAACTTCTTCCCCTCAACCCTTGGTGAAGTAAATCTTCATCCTTAATTCATCATCCCATGATTTCATCCATGATTTCTCATCCTCCTTCCTAGTATACCCACGGGGGGTTTGGAAGTAGCTGTCCTCACAACAAGCATTTGTCGTGCACTTTGATGCATGAATTGAGGGCACCAAACACTACACAAAGGATAACTAATAAATTCCTTTAGGAATGTGTAGGGTACAAAAAAGGGTACATGGGTGAGTGAGTTTTATTACTCACCGTTTTGTAAACAACAGGGCGTTTTCATGAATCATATGTTTTTTTGTAAATTATTATTTAAAATAAAAGGAAAAAGAGAAAGGTGAGCTATCACAAGAGGTGATGATTGAGGGAACAGTCTCTCCCCCTTCTAATGCTCCTCCCTACCCAACTCATGAGCCCCTACCTTCCCTTCTATATTCTAGAGTTGGATGCCCAATATCCATCATATATTATTGGAATCCTTATTGCACCTTCTTCTTCATGGTACCTTCTAGATGCATTAATAAATGTTTGATTGTTGAGTTCATCATAACCGTGGGAGGAAGGATAAGAAGAAGCAAGATTGGAAAAGGAAAAAATTAAATGGACAAAAGGGAGATGGGTTTTGTTTTTTGTTTCACAATTCACTTTCATAATAAAGATATTTTTTATACCCTGTACCATTGTCCAGCCTAAATACAACACAGACAACATTATGTGAAACAGTTGTGTTATTATTGTGTTTGCTAGTATTTTTGTTTTTTGTTGGATATTTTGTGAAGTTTTCATGGAAATCAATGAGGAACTAGGAGTAATGTGGGATGTAAAGCTAGCAACTCATGAAATACTTATGTATACATACATAGAAAAATCCTTTAATTCCAAACCATGCACACTACTTTTTAAATAAGTTTTACTTGAGTTTTATTATATCTGTTACAGTGTTGAAACAAAATATAATTTTTTAATATATATATATATATATATATAGATGGATTTTTAAAATAAAAAAGTAATACAGAAATCATATATTTTCTAAAATATAATTAAATATGTGATACTTCATCTGATAATTTTATTGAAAAAGACAACATTAGAAGAAACAAGGTTTCCTAGAAAAATTGCTTTCCTAGAAACAAGGTTTCAATAAGACTGGAATTATTTACTTATTTGGTTAATTATAGTACTGTACATATGTATATCTTTGACAACATTCAGATTTTTAAAAACCAACCAAAACAATGATGATGATAATAATAATAACAACAACAGATCACTGCATCTTATATGGCTTAATTATTATCTAAGTGAAATTTAAAAACACTCTCTTCTAACACATCAGAACAAGTGGCTCCAAATCTAACAAAAACACTGACAATTTTTGTGCTGATACTCCATTTTATGCAATGAAAGGAGTCATTTCACTAATAACATAGGACACTCTTTTCAATTGCACATGGATGTATGGAACATGGATGTATATACATCATCTATGGATGAAAAAACTATATATCCTAATAAGTATTTATACATATGTATAGTATATAGTAGAAGGAAGATAGATGGTTGGATGGATGGATGGACATGTTTATGGATGATAGCATAAATGATATATGAGTGGATGAGAAAGAGAGATAAACCTTGTTCTAACATAAGGACACTTTCTCTAAAGCTTAGTGAGAAGAACCATCATATTACTATTTAATAGTAGCAATAATAAACTCCTAACAATTAAAGATCTATTATCCTTTGAAACACATCTTATAAAATTTATGCAAAAATACTCCAAAAATAACTTCAAATAGTATTCATAGAAATTATCAATTTTGATCAAATATATATATATATTTTTTAGATATATTTTGGATAATATTTTAATCATAGAAGAAACAATTCACTAAGCTAAGCAATCAAAATTACTCCTTCTACTTCTTAAACTAGATTTTTCAAAAGCTTTTAATAAGATTTTTTAATCATTTTTTTTCCTACCTATGAAAAAACTTGGTTTTTAACAAGAATTTATAAAAATGACTCATCTTTTATTTGAGGATACTGAAGCAACAATGTACATCAACGGAAACTTAATTCATTGATTTGTACTCCTTAGAGGTGTGCAGCAAGGTTGTCTCCAAGCTCCATATATTTTTCTTTTTGTCAATAAAATTCTCAACATAACTCTTCAAAAAAAAATTTTTGAAGGAAGAATTCATGGCATCTCTTTACTAGGTAGTGACTTTCAATAAACCTTGAGCTAATATATAGATAACTTTACACTCACTTTGAAAGGAGAAGAAGCCTATGTACTACAAGTGGTTAATACTCTTTATTAATTTAGCCTTGCCTTTGGCCTTAATATTAACTAGTCAAAATCTTTTGCAAGTTGGCAATATCAAAAATCCTCCAAATCCACATGGACTAATAATTTTAGATAGTCATGAACAAGTAAAAACAACTTATCAAAATGTTAGATACACCTTTTAGGCTTTTTATGACCACTCAAGATGTGAATAAATTTCCAATAGGTAGGATTAAAAAAATTTGGATTATTAATAAGCAACAAAAATAAATATGGTTGGAAGAGCCATCATAGTCAATAGCATCATCTTTTCTTCTATCTATTATTCTACATCTATTAGGAATGGATCTCAAAAGAAAATTGAAAAAAATAAGAGTCCTTGTTAAGAATTTTTTGTGGAATAATACATAAGATCTCACTCATGTAAAGGTGGCTTAAAAAATTTGTTGCAAATTTCTAAATGAGAGATGTCTAGTACTTATAGATCTAAAAAAAGCCCTAATGGCTCTTTTAATCAAATAGGTGATTTGTGCACTCCACCTTTGAGATTCAAAATCTCCAAATTTTATTAAGGTATATGTTATTGTTAGCCTCTCCCAAAGCACATAGTAAATAGAGCCTTGATTGGACTTGGACTTTATCATCTAAACATCAACTAAAAGAATTGAACTTCATAAAAAAGATATGCAAAGAATGAAGGATATAAATAATTATATAATAGATTATTTTATGGCATTTTAAGATATTAGCCTTAGATTTTATCTAAATTTTAATAATGATTTTTTTAGCAATGCTTATTAAACTAATATCCAAGATCTTAGAGAAGTGTTTTTTGTGATGGACTAAAACCTCCATAGCTAAATAACTGGATTGATCTCTATAATATATCTAAAATATTATTATTATTATTATCATTATTATTTTTAAAATTAAATATTTTCAATCTTTTTATTAAATTTAATATTTGATTCAATATGCCTAGACCTTTAAAAATTTAAATCTATAATATTGGCAAATAAACTATTAAGGGCATATACTTCGGAGGTTTATAAAACCTTCTAGGACATTCTAGAAGCTTCTCGAGTTAGTAAAAATCGGTTGAGAAGCTTCCTAGTTGGTGAAAGTCGATTAAGAAGCTTCCCAGTTAGTGGAAGGAGTTCAAGAAGCTTCTCAATTGATAGAAGCTACTTGAGAAGCTTCTTAGTTTAATGGTAGCCGCTCAAGAAGCGTCCTAGACAGGAGTATATATAGGGGTCAAGGCTGAAGAATTCTTCAATCTTGAAAATGTATCTCTTGGAATTCTAACTCACCTTTCTTAGTGTTGTTCATGTACTCATCTGTTTAATCTAAGTTCTTATTGGTTTCTTCTAGAAACCTTGTCCTAGTCCTAGTCTTTGGTTCTGTATTCTTGTGTCCTTGACAGTTTGTCGAGACTGATCATATCTTCAATATCAAAATTAGATCCTTCTTGTTAGGGAGTAAATTATCCCTCTATTTGAAGGTATACCAATGCTTTAGAAGTTGCGGATTACCCTCCTTTAAATTGATATCTTCTTTATTGTAATATTGGAGGTTTGTCCTTTCTTGTGAGAAAGTAGATCACCCCTCTCTTCGAAGGCCTTGAGCGTCTTAGAGATTGCAGATTACTTTCCTCTTATCCGATATTGCCTTCTTATAGATTCATTTTTTCTTTTTCTAAGAAAGGTTGGAGGCCAAGATATTAATATGACTGAATCTTCTGAGTCGAAGTTAGACGCCATTATAAGTGCTTTTATTATTTTATCTGTTAGAACTACGGAGATTGAAAGAGTTATTGCAAAGCTTTGTAACAATGCAATAACTAGAGTATCACAATCTAAACTACATCCACCTCCAATTTGTATGCTTGAGGATGTAGTACTATCTATACTACGTGAAGAAAATCCACCTGTTCGACAATATAAAGAGCCTCAAATTAGTCTTTTGGAGAAATATGATGGGACGCGTTTAAAGTTCAGAGGATTTGTCAATCAAATTCGATTGATAATAGTTCTACAATCTGATACTTATCTGACGAAAGAATCACAAGTTGGATTGGTTGGCACCTTGCTTACGAGACAAGCACTATCATGGTTTGCTCTCTTATTTGAAAAAAATCACTAATTTTGAATAATTTTGAAGTTTTCATGGAATCATTTGCGAAAGCTTTTAGAGAATATATCAAGGACATACTTGTTAGAACCTTCTAGAACATTCAAGAAGTTTCTTAGAATTCTCTAGAATCTTCGAGAGCCTTCTAATATCTTCCTAGTGTCAAGGACATACTTATTAGAACCTTCTAGAACATTCTAAAAGTTTCTTAGAACTCTCTAGAACCTTCCAGAGCCTTCTAATATCTTCTTAGTTAGTAGAAGTTGCTTGAAAAGCTCCCTAGTTGGAGGAAGCTGCTTGAGAAGCTTCCTAGGTAGGAGTATATATTGGAGTCAAGGCTGAAGAGTTCTTTAGTCTCAAAAACACATCTCTTGGAGCTCTAGCTCACCTCTCTGGTATTGTTTTTGTATTCATCTGATTAATCCAGTTCTTCTTGAACTTCAGACTTCAAGTCTCTTGAACTTCTTATTTAGACTTCAAGTCTATATTCTGTGTCCGTGATATTAATCCAGTTCCTGCCAGTTCTTCTTGAACTTCTTGTTTAGACTTCAAGTCTATAATTTGTGTCCGTGACAGTTTGTCGAGACTACTCTCACCTTGGATATCAGAGTTAGTTCCTTCTTGTTGGAGTGTGGATTATCCCTCTTCTTGAAGGTACACTAGTATTTTAGAGGTTGCGGATTATCCTCCTCTAAACTGATATCTTTTTGTCATAATATTGGAGTCTTATTCTTCTTGGAGAGAGTGGATTACTCCTCTTTTTGAAGGTCTTAAGGCATTTTAGAGGTTGCAGAGTACCCTCTTCTAAACCAATATTTCCTCCTTGTAGAAACAATTACTTCTTTTCTCTTAGAATGGTTGGAGGTCAAGACATTAATATGAATGAAAGTTTGGAGTCCAAGATGGATGCCATTATGAATGCTCTTGCTACGTTATCACAGAGAACTACGGTGATGGAAGGAGTCTTTGCAAGACTTCATAATGATGGAACATCTGCAATAGCACAATCTGGGCTTCATCAACCTCAAGCTTCTGCACCAGAAGAAGTAGCTTTACCTGTGGTTCGACGAGAGTCATTGCTTCGACAACGAAAAGAACCTCGTATTAGCCTTCCAGACAAGTTTGATGGCACATGCTCCAAGTTTCGAGGTTTCATCAATCAAATCAAGTTAATAACAACTCTACAACTCGAACGTTATCCAACGGAGGAATCACACGTTGGATTGGTTGGAACTTTGCTTACGAGACAAGCTTTATCATGATTTACTCCTCTATTTGAAAAACGATCACCAATTTTGAACAACTTTGAGACTTTATTGGAGGCATTTGCAGAAGCATTTGGCGAGCATGACAAGACTCGGTGGGCTACAACAAAAATTCAATCACTATGAGAAAGGACTCGCTCTACATCAGTCTATGCATCGGATTTCAGGCAATTGGCATGCGACATCAATTGGGATGAAGAAGCATTGATGAGCTAATTCTATTGGGATCTAAGGGACGACATGAAGGATTTGTTATTATCTCTTCCTGATCCACGAACGCTCAACAAAGCCATTAGCCAAGCTATAAAGTGGGATAACCGCCTATTTCAATGTCACCAAGACCAACGCTCCAGACAATATACAAGTCATCATGCTGCAATTATATCGGCAAGTATCCTAAATTCACAAGTGGAGACAGAAGACATGCAGATTGATGCAATACGTGTCAAATCCCTTACTCCAGAAGAAAAGAAGCAGCGTATAAAAAAAGGTTTGTGCTTTTATTGCGATGGAGAAGGCCATAGAGTTGGAAACTGTCCGAAGAAGCAAAATGGACGCAGCATCAAGAATAGAGGTGCATTTGTTCAAGAAAACAAGGATGCCCAACCACAATAGGAACCGTGCAGCTGGACAAATCAAAACCAGGTTCCTCTCTTTCTACTCAACCTGCCCGTTGTTTTACAATTCTTTTATCTTTTGGTCCTCAAAAACTAAAAACCTTAGCCTTATTAGATTCAGGAGCATCTGCTTGTTTCTTAGATCAAAAATTTGCTAAGCGTTACAAAATTCCCCTAGTACAAAAATTCAAACCTGTTCACGTAGAAGTAATAGATGGACAACCTTTATTATCTGGTAGTATCACCCATGAATCAGAACCTATAGAAGTGACGTTTAAAGACCACAGTAATTATATTATTTTGAACATTATTAGCACCCCATCAAATCTTATTATTCTTGTCTTTCTTGGTTGAAAAAATATAATCCATCCATAGATTGGAGGTTGCGGAGGATAACATTTTCCATAGAACAATCTGAGGACAAGCCTGGAAGAAGATCCAAACCAAAAAATCCTTGTTCATTGGAGCAAGAACGTTTGTACGATCATATAAGGAAGGCACACCATTGGTCATTTATGCGGCTCCAACTAGTGGAGAGCAGATTTCAATAGCAACAATACCAAAATAATACAAGGATTTTTAAGATGTGTTCCAAAAGAAGAATGCTGACATGCTATTAGAACATCGACCATATGATTGTGCCATAGAATTGCAAGAAAGAGCACAACCGCCTTTTGGCCCAATCTACAACCTATCGCAGATAGAGTTGGCTGAGTTGCAGAAATACATTGACGAGAACCTAGCCAAGAATTTCATTTGTCATTCAAAATCGTCAACTGGGATACCAATCTTATTTGTGAAGAAGAAGGATGGCTCACTACGGATGTACGTGGACTATCGAGATCTCAATAATGTGACAAAGAAGAATCGCTATCCATTACCTTTGATCTCTAGTCTTCTGGAACAACTTGGACGTGCAAAGATTTTTATAAAGATTGATCTAAGGGGAGCTTACAACCTTGTGCGAATCAAAGAAGGAGACGAATGGAAGATAGCTTTTCATACAAGATATGGTCATTTTGAGTATAATGTCATGCCATTTGGTCTTACCAACACTCCGGTGGTTTTTCAATACATGATGAACGATATTTCTTGAGAATATCTAGACGATTTTATTGTCATTTATCTGGATGATATCTTGATATTTATTGAGAATGAAGAAAAGCATAAGAAGCACGTTCGTTTAGTACTCGAATAACTACACGAGCAAAGACTCTACGCCAAGTTGGAGAAGTGTTTATTTCACCAAATTGAGATGGAGTTTTTAGGATTTGTTGCGACTACGGAAGGCTTGAAGATGGATCCGAAGAAGGTGGAAGCAATTGTGTCTTGAAAAGTTCCAAAGACGGTTAGAGACGTACAATGTTTTCTTGGCTTTGCTAACTTCTATCGGATCTTCATCAAGAATTATTCTAAAGTTGCTGCTCCACTCACTCGATTAACATGTAAAGATAAGCTAGAATGGAGATCTCTAGCGGAAAAAGCATTTCAAAATCTTAAAACGGCATTTACTACGGCTCCAATCTTGGTACATCTAAACTTTACAAAGGCTTTCTATTTGGAAACCGATGCTTCGGATTTTGCTTTAGGAGTTGTACTTTCATAGATGGGCATCGACAATAAGCTTTATCCGGTTGCATTCTATTCACGGAAGTTTTCTGCGGTTGAGATCAACTACGAGATTCATGATAAAGAACTCCTTGCTATAGTAGATTCTTTCCAAGAGTGGCGTCACTTCCTCGAAGGAGCTGCGCATCCGGTGACCGTATATACGGATCACAAGAATCTGGAATATTTCATGTCTGCTCGGGTTTTAAATCGTCATCAAGCTCAATGGAATATGTCGCTATCTAGATTTGACTTCGTTATTATTTATTGACCTGGAAAGCAGCAAGGACTATCCGATGCCTTATCAAGAAGATCATATCTTGCGCCGAAGATTGGAGAAGCAACACTTGATCAACAGTGTACAACATTATTAAAGCAAGAGCAATTCAGGATTTGTGCTGCTGAGGTGCCAATTGATGCTGACTTCCTCAGTCAGGTATGTGCTGCGACCATTGAAGATTCAATAGTCCTTGATATTAAGCAGCGTATCAATGATGATAAGTTCAAGGTTGAAAGAGATCTCTTATACTTTGAGGAGCGGCTGTATATCCCAAAAGGGCCAGCATGACTTCGAGTCCTTCAATCTCATCATGACTTTCCAACTGCGGGACATTTCGGATTCAACAAAACCTTGGAACTCATTTCCCGAGATTTCTGGTGGCCCCAAATGTGGAAGGATGTGAAGGATTTTGTCCTTTCATGTGACATTTGTTCAAGATCTAAGAACCCTCGACATCGCCCTTATGGACTTCTACAGCCATTGCCCATTCCGTATCGTCCATGGTCTTCAGTTTCCATGGACTTTATTACAAATCTGCCGCCATCAAATTCATTTGATAGCATCTTTATTGTGGTCGACTTACAAAGATGGCACATTCTATCCCTTGCAAGAAGACATCATCAAGCGAAGATACAGCAAGGCTCTTCTTTAAGAATGTGTGTCGATATCATGATCTACTAGATGATATCGTGTCGGATCGAAAAACCCAATTTGTATCAAAGTTTTGGAGATCTTTTTTTAAGATATTGAAGGTGGACATCAAACTTTCTTTGGCATTCTATCCTCAAACTGACGGCCAAACGCAACGGGTGAATCAAGTTTTGGAACAATATTTACGATGCAGCATCAACTATCAGCAAGATGATTGGATTGCATATCTATCGCTAGCCGAGTTTGCATATAACAACACCCTTCATGGGTCGACTCAGAAAACACCATCCTTTTCCAACTATGGATACCATCCGAAGCTTGATCTATTGAGTCTGTCAGTGAATAACAATCCAGCAGCTGAAGGATTGGTGCAGCAGCTATCGGAGCTTCAAACCACATTGAAACTTCAATTGCAAATTGCCCAATAGTCTTATAAAGCATCCGCGGATAAATTTCAGAATCAGGCACCTAATTTCAAGATTGGAGATAAAATATGGCTGCTTCAACGGAATATCAACACCAAGCGGCCATGTGATAAGTTGGACTACTAGAGATTGGGACCATTTGTTATCCAGAAGTAAATCAATCCTGTGGCGTACCGCTTAGAATTACCAGCTGCTATGAAGGTACACCCTGTCTTTCATATTTCTCTGTTAGAGCCTTATCGAGAATCGTCTTTTCCTAGAAGAGTGCAATGTCCGCTACCTAGTATAGAAATTGAAAACAACGAAGAATAAGAGGTGGAAAGGATACTAGATTCACGGCGAAGATGGAATAAATTAGAGTACTTTGTGCATTGGAACGGCTATGATATTAATGAAAAAACATGGAAACCAGCCAAAAATCTTGCCAATGCATCTCAAAAGGTATGGAAATTCCATCGTCGATATCCTAATAAATCAAAAGCTAGTGATTAACAAAGCGTGAAGATGAAGCCTTCTCTAGAGAAATGAATAGAAAAGGGATCCAAGTCTCATCAAAACATAACTTGTTATATTTCATGGTATCAAGATATCTAATATCAAGGTGTATTTAGATATGGCTAGTGAGAATGTAGATACTGTACTAGTGGTACCATCTCAACCGAGTAGCTTACGACGTCGACCTCGAGACAAAGAATTAGAAGAGCCAAGAAGACGCCGAAGAATACCAAGCAGCAAGTCACTTGTAATTGTCTTTGAAGTTGAACCAGCTCATGTAAGTAATGGCAAAGCAATATTTTCAGGTCGTTTCCACAATGAAGATACAGAAGTTCAAGCATGGTCTCAAGTAGAAGGTATTGGTCATTATCGGTGGCTACAAGGATCCATGAATCATCTGCCTCGTGAACGACAACTGGAATATATTACAGAGACTATGCGACAAATTTTTGATTTCCTACGTTTGTAAGTATATATCTCAAATGGCTTCTCGAGGACCTCGAAGCTAGAAGAGGAGGTGATGTGAAGGACATACTTGTTAGAATCTTCTAGAACATTCTAGAAATTTCCTAGAACTCTCTAGAACCTTCCAGAGCCTTCTAATATCTTCCTAGTGTCAAGGATATACTTATTAGAACCTTCTAGAATATTCTAAAAGTTTCCTAGAACTCTCTAGAATCTTCCAGAGCCTTCTAATATCTTCCTAATTAGTAGAAGTTGCTTGAGAAGCTCCCTAGTTGGAGGAAGCTGCTTGAGAAGCTTCCTAGGTAGGAGTATATATTGGAGTCAAGGCTGAAGAGTTCTTCAGTCTCGACAACACATCTCTTGGAACTCTAGCTCACCTCTCTGGTGTTATTTTTATACTCATCTGATTAATCCAGTTCCTGCCAGTTCTTCTTGAACTTCTTGTTTAGACTTCAAGTCTATATTCTGTGTCCGTGATATTAATCCAGTTCCTGCCAGTTCTTTTTGAACTTCTTGTTTAGACTTCAAGTCTATAATTTGTGTCCATGACAGAATATGACAAGGCTCAATGGGCAACAACTAAGATCCAAGTATTACAGCAAGGGACATACTCTGTATGAATATATGCATTTGATTTAAGGCAATTAGCATGCGATATCAATTGAGATGAAGAAGCCCTAATGAGCCAATTTTATTGGACATTAAGAGATGATATGAAGGATTTATTATTATCACTTCTGGATCCACAATTGCTCAATGAAGCCATTAGCCAAGTTATAAAATGTGATAACTGATTGTTTCAATGTCGACAAGATCAACGTTTGTGGGGTCCAACAAGACAATATGCAATTTGACATACCCTTGGTACATCAACAAGTACTTTGAATTCACACTCAGAGGTAGAAGATATGCAGCTTGATGCAATATGATTTAAAACTTTTAGCCCATAAGAAAAGAAGTGTCGAATGGAAGAAGGTTTGTGCCTATATTGTGGCGAGGAGGGCCATAAGATTGGCAATTGCCCAAAAAAACAAAATCAATACGTTACCAAAATCAGGAGTGCAATTTTTCAGGAAAACAAAAATATTCAGCTATAATAAGGACAGTATAGCTAGACAACCCAATATTACAAAACTATTCAGGTTCCTCTCTTTCTGCTCAACCTACTCATTGATTCATAGTCATTTTGTACTTTGGCCCTCAAAAGCTTCAAACAACCGCCTTGTTAGATTCAGGGGCATCTACTTGTTTCATAGATGAGACATTTATTAAGCTTTATAAAATTCCTTTAGTACAGAAATCCAAACCTATTCATGTAGAGGTAATAGATAGACGACCTTTATCCTTGGATAGTATCACCTACGAAACCATGCCTATAGAAGTGTCGCTTAAAAATCACAAAAGCCAGATTGTGTTTAATGTTGTTAGAACTCCTTCAAATCATGTTATTCTGAGACTATCTTGGTTAGAAAAACATAATCCATCTATAGATTGGAGGTTACAAAGAATAACATTTTCCATAGAGATCTTTATAAGAAAGATTTATAAAAAGCCATGAATTGGTAAAATTTTATTTCTTGGAGCAAGTGCTTTCATAAGATTGGCTGAAGAAGGTACACTATTTGTTATTTATGCAACTCCAATTCTAAAAGATATGACTTCATCGACAAGTATTCCAGAGCAATATAATGAATTTCAAGACGTTTTTCAAAAGAAGAATGCTGATATATTATCAAAGCATCCATCCTACAATTGTACTATAGATCTTCAGGAAGAGACACAACTATTTTTTGGCCCAATCTATAATCTTTCTTAAGATGAGCTTGTGGTATTCAAAGATTATATTAATAAAAATCTTATAAAGAACTTTATCAGGCATTCAAAGTTTCCAACATGCGCACCTATATTTTTTGTGAAGAAGAAGAATGGTTCCTTACGAATGTGTATTGATTATTGAGGATTGAATAAAATAACGATAAAAAATCATTATCTACTACCGCTAATTTTAAAATTCTTAGAACAACTCGGCCAAGCCAAAATTAATATTAAGATAGATCTTCGCAGAGTATACAACTTAGTATGGATCAAGGAGGGAGATGAATGAAAGACTGCTTTTCTGACAAGGTATGGACATTTTGAATATAATGTCATGCCTTTTGGACTAACAAATGCACCCGCTATCTTCTAACATTTAATGAATGATATTTTTCAAGAATATTTAAATAAGTTCATGGTGATCTACTTTGATGATATCTTGATCTACTCGAAAAATCTAAAAGAATACGAGGGGCATGTCAAGCTGATATTACAAAAGCTGCGAGATATGGATTTGTATGCCAAATTGGAGAAATGTGTATTTCACCAATCGAAGATGGAATTTTTCGGATACATTGTATCTATTGAGGGTTTGACAATGGATTCTAAGAAGGTAAAGGCAATTATGTAATAGGCCATTTCGAAGACTATGAGAGATATACAATGTTTCTTTGGATTTGCTAACTTCTATTGGATCTTCATCAAAAATTATTTTCAAGTTGCCATCCCTCTTACTCGATTGACTTATAAGGACATGTTAAGATAGGAATCTCAAGTGGAAAAATCATTCTAAGAGCTTAAAATGGCATTTATTATAATCCCAATATTGGTACATCCAAATTTCACAAAGGCATTCTATTTGGAGACTGATACTTCAGATTTTGCACTAAAGGCCGTACTTTCACAAATGGATATAGACGACAAACTCCATCCTGTTGCATTTTATTCTTGAAAATTCTTTGTTGCTAAAATTAATTATAAAATCCACCATAAAGAACTTATTGCTATTGTGGATTCTTTCCAAGAATGGCGTTATTTTCTTAAAAGAACAATGTATTTTGTGACTGTATATACAGATTACAAGAACTTAGAATATTTTATATCAGCTTGGATTCTTAATCGCCACGAAGCTCGATGGAATATGTCGCTATTTCAATTCAACTTTGTCATCATTTATTATCCTACAAAGCAACAAGGATTGTCCGATGCTCTATCAAGGATATCATATCTCGTACCAAAGATAGGAAAAGTAGCGTTTCATCAACAATATACAACTTTGTTAAAATCGGAGCAATTCCGCCTTTGTACTACTATTACATTAGTGCCTATGGATTCTAATTTCCTCAATGAGGTGCATACTACAATTATTAATAATGCTTTAGTTTTTGATATCAAGCATCGCTTGATAGAAAATGCTAATAAGTTCAAATTTGAGGAAGATCTTCTATATTTTGAAGAATATTTGTATATCCCAGAAGGACCAATATGACTACGCGTTCTTCAATCCTGCCATGACTTTCTTGCTACGAATCATATTAGATTTAATAAGACCTTGGAACTTATTTCTCGAGATTTTTGATGGCCTCAAATATAAAAGGCAGTAAAGGACTTTGTGCTCTCTTGTGACACCTGTTTAAGGTCCAAGAATCCTCGACATCGCCCTTATGGATTGTTACAATCCTTACCAATTCCAAGACAGTCATTGTCCTCTATCTCAATGGACTTCATTATAGATCTACCGCCATTTAATTCATTAGACAATATCTTTGTAGTAGTTGATCAACGTACAAAGATAGCTCACTTCATCCCTTGCAAAAAAACTACGTCAAGTAAAGAAATGACAAGGCTTTTTTTTCATAATATATATCAATACCATGGCTTACCAGATGATATCATATCTCATTGAGGACCCCAATTCATATCTAAGTTTTAGAAATATCTTTTTGAAATATTGAAGATACATATTAAACTTTCTTTGGCTTTCCATCCTTAAATTGACGACCAAATAGAACAAGTTAATCAAGTATTGGAGCAGTATTTACAATGTAGTATTAATTATCAATAAGATGATTGGAACTCATATCTACCATTAGCAAATTTTGTATATAATAATACTATTCATGCTTCAACTCAATAAATATCATTTTATTCCAACTATAGATATCATCCGAAGCTTGACTTATGGAATATGCCAAAGAACAACAATCCAGCGGCCAAAAGATTTATAAAATAGCTATTGGAATACCAAACAACCTTGAAGCTTCAATTACAAGCAGCTCAAGATATTTACAAGGCATTTGCAGATAAATTTAGGAATCAATCACCTACTTTTTATATTAGAGATAAGATATGGCTTCTTTGACAAAATATCAAGACTAAGCGACTATGCAATAACTTGGACTATTAAAAATTGGGGCCATTTTTTATCTAGAAGCAAATCAATACAATAATATATCGCTTAGAGTTACCATCCACCATAAAGATACATCCAATTTTTCATGTTTCTCTCTTAGAATCTTATAAAGAATTGCACGTTCCAAAAAAAATACAACAATCACCACCTAGTGTTGAAATTAAAGACCATAAAGAATACGAGATTGATAAGATACTTGATTCATGGTGAAGATGGGACAAATTGGAATAACTTGTCGATTGGAGGGGCTATGATATTAATGAGCGCACATAGAAACTAGTTACAAATCTCACCAATGTGCCTCAAAAGATACATGAATTTCATCAATTCTATCCATACAAATCCAAACGTATTTGATGATAACTTTTTAGTGAAGATTGGACCTATAGAATACTCATAAAGAGGGAGAGAGTTAAACTAAAGCCTTCATCAATATGTAATCATTCAAAAAAGAATAGTAAAAGCAAGCTAGTCATCACGTCAAATCTTCAAATATTGAGAGAACAAGATTCAAAAGATTCGTTTGCAATACAAGCTTCGAATGAACTAATATAGGTTTCACAGCCTTTAATTGAACAAAGTGAAGACAATACATTCCAGCGCCAAGTACAACCCTGATTGGAGCCATTAGGAGCAAGATCCAACCATGAAAGTCTTGATTCTAATGCTTGAGCTTTAGTAATATTGCTTGAGCTTAAAAAGGTGAATCTTTTTAGTCTTGAGATTTTGTTTAGATGATGTTTTGAAGGCCGTAATGAAGATCAAATCCTCAGATGGGATATTTCAATAATGGAGGTAATAGCTCAAGGCCATAGGTAATTTCTTTGAAGACCAATAGAACCTATTGCCTAAGAGTAGAGAATAAAATATATAGCTTCACTAGTATAATGTATTCTTGATTTTTTATATATGTAGTAAAACTGAGCTCCTCTTGGAATTCATTGTTAAAGAGGGCGATGATGTTGGAGGTTCACAAAATCTTCTAGGACATTCTATAAGCTTCTCAAGTTAGTGAAAGTTGCTTGAGAAGCTTCCTAGTTGGTGAAAGTTGGCCAAGAAGCTTCCCAATTAGTGGAAGGAGCTCAAGAAGCTTCCTAGTTGGTAGAAGCTGCTTGAGAAGCTTCTTAGTTTGATGGTCGCCGCTCAAGAAGTATCTTTGACAAGAGTATATATAGAAGTCGAGGCTGAAGAGTTCTTCAATCTTGACAACGCATCTCTTGGAGTTCTAACTCACCTTTCTTGGTGTTATTCGTATATTCATCTATTTAATCTAAGTTCTTGTTGGTTTCTTCTAGGACCTTGTCCTAATCCCAATCTTTGGTTCTGTATTCTTGTATCCTTGACATAAACAAGATTCATTATTCTTGACACCAAGCTATCATCAATACAAAAATCAATTCTTTTTTAGATATTTGTATCAAACATGGCAAGATTACAAATTATATAAGTTAGAAGTAGTAAGAGTGGTTATTAAAAAAAATTGCAAGTGAATTTGATGAAGACATAGGATTTTTTTTTAGAATATTTGAAAGATGAATCTTTGACCTATAAGTATATTGTTGAAAAAAATGATTCAAGATTATGTCTTATACAACCAAACTTGGTCAATAATTCCTACAAAAAAATCAAGAAGCTTAAAATCTAGCCAAATCAAAATAGAATGACAAATTTGATGAAAATTATAATCTTAAGTAGAAAGATGTTTGATTACAATCTCAAGCTAAGAAAGAAGCTATGCCTATTTGGCTAATATAGCATAGAGGCCTTGTTGTCAATATATAGAAAGTATAAGATAAGAAATATATTTCATCTTTATATCATTTTTATAGCTTAAATCTTCTAAAAATAGTATTTAATAAATTTTAGAAATATCCTCAAGTTAAAAAAATATAGAATTGAATTACATCAATATTTCACAAATTAATCATTAGTTCCAAAAGATTTGGTCCTTGACTTGCCTTTTCATAGAAGCAAAAGAAATTTACAAAAAATATCTCTCTTTACTTTGATGAATTCAAAATAATATGGTCTCTATTAAAAGGCACATACTTATGGATAATTTGGAGGCAACATGATGACTTCTTATTTAATATAAAAACTTAGAACAATAAGAAAGTTAGAATAGAAATTTGGTCTAAATTCCTATATTATGGTAGAATAATGTTGAAAATTACTTTGAACATTGTAAACAAAGAAGTTGATAATGGCAAAGCTTTGCAATTGGAATAAAATATAGATGGCCAAGAAAATGCTAGGTGTTAAACATAATAAATCCATAAGGTAGAATCTAATTCTGCTCACAGAGGTATAATTTTACACAAACATCTTAGCAACTAACATATTATAACATTTAGTCTAGCAACTATAATAGTGCTTCATCTATTGCCTAATTTTATGGATTTTAGATTTTTGAATACAATGTACTTACCTTTGTAATCAATGTATCAAGTATATCTAACTCTTTCAATATATATATATATATATATATATATATATATCTTTGACTTTCTTGTTACTATTCTTTATAATAGATTATTTGACTTTATGTCTTTTTAACAGCTACTTAAATTAATAAATCTTACAAATAGAATTATTATTTTGAATGAACATATAATTTTGATCTTTAAAGTTCTAAATAGTGTCTGGACCTTAGAAAGGCATATTCTTTATAAAAAGCCTAGTAGAACCTAATAAATAATTATAATATAGTATTAGTAGATTTTCTTTGACTTGTTGTAATCTAATTTATTTTTACTTGCTAAAAAATTTATAGATGATTGAAGTATAAAATATTCATCTTATAGTTAAATTTCTTAATTATACAAATTTAGAGTTGGATAGCTATTTCAATAAAAAAAGATTATTTGATAATGTTATATCTCTTTTAAATTTATATTCTTAAATTTTATCTTCTTCTAAATTATTTGTCTTTATATAAAATTTATTTAATTTAGCTAAAATCTAAATCCTATATATCTTATTATTTGAAGAAAATTCTAGGCTTATCTCTAATTCAAAATAATCTTTCAATCAAAATAAAGATTTTAGGAGATTCTATGTACTTTCTTCTTTTTGGACTAATGCCTCCTTATAAAATATATAAACAATTACTTCTATGATGTAATATAATAATAAAAAATAAAAAATAATTTTATTCTATTATTGAATCTAAAATAAAATACAATTACCAATTCAAGAGAAGTATATGATTATTGAAGTTTTAACTTGTATCAATAAATAATTTAAAATTAAAAAATATTCTTAGTTTTTATTTTAAATCAACCATTCAAGGCACAAATATTTAAATTGATTGAATGGATAATTTTGAGATTATTTGAAAGAATAAAAAAACTAAAAAAGTTAAATCCAAAATTTGAATATATTTAATATTAAATAGAAGAAAAAAATCTTAAAAAATAAAAAAAATATAATCACATATTTTTATTTACATATTTCTCTTTTAATTGAAATAAAATATCAATTTTTATTATTTCTAATGTACAGCATAATTTATAAACTTCAACATTATTATTTTATTATCATTTGTTCATTACTTGTAAATATTAACTATAATAAAATTAAAACACTATTTTCTTAAGAAATCTAATAAGTTATATATATATATATATATATATATATATATATCAATATTTCAACAACTAATTAATATTAATGAAGTTTAGAATTTATTTAAATAATCCTTTATTTAATTAAATATCATATATTAAATTATTTGTCTATATATGTATATATATATATATATATATATATATGTATGTTTATGTTTAAATAGTTAACCTTGTAGATTAATTAATTAATTAATAAAAATAATTACTATCTGTTACAGAAGCATATGTAAAAAAATAACATGTTAAGAAAACAAATTCAAAAAACATCATAAATTACATTACAAGACATCTACAATTTCATTTGCCACCTTTAAATTTACTCTATTTTTTTACAATAGAGGTATAGGAATTGCAATGAAATCCAAAGTTTGATATGAAAGTAGACATTAAAATTGTATACAACACAGTCAATTTTTGAGAAAATTTAACAATACTATGGTATATAGCAAAAAAAGAAAAAATTCACAGTCCGTAATTCTGTTTTTTTAATTAGAATTCAAACTTAAATACAAATATGTCAAATCACAATTCAAATTATACATCAATCTCTTGACACTTTTACATATAACTATATACCTAGTGTTTTACATACTTTTACATAACACCAATTTACAATTTGTGGACTAGACTACTCTTGTTAACTCTACACCTACCAAATCACTTTGTTGTAAGTGCATTATATATATATATATATATATATATATATATATATTGATACACACACACATACATTCACAGATATTATTGTTATTATTATTTATCATTTTCAAGATAAATGAATAAGAGCCTAGTGGATCCACCCACAGTACTTAAGCTCATTGCCATGGCTGGGGCCTTGACAGGTGGTAAAAGGACTTGCCTAGCATAGCTCTCCTCCCCCCTTACAATAAAACATTAAAGAATCCGTAAAAAGAAAAGTATAAATTAAAGTTAATGGAAAAGTAAAGGTAAAAAGGAGAAAGCTGCAATGTATAATTACTTAGATTTGCTGTAACTATCCGACGTGGACGGGTTGGTGGAATTTCCCTCCTCCACATAAGCCCCTTGAGGTAGTACCAACGGCTTTTTCACCCCCTGCAGTAATTAGTGTGGACTTGGTATTTACTATAGTGAAACAGAGGTTTTACTCCCTGAGCTCAAAGTGGCCTCCTTTTCAGCCAACTGGGGCAAATCAATGCACTCTAGAGTGAATTTCTCGTCTCAGATGTTTTACCAATCATGTGCCACGTGTGCATTGATTTGGCTCGTTTTATGAGGTGGATATGGGTGCGGATGGAATGGTTTTATTTATTTATTATTCATTGTCACCAGTTTTGTTGTTTGAAAGTACAGAATATTTAGATTAATGTTAATGTTTCTTCACATAATTATATATGTAAGAAAGAACATGTATAGAATATAAATTTATTCTTACAACATATGTATTCCATGTTCATCAAATCTAAATTATATGTGAATCTTATAAATGTGTGTTAAATATGATGTTATGTTTATGTAGATCCTAAACTTACCACATATGTATAATTGAAAATTCATTTTATAATGTTAAAAAGTATTTGTATATATGTATATATGTATGTATGTATGTATTTTAAACAATTAAATTTCATGAGTTCTTTCAAATATGTAACAAATAGTAAAACTTTAATGCTAAATATGTTTAACTTTAATTCAAAAAAAATCAAAAACTTAATACGAATTTATTTATTTATTTTTATTAAAATTTTTAATAAAAAAATTAGTCTTAATTTAAAATATATTTATAAATAAATATATAAATTTTATAATATAAAGTTTATTTTTGATTTTTTTAAAAATACTCATTAATATTACATGTATGTGTATATATATATATATATATATATTTATTTAAAATTTAGTTGGAATTTTATTTATTTTTTTATTCTAGTTAAAATAAAAAAATTATGCCTCCAAAAAGTCTATGTTCAAAATTCTTGGAACCTTTCAACAAAGAAATCTAATAGCTCTTCAACACATCTCTTTATTACATATTCTATTATTATACTTATATATATTATTTATAAATACTATTTGATCCTTCATTTAAGTAGATTGATCAAGTCATAATTTGTGAGAAATAATGCTAAAAAAAAAAAAAAATTCATCTAATATTTGTACTTCCAATAATTTTTATTTAGCCACAATCTAACTTAGTGCACATCTATTTAAATTCTTGGTCAACAAAGTAAAATTAATGCCGAATTCCAAATGTATTTTTCTAATATTTTTTGAGACATTCAATTTTCAATCAAATTGATTTTGAAAAATGTGCATTTATTTGATTTTTAATGATGTCTAGTATTTAGCCATTATTTATTTATTTTTTAATTTTTAATTTTTTTTGTAAGCCAATTTTTTATCATAAAGAAAAATAAAGATTCAAATTTCTAAAAAAGAATAAAAATGATAATGAAGTATAAATCTTATTTTTAAACATCATCATATATTGATTGTTCAAAGATTGAATATAAAAGCATCAAATAAATTCTTCTATTCTAATAATATTACAAAATCTTACAAAAATATATCAAAAATTGATATATGAATTACAGTAATGAGAAGAACATAATGTGTAATATATTAATATAAAAATAACCAAATAAATTTTATATTTTATTTTTGATTCATTTTTATGATGAATATATAAATTAGAATTTAAAAATATATTGTATATAACTCATTTATATATATATATATATATATATATATATATATATTATAATATTTTTATAATATAAAAATTTATTAATTTATTATTATTATTATTATTTAAAATTTAAATCTTTTTTATATGGTATCAATAAAAATTTTAAAAAAATATGTTTAGATAATAATTATTTTTTTTATTTTGTGGAACATATAAGAAAAGAATCCTTTACTATTAGAAGAAAAAAAAAAATTACAAGAATTAAACTGTATCCTTTAAGATACCAATAGAAAAGGTGATATTTTAGAAATGACTCATATTTTTTTATTTAATATATATAATATGATATGTAATTAAATTGCACATGTGGAGATTCTAGGGAAGGAAGGAGGAGTAGGCATCAAGGCAAAAGATAAGATCATTATTGTAGCCTCTTCTTGGTAGGACAGGGGAATAAAAGGCAACACCTCCTGTAGCTTGATGTGCACCCTATTTGATAGGTACTTAGGATATTTTTTTGGATAGTTTTTGAGAGTTTTAGCAACTTTAATGGTAACCTTTGTAAAACTGTGGTTGCAAGTATATGTTGTTTCAGATTTTAGTAAAATAATTTATTTATTTATTTTTTCAACATGTGAAGGCTTCAACTTTGTAGAATGTAAGTAGTTTTATTTAAAGAATAAACTTAATTTTAGTAATTTTAATAATGTATCTCAAATTTTAATAGTAATTATCAACCATCTTTATTTTTGTTTTTGTCTATAGTTTATGTTAAAATATTAATGTTATTGTAGGATTAAAATCATGCTCTAACAATTATTAGCTAGAGTATTTTTATCTTTTTAGATCACATGAATTATTTCTTAAATATCATTTATTATAGAATTATTATAAATTAGATCTATGACTAGTCAATATTGATTGAATTCATAGAAGGGACTCATTATCTATTCTAATTTTAGCTTTATTTTAAGATATTTCTAAAATCTATTAAGAATTGTTTCTACAAAATTTTGTAGCAAAGATTATATATGTCACTAGTAACATTACTTATTTTCATCATTGATATATTGGCAATCATTTTTCTGTGCCAAATTAATCAAAAAAATAATATTTTTTTTCTTTCTTTGTATATATATATAAATGTATTTAAAGGTTTTTGGTTGAAATTAAAATGTGATTGTAGATTGTCTTTTTATTTGGAAGGATGTGGTTTTATAAAAAGATTTTATCTTTTTTAGTATTATATTTATCTAAGTTACATATTCATATATATAAAAAATCATTAAGATCTCAATATAATTTTTAAAATAGTCTTTAATAAATCAAAAGAGTTATTTTTGTTGCTTGGTGTTATCACTATATGAAAAAAATATATATGAATAAATGTGGTTGAAAAGATGTGTTTGACAAGTTTTTCTAAATTCTTATCTTTAATATTTTTATAAGACTAATAGTTGCACTATCATAATTTAATATTTTAAGATAAAAATTAAATTACTAATTTTATTTTAAAAGCATCAAAACAATCAAAAGCTTATAGTTTATCTACTTTTTATTTTATAGTCTTTATATTTTCATATTATTTTTTTACATAACTCTTTTATATTTTATAATTTTACCTCTAGTAGAATTTATAGAAATAAAGAATTTTATAATAAAAACATATAAAAAAACAAAAGTATTAATACTTGAAATGTATTGATTTTGTTTACTACTACAATTAATATTTACAATAAAATATTGTAAAGGTACAAAGATGACAAGAATTTCTATTACAATTATTCTATCTTGAATCAATCTTTCTATTGTATCGTATATTAATATATTATACGCATAATACATTGTATAGCCTAGAATCTATATAAACTATGCCTACACTAACATATTCATAGTAATGAATAAGATGCAAATGGCAATATTAGAAAACATGCCACAAAGCACAAATCAAAGTTTGGATTGAATTGTAATTTAATACCTATTATAATTAGAAAAAAAGTAGAACAATCTCACACATACCACCAAAATAAAAAATTAGAAGTAACTTCAAGTATATAGAGATATCTAGCAAAGCTAAGGCCAATTAGATACTCTCTTACACAACATATACTTCAAGCTAGCTAGAATTGCACTCAAATTGGGATCCACATTGCCATCTCCATTTAATAAATGGAAAGAAGAACAATTTTTAGAATGATCCTTTTAAATCCATCAATCACTACCTTTTAATTCTAACACACCATTTAAAAGTACTTTCTTAATTCTTAGAATGATTCTACTTGCTGTTATATTTAATATAATTGGTGTAGTATGTTGTAAGTATATATAATCACCTAATGCAAATCTTTATAATTATAGTTAATAGCCTCTTTCTTGAATATTGATATATCTTAAGATATCTCAATATTGACAATACTAAGATTATTAAATGCTATTAGCATAATGTGTTGAAATAATTTTGTATATATTTTATATATCTCTATTTATAATTCATGATCATTTATTTTGACTATTATTTATATATTATATTTAATAAAAATTAGTAGGATTGATTATCATCCATATAAAAGAAAGTAAAGAAAGAATATTGCCAAAGAAGCTTGCTTGCTAAAATGATATTCCATAGCCAATCAAGATAATTATAAATTTTAATCCCATGATGTCTTTTTTATAAACCATATTTTTTAAGAGCCTTCTTCATAATTTGTACCATGCATTTTGTCAACCTATCTATCTTAGGATGGTTTTGAAATGTAGTCCTATGATCAGTAAATGCATCTTCTAATAAAACTTAAAATTTATTTAAAAATTCTCTATCTTGATAAATTAATATTTCAGCTGGAGTTCTAAAAAAACTAAAAAATTGATCTAGAAAAGTATAAGCTATTTCTTTACTAAACTTGTTATCTAAACTAAGTAATGTCACCAACTCTATCCACTTAGAAAAGGGTTCAACCATTATCAATACATACTTATCATGCCTCTTAGTGATAAACAATGGCTTTACAAAATCCAAAATCTATTGATATCCTAAGTCCATAATAGGTAAAGGTTGCAAAATTGATATTGGTATATTAAATAAAGTATAGATCTTGTCACATACTTGATACTTAAAAACAAGCTTATTGATATCTAAGTAAATAAGCTTCTTTCTACTTAAACCTTTTTGCTTACTATAGAATCATGTCTTTTATTTTAGAAGTTACATCAATTGATAATTTTTTTTTTATAGATAATTTAATATTAATTCATCCTCAAGAATATTCTTACTACCTCTAGATTCTTCTCATCCTTCTATATCATTAGAAACACTTTTTAATGAGTCTCCATTTATTGCTAATAAAGTAAAATATGATGATATCTTTAATGTTCTTTTCTATTATTATTAAAGACAAAAATATCATCTATATAACATCTCACAAAAAATAATCCTACAAGCACTTTATCTATCATCTTTTAAAATTTAATAGGTATATTTTTTAATCCAAATAATAGAAACTTCTATTAATATAATTTATCATTTTTAAATTTATTAATTCTCTAAAATACTATCTTATGTCTATCTCCCTTTTTTATTGGTAGTTGATAATATCCAAATTTTAAATCCAAAGTACTAAAATTTTTTGCATATCCAATAGTATCAAATATTTTTTTGAGGATAGATATAGCATATCTATCTAATTTTATTTTTATTTTTTTATTAATAAGCCTATAATTACCACACATCCACTTCTTTGTCAAATTACCAAAGAAGTCCTTAGAAGATATTATAATAGCTGATGCATATTTTCCATTAAAAAAGTCTACTAATTTGGCATTCAAAAGTTCTTTAGTTTGAGCTTTTATCAACTTCTTCTTTGTTTCATTATACTTATAAGATTTATAATAAATAAAAGCATCATCTACTAAATCAATCTGTATTTTATGTTTTTAAAGAATTCTTAAGTCATTCAATCTAAAAGTAAAATAATCCTTAAATTCCTTCAAAATTGTTGCTTTTCTTGGCTTTCTACTCCTCTTTTAAGCATCACATTTGGTTCTTAATTTTCTTATATTAATAATGGCTTATCTTCCTTTAGAATAGATGGTATTCTTCTTAATTACTATGCAACTCTACTAGGCATGGAATCATCTTTTTCTTTACCAAACATGTCCAATAACTCTCTTTTTTCCAAAAAAACTTTTATTTTGTTTATTGTCTTAGCATTCCTAGTAACAAATAACTTGTCTATATATTCTTTAAGGGTTTTATAATTTTTTGAAGATGATAGAAAATGCTCCTCAAGAAAATTTTTTATACTCCATAAATTCCAAGAATATAATTGCTGTTATTCTTTGTCTCCAAATATCTTAATATCTATTTTATAATAAAATATATTTTACATTGCAGCTTGTATTTTTAAAAATGGTGGCACAAATGATTTTGTAGTATGTAAGTATTGTTGTTTCTCCAAAGTAATAGCTACTATCCATATTAACAATTTAAATCCATTGCTTGTCCAAATAACATCCTTCTTTGATACTTAAAGATAGAATGATCAGATAATTGTATAGTGTTAGTAAAAAATTCTATGGCATGCTCTTGCTTATCTGCATTAGATTCATACTCACATATTCCATACTAATTGTATTTAGAATAGTACCTAATCCATCTCTCCAAAATGCATATGATTTAACAAGGCTAATAAATATTGAAAATGCTTTCCAACTATATTGACCATAGCATAAGGTGATTTATCATCCCACCTAATATTACAAGATCATCTATGAGGATTCAAAATATCTTGTATAAATAAATGATGTAGTTATTATATATAGTCTTAAGTAGCTTATAAAACAACTTAAAGAATCAAATTAGTCTACTACCAACAAGCTCGATAAGTACATGATCTTATTTTGGCTGCACCAATAAGTATTAATGAACTGAAAATAATATGTATATATTTAGTATCCCTTAAATTATTTTTTTAAAACTTTGAAATAACAAAAATATTTTTAATGATATCACTTGACTATTATAATTGTATAACTTGAAAAATATAAAGAACTTTAATAAATTCTTCAAATAAAGTTCTTTTCTTATCTTAAAGTCTATTTTGATTTTTTGCCTTAGATAAGTCTTGATAAGGCTACCTTGCAATGATTAAATTCACTAGACCATATACTCTAAGTTGAGCTTCATTAATGAAAAAAATATCTTGTATCATTATAATAAAAGAATTTTTAATTGCCTTATGTGATAATAAATTAAAATAATGCTTCTTGAGTTTCATAATATATTTAATAGCCACCTTCTTAGCTATTAGATCCTTGTCAATATATAAATATATATTAACCTTGATTCTTGTTTATAAAATAGTTGCTAATTTAATGCTAATACTATCAAATAAATCCAATAAATAAATATCTTATTTGTGAGGTTGTTAAGTAATTGATATTGTTACCACTGAAGAAGATTCAAAAATATTATAGTACCCTAACCTCCTTGAATAGTAAAGATTTATCCTTCTATACCTTTGACAATATACCTTAAGCTTATTGAAGCAGTTCTTCTTTAAATTTTTATATTAATATTATTTTATGCACTTTAGCCAAATAAGATTATATAGAAGCTATAAGATGTGATAGAAGTTCTTCTTGAATAGGAATCTCATCCAAAATATCACATATTATTTCTATTATAGCATATTAAACATAATTCTCATACTTCCATGAATAAATTGTGTACATAGAGTAGCTTTCTATCCATCACCAACTTCTTATCCATGCTTAGATAAAGCTATTTTATTCCAAAAATCTAATGTAAAATCCATAGGATATAATATTATAGCACCTACCAATATATCATAAGATGTACTTAAATAACAACAATTTTAGCTTATAATTATTGCTACATCTATAATATTATTAGATTATAATTTAATCAATAATACATGGATTCTAATTCTAATAGATTTTTTTAATCCATCTATAGATGTATTAATAATAAAAAAATAAGATTCTAATGTACCTTTATATAAATCTAAAATATCAATAATAGCCTTATATACCATCAATAGTTAGATTCCAAAGTCTAATAAAATCCTTTTTGATATAAAAACCTTACTTCTAAGTCCTATAATTTGCAACAAACCTTAAGTATTGTCTATTACAACAATTCTTGGTATGATAAAAGATCTCTCAATGGTTGGTCTTTGTGACATGGTTTAAACTTGTATTGTTATTGTATAAAGATAAGTTCATTCTAATAATTCATCTTTTAGGTCACCTTCTTCAAATGCCTTTGTTCTCATTACTACTATAAATTGGCTTCTCTTGGCCCTACATATAACAGATGTAATTTCCAACAATTTAGCTACATCAAATCTAAGTGTTGCAACTATTTGAGCAAAAAATAAAGATGTATTTTATATGGTGGTTGTTGTAGTTGAAATTCCATTTCTACTTGATAATTTGGTATAATTCCTATAAAAAATCATGACCCTTGTATCCTTTTATAATACATATAGTGCCTTGGAATTCAAATCTTTTAAGATAAATAATTTAAATAGCCTAATTTTTTGTTGTACATCTCCAACTTATAAATCCAATGTACTAGTAGCACCCTTTGATACTTCTTATTGTGCTTATACTCTAGTAATTATTAAATAACCTAGTTCACTTTTATCACATAAAGACTCATTCCATGCTCCATAAAATAATAGAATTTCTTTCTTTTTTTGTATAGAAGTATCATTGGTCTTAAGCAAAATCACAATTGATTATAATTGAGCTTCAATTATCTTCAAACAAGAATCATCCTTATTCTCATATTTTTAGTCTTCTATCTTCTTGCAATAAATTTTAAAAAAATATAAAAAAATAGACTTGAAAAATATTGATATATAAAAAATAAACATAATAAATTTTTAATTTCTAAACTAGTCTTTGTAATGGGATTATAAAGTTTGATATAAAAGTGTAGCTGCAAAGAGAGGTTTAGAGTAGGACCCTCTAATATGAATCTTGATGAGAGGTCTTAAGAAGGCAGCGCTTCTTGAAAGAAAATTTTATAGATTGAAGTATCTTAATATATTAAAAAAAAAGATTTTTTTCTTTTTCAAAAAAAATATCAAAAATTGACTTAACAAATATTAATATGTATATAAAAAATAGGCCAATAGATTTATTATTTCAAAAATATAAATTTAAAAAAATAATAAAAAATATCAAATTCTATCTACATAGATTCTTGGAAAGTAATCTAATTACTTTTTGGAATTTATTTAAAAAGACTACTATTGAAGTTGGTACAACTTCATATTTTTTTTTTGATAGTGACTTTTGAGGTTGATTTTGTATTAATAGTGATTTAAATATATATTTTTTGAATCACCTTTATTAAATATTGGTGATCCTTGAAATCTTGTTTATTTTTTTTAATTGATGTTTAGAATACATACTATATAAATATTATTAGATAAAAAAATTATAAAAGAAATTTTTAATATCAAATTTTTAATATCAAAAAGAATAATTAAGCCATCTATGAATAGAAGTGGATGATAGAAATCTCTATTCCTATTAGTCAAAAATTACATCCAAAGACCTTATTAGAGTTTAGGGTTTTTTCCAAAGGAATTTGAACATCAAAGATTAGAATCAACAAATTTAGATTATTGATTATGATTTTGGTATAAAAATTGAATGATTTGGAATTTTTATAAAAAAGATACAGGCAATCAAAGTTAAATATTTGCTAACTCTATTTGGAATATAAGTCACAAATACAAAAAGTAATAAAGAATTGGTGATTGAGGTTGGAAAAAAGACTTTCTTGGCTATACTTTTTATATATGGCTTAATGAATTCTAAGCTAGGATGAAGGAGATAGTGAGAGTTGAAGTTAGTACTTATAATCTAAAGATAGTAAGTAGCCTATTTAATTAGTGGTTGTATTTTGAACTATATCTTAAGCAATTTGATAAGATTTTTGTTAAATTTTTTTAAGAATGTATATTTTCATGTTGCATTATTAAATATAAAAATTTTGTGATATTAAAATTTTAGATTTATGAGATATGAAGAAAATAATACTCAGATGTCTATAAATTAGGATTTGAAGTACATGCTAGGATTTTTGAGATATCAAACAATCAAAAGTAAATCTAAGGTTGAATTTTCTTATGATGAAGCTTAAAGTTATAATTATACTTATTAAAATATAATTATAGAGCGTGAGCCATCAAAATATAATTATAGAGTGTGAGCCATACTAAATTATATTAAAGATATAATTATACTTATTAAAATATAATTATAGAATGTAAGCTATCAAAATGGCTCAATTTTTTTAATTTTTTATCCCAAAATCAATCAAAAATCAATAGTTATGATAAATTTAGATTAATTAGTATTTATTTGTGGCTAAAATCCTTATTAAATGGATTATTCTTGCCAAACAGATGTTCTTACTATTCTAAAAAATAAACTCAATGTATTAGTAGAAAATTAAATAAAATATAATAAATTATTTAAACTTAATAATAAGATGACTATCTAGAATTAAAATAAATTATACTAGCTTAATCTATTATTAGAAAGTAATAGAATTTCAAAATTTAGAATTCTATGAATTCTGATAATTTTTGAGGATTATCGACTTCTAAATATTATAAGTCAAAATTGTTTAGCAATTAGTGATTTTAATCACCATATTAAAATGCATCCAATTGAAGAAAATATTGTGAGTTTATTTAGATTATTATTATTCATCTAAATTTAGATTAGAAAGTAATAGTAAAAGTTTCTTGAAGTATTTTAATAAAATTAAAATAGTCAAAAGTTACAATTAATAAATTGATTTGAACAATATTTTTGAACTTGGATTTGGATATATGAGTAGTCAATTTCTAAGGTAAAATTATATTTTAAACACATTGGTGGTATTAGTTTTGCCAAAAAGATAGTCTATTCTTAGTTACAAGCGAATCCAACCTTAAAATCAGACTTAGGCTTAGGATTATTTTGGGCCCTTGATCTTGATTAGGGATATATAGTTTAAGGATGGAGATGAGGCCGCCACCTCTAGGCTATCTTGTTCTTGGTTAAAAATAGCTTGGGTGGCCACTTTTTCTCTCTCATCTTTTAGTGGCGAAGCCTTTGTAAAATTTTCTCTTGAAGTATAGATTCTTCTTTTCTAAGTTGGACTGTGTTTCATTTGTGCATAACTTTTAGTAAGAGTACAGTTAGGACTTGAATTTTTAAAAGATGGTAAGAATTTTTGTTTGCTTTGCAACGACATATTTCACAGGCCATTTGGATCAAAAACAAAGCAGTGGCGGCCATTTTAGTGATAGGGTGTCTACTGCCTCTTTGATTTGGAGTTGTGACTTTGGATGACGAGATCTAGATTGTTAAGAAGATTTTGAAGAAAAATTTTATTAGAAAAAAAGAACTTTAAAGTTTGGTTTTTGAAATGCTAAAGCTTGTTCATGGACAACTAAGGATGAGGTAGTGGCAACCATTTTAGTGAAGGGAGGTCTGCTATTGGATAAATTTGGAGCACCAACTTTGAAAAGCGACATCTTCCAAACCAAAATGAATTTGGAGCCAAATATTTGAGTGGCAATAAAGCTTGAAGTGACCTTTCCAAGAAGTATAAGCACTCTTGAATCCAATTAAGGACAAGACAACAACAGCTATTTTAGTAAAGGAGGATTGATTCCTTAGATCGGAAGCATCACTCAATTAGATTTTTATTTTTTTTATAATTGTTTGTGATTTCTTTCTAGTACCTTATTGAATAATCTTGATACTTATTATTAAATACTTCTTAAGCTAATTTTCCTTCATTATCTTACTCCTTCATTTTTTATTTTTACTTGGAAGTTTTCCATTATAATTTTTACTATTTTGTTTAATTTTTACTATCAATTAAGTTTATACTTTTAGCTTTTACTTTTCTATATTTTTACTTTTATATTGATTTTTATCTTTTATTTTTTTTACTTTTATATTCATCTTTTATCTTTTATTTTTTTTACTTATTATTTTTATTTTAATCTTTTATATTTTATATTTTATATTTTATCTTTTATCTTTTATTTTTTATTTTTACTTTAATTTTTTATATTTTACTTTTTATTATTTATCTTTTACTTTTTATTTTTATTTCGGTTCTTTTACCTTTTTTTTTTAATCCATCTATAATACTAATGGTGTATTGTCTAGAAGACACTTAGATGGTAGTACTACAAACGCTAATAATAAAAATAAAAATAAAAATCCATAAAAAATCTAAAAATACTAATTTTTTCTAATTCAATCAAATAAAAAAAAAAAATAAAAAAAAATTGTGGTAAATTTTTTTAGCTCACATAGGGGCATAAAATTTGGGAGATATCTAAAATTATTCAAGTCTAGAAAATCAAGCAATGTAATGTTAAGAATTTTCAATCTTTAAAATTCCATTATAGAGGCATGCAATGTTCAAATTAGATGATTTTTGGATCTATTTTAAATAATTTTTTTCAAAAAATCGAGTTGTGAGATTAATTTGGTTGATCTAGATTATTTGAGTCTCCTAATCAAGCTATTTTTAAAACTTGTGGTATTTATCAATATCTCAAATCTCTATTTTATTTTAAATTTTAATTACAAAATACTTTTGAGCATTGAAGAAATTCATAAGAGTGGCCTATGATGCCATGGTCATGCTTTGCATGATCCATTGATTCCAACTATAGGTGAATATTGGTTGGACAAGTCAATGGATAAACCAATAACTATATGTAGATACCAATTGGTTTGATCTACCATTTTTGTATGAATCATTTTCATATGTATTTTTACAACTGTATGAAATAGAAGATCTTATTGGAATTTCTTATATTTCATGAAGATACCTTCTTCTATAGCAATATTATATTATAATTATTTATATTATATAATAATCAAATAAAATATATAATATATTTATAAATTTAGATGTGTATAAGAATGGATAGCAGATTATATAAAAGAGAGTTGGTACAAGAAATTTTATTTTTATTTTTTTAATTTAATTTGATTATAGCGTTTAAATTATATAAGACGTAAATATTTAGTATGAAGCCTCAAGAGGAGATTGGGGGCCAAAGATAAAGAATTAAACTATTAAGAGGCTTATTTGGAGGGATGAAAGCAAAGAATGGATGAATGAAGGCAAGGGATGAAGCTCTTCATTCATATTAATTGATGGTCATATCCAATAAGCTTTGAGTAAGTTGTCCGCAAGGAGAATAAGGATTTTGGTGACTTCAAAGAAGGCATTTGGAAAATCAAAGATTGGTATTAAAAAGCTTATTTTTTGTATTATAATTTTGGTATAAAAATCAAGAGATTTAAAGTTTTTATGAAGAAAGAGTAGGCACTTGAAATTAAGGTATACAAATCATACCTACTATTACTCTTTTGAAGATACAAGGAGTTGTATGAAAGCTTTTGAAAATCGAGACGTGCACTTGGACATGTGATTTTAAGATCTACATTTAATATGGAAGAATTATTATATTTGAAATTTTAAAAAAGAAATATTAGAAGTCAAAGATAGCAAATTGAATTCTAAGGCAATTAATAGACTATTTTGTTCATAATGATGGTTTCTGTCATATTTTGAGCTTTTCGATAAATTTCTATTTAAATTTTTTTAATAAGGTGAATTATTATATTAAGAAGCTATACATCAAATTTAATATGTGGATATTTGTAAATAAGGGTTTGCAGCTACTGTTAGGATTTTGATGATATTTAAAGATTGGTAACAAATTAATGGTTAAAATTTGTTGTGGTAGTTGTTAAGAATATATTAGTACTTTATATAAATTTTAAATAGATTTGAATGATTGGATTAAGAGTTATAGATTATTAAAGTTTGAAAAAAATTTCCTTCTTACAAATAAATGAGGGTTTAGACTATTTTGTTATATTTTGAATATTTTATAAAAATAAGACTCATATATTACGTGTAATAGTCCTCTCAGAAAAAAATTTATATAAATTTGGAGGTTTTGTTATTTTGAAACTTGGTTGAGCAATTAGTAGCAGTAAGAAACTTAGTACTTTCTTGAGGCAAATATTTTTTATGACAACAATGGATTATAAAGTGGTTTATTATTAAGGAATACCTCATTGATTGGTCATACTAGTTTGAAATAGGATATTATGGAGATGAAGTCAGATTAATGGCCAATGAAACTTTTGTATGTGCACCAAATGATCGGTGCATGTTTTACTTGTGGTGATTTAGAAATAATGTCAATACACTTAAAACTTGGTGGTTTTATAAAAATAAGTGCAGATAGCCTTTAATCTCATTAATCATTTTATAATATATTTCTACACTATTTTGATTTATGGTGATAATTCAAAGAGGATATTATCAATTCTTTCTTCTAATTTGAAGGACACCAAAAAAAAATCTACAACTAAATTCACACTTGTGCAAAAATCCATATTAATATTAGAGACTATCACCTATCTTTGAACTTGGAATATAAGCAAATTAGAAGAGATAGAAGATAATGTTAAAAATTTGGTGAAAGATTGATTTTCAGGATGTATTAAGGACATTTTTTTAACTGATTAGAAATTGCACTTCCATATATGGATGAAGGAGAAGCACCAAAAGACTATTAATTTTAGTGATTGATATACTTTTGAGTTATTGGCTTAGTACCTAGAATTTGAGGCCCTCCAAATGTATGAAAATTTGATTATATTCTATAAAGTCCAACTTCAACTAGTAGAGAGATATTGGCAGAGAAGAGTGGACTTCATTTTTGCTCTCAAAAATGGTATAGTTGCTTCCCCTCTTCTTCCTACTTTTAAAAGAAAATGTGGTCTTATTATAAGAAAAAAAAAGACTCATATAGAAGACCTTGAGGTTGAAAATAGAAGCATAGTAAAAAAATAAAAAAAATAAAAAAAAATAAGCTTGTAGAGGAAGTGGATATTGAAGATGATGAATTTTTCATTCTTTCATGAATAGTCCAAGCTACCTAAGCTACTTTGGATGTCTTAGGGCCACCATCAACATTTGATCTATTCTAATGTTTAAAAGCATACATTATTGGGTGGCGTGATTTTCTATCTGAGAATACACTGGATACCTGGTTGTCAAGAATTCACTTGAAAATTATTGGCAAAACTCCAACAAGTAATTTATCTTTGATAAAAAGGACAAATAATAAAAAAATATTACAAAAGAAAAGTTGTATAGATAAAACCCTCTTGTATTCAAGTAGGTTTGTATAAAAGGGGTTCAAATTTCCATAAAAATCCTTCAAAACTTTATTCATCCGCAAGGACTTATTTCTTGTTAAACTTTAGAATTCAATAACTCTTGATTCAACTATTCAACTTCTATAAAGCTTTCTTCAAAGTATAGAAAATACTTTTAAGTTTCACTAAAAAGAAGAATCAACTATAAATTCACTTCCGATCGTCCGATATCTTAAAAATCCTAGCAAGTGCATTAAATCCTAGCTTAGAGACACCCGAGCACTATTTTGCTTATCTTACAAAAATCCAAAATCCCAATGCCACAAAAATTTTGTACATAGTCTTGTAACATAAATATATACACTTCTAAAAATTTTGAGCCAAAAATCTATCAAATTGCCTAAGATACAGCTCAAAATGTAACCACTAGTTAAGCGGGATCACTTACCTCCCTTAGCTTACAAGCACTGACTTCAACTCCCAATATCTCCTTTACCTCAGCTTGGATTTATCAAGCCGTACATGAAAAGTGTAGCCAATAAAGTTTTCTTTTCAACTCTAGTTGCCAATTATCTATTGCTTTCTATACACGCGCGTTATGCTTAAAAGAATGGCAATAGATAGAATTTCAATACCCTGTCAAGGACATAAACTAGAAAAAGATGTATAATCTAATGAAAACTGCATCAAAGAAAAGTCACAAAATAAGAATAAGAAAGTATGTATATTCAAAAGAAAATTGGAATGGCTATTGCTAAAGACTAGAAACATGAAGACTCTTGAAACTAAACTAGAATCTGAAAAAGAGTTGACAAGAGTGAAGAAGGCTTTACTCGTGTCTCTATAAATATTATCTAACTAAGAGCTATGTGGCGATATTTTATAGGATCTTATACACGTGTCTAATTTGTAAGACACGTGTCAAACTTGCATGACAAGTTTCTCACATGTACGCCACGTACTTGGCTTGTTCCACAAGCTATCAACATGTGTGATACATGGCTAGCTTGTTCCACAAGCTACCAACATGTGCGCCATGTAGCTAGCTTATTGATCAAGTTTTTAACCTACCAATCACCTACAGACATGTATAAAGGTGATTCCGCATCTATAAAGCTTTTAGGAAGCTTCTCTATCAAATATTATCAAATGTAAGGGACATAGTCCTTAGAACCTTCTAGAGAGAAGCTTCTAGAACATTCTAGAAGCAAGTCTTTGGAACCCTCTAGAATATTCCTTAAAGATTCCTTAGAATATTCTATGAAGATTTCTAGAAGATTCTTTAAAGATTCTCTTAGAAGGTTCTAGAAGATTCTTAGAATATTCCTAGAATATTCTATTAGATTCTAGGAAGTTGCTTGAGAAGCTTCCTGGTTAAGTAGAAGTCGCTTGAGAAGCTTCCTAGTTTAGCGGAAGTAGCTCGAGAAGTTTCCTATCTGGTAGTATATATAGGAGTCGAGGTTGAAGGGTTCTTCAGTCTCGACAACACATCTCTTGGAGCTCTAGCTCACTTCTCTGGTGTTGGCCTTGTACTCATCTGCATTAATTTAGTTCTTTCCAGTTCTTCGTGAACTTCTTGTTTAGATTTCTAGTTTGTATTTTGTGTCCGTGACAGTTTGTCGAGACTACACACATCTTTGATATCAGAGCTAGTTCCTTCTTGTGAGAGTGTGGATTACCCCTCTTCTTGAAGGTCTACTGGCGTTTTAGAGGTTGCGGATTACCCTCCTCTAAACTGATATTCATTGTATTCAATATTGGAGTCTTGTTCTTCTTGAAAAGCGTGGATTACCCCTCTTCTTGAAGAACTTAAGGCGTTTTAGAGGTTGCGGAGTACCCTCCTCTAAACCAATATTATCTTCTGTAGATTCATCTTTTCCTTCTCTTAGAATGGTCGGAGGTCAAGACATCACTATGGCTGAAAGTTCGGAGTCCAAATTGGACGCCATCATGAATGCTCTTGCTACGTTGTCTCAGAGAACTGCAGAGATAGAAGGAGTTATGGCAAGGCTTCACAACGTTGGAACGCCCGAGGCAGCACAATCTAAGGTTCACCAATCTCAAGCTTCGGCATCTAATGAAGCAACCATGTCGTTAGTTCGGCAAGAACCGTTGGTTCAATAGCGAAAGGAATCTCGAGTCAGCCTTCCAGACAAATTTGATGGTACGCGTTCCAAGTTTTGAGGTTTTGTCAACCAAATCAGGTTGATTACGATTTTGCAACCTGAACGCTATCCGACGGAGGAGTCGCGTGTTGGATTAGTCGGAACTTTGCTCACAGGACAAGCGTTATCGTGGTTCGCTCCTTTATTCGAGAAACGATCACTAATTTTGAGCAACTTTGAAACTTTCTTGGAGGCATTTGCCGAGGCATTTGGCGAACATGATAAGGCTCGATGGGCTACAACGAAGATTCGGTCGCTACGACAAGGGATGCGCTCAGTATCAATTTATGCATCAGATTTCAGGCAATTAGCGTGCGACATCAACTAGGACGAAGAAACGTTGATGAGTCAATTTTATTGGGGTCTAAGAGACGACGTGAAGGATTTGCTATTATCGCTTCAAGCCCCACGGACGCTCAACGAAGCCATCAGCCAAGCGGTGAAGTGCGATAACCGCCTATTTCAACGTCGCCAAGACCAACGTGCAAGACAATATACGACTCGCCATGGCCCTAGTATGTCAGCAAGTGGCCTCAACTCACACTCGGAAGCGGAAGACATGCAAATTGACGCGGTACGTATAAAGCCCCTTACTCCAGAAGAAAGAAAGCGACGTATGGAGGAAGGACTATGCTTGTATTGCGGAGAGCAAGGCCACACAGTTAGAAGCTGCCCCAAGAAGCAGAATCGACGCATTGTGAAGACCAGAGGTGCGATTATATAGGAAAACGAAGATGCCCAGCCACAATAGGAACCGTGCGGCTAGACAATTCAATACCACAACAAAAATCAGGTTCCACTCTTTCTTCCCAGCCTGCTAGTTGTTTTACAATCCCTTTGTCTTTTGGTCCTCAGAAAATCAAAACCCTAGCGTTATTAGATTCAGGAGCATCTGCTTATCTCTTAGATGAAGAATTTGCTAAGCGCCATAAGATCCCTCTAGTATTGAAATCCAAACCCGTACACGTAGAAGTAATAGATGGAAGACCCTTATTTTCCGATAGTGTCACCCATGAATCAGAACCTATAGAAGTTACATTTGAAAACCATAGTAGTTTTGTTATTTTTAATATTATTAGAACCCCGTTAAACCTTGTCATTCTTGGTCTTTCCTAGTTAGAGAAGTATAATCCATCTATCGATTGGAGGTTGCGAAGAATGACGTTTTCCATAGATTATTCTAAAAGTAAGCCTATTAAAAGGTCTAGAACAAAAAAACCATTATTCTTTGGAGCAAGAGCGTTTGTAAGGTCGTCAAAGGAAGGTACACCATTTGTCATTTATGCAACACCGATTAGCGACGAGAAGACTTCAACAACAAGTATACCGGAGCAGTATAAAGATTTTGAGGACGTATTTCAAAAAAAGAACGCTAAAATGCTACCGGAGCATCGACCATACGATTGTGCCATAGACTTACAAGAAAGAACACAACCATCTTTTGGCCCAATCTACAACCTATCGCAGACAGAGTTGGCAGAGCTACGGAAGTATATCGACGAGAATCTAGCCAAGAATTTCATTTGCCATTCAAAGTCGCCAGCCGGAGCACCAATCTTATTTGTGAAGAAGAAGGACGGCTCGTTGCGGATGTGCATAGATTATCGAGGCCTCAACAAGGTGACGAAGAAGAATCGTTATCCGTTACCCTTGATCTCCGGTCTTTTGGAACAACTTGGACGTGCAAAGATCTTCACAAAGATTGATCTAAGGGGAGCTTATAATCTTGTATGTATCAAGGAGGGAGACGAATAGAAGACAGCTTTCCGTACAAGGTATGGCCACTTTGAGTATAATGTCATGCCTTTTGGCCTCACCAATGCTTCGGCCGTTTTTCAACACATAATGAATGACATTTTTCGAGAGCACCTTGACGACTTCGTTGTCATCTACTTAGATGACATTTTGATATTTTCCAAGAACGAGGAAGAGCATGAGAAACATGTTCGTCTAGTCCTTGAAAAGCTACGCCAGCGAGGACTCTACGCCAAACTAGAGAAATGCTTATTTCACCAGACTGAGATGGAGTTTTTAGGATTTATCGCGACTACAGAAGGTTTGAAGATGGATCCCAAAAAGGTAGAGGCAATCATGTCTTGGGAAGTTCCGAAGACAATTCGAGATGTGCAATGCTTTCTTGGTTTTGCTAACTTCTATCGGATCTTCATCAAGAATTATTCCCAAGTCGCTGCCCCGCTCACTCGGTTGACATGCAAGGACAAGCTCGAATGGGGACCTCAAGCGGAGAAAGCATTCCAAGATCTTAAGTCGGCATTTACTACAGCTCCAATCTTGGTACACCCTGACTTTGCAAAGGCCTTCTACTTAGAGACCGATGCTTCAGATTTTGCTTTGGGAGCGGTGCTTTCACAGATGGACGTAGACGGGAAGCTCCATCCAGTTGCATTCTATTCGCGGAAGTTTTCTGCTGCCGAGATCAACTATGAGATCCACGATAAGGAACTCCTTGCAATAGTGGATTCCTTTCAAGAGTGGCGACACTTCCTTGAAGGAGCTGCACATCCAGTGACCGTATACACGGATCACAAGAATTTGTAGTACTTCATGACATCTCGAGTTCTGAATCGTCGTCAGGCTCGATGGAATATGTCGCTTTCCAGATTTGACTTTGTTATTACTTATCGGCCTGGGAAGCAACAAGGACTCTCCGATGCATTATCGAGGAGATCGTATCTTGCGCCGAAGGTTGGAGAAGCAGCGTTCGATCAACAGTGTGCAACATTACTGAAGCCAGAGCATTTTAGGATTTGCACCGCTTCCATGCCAATTGATACCGATTTCCTCAACCAGGTACGCGCCGCGACTCTTGAAGATTCTATAGCCGTGGATATCAAGCAGCGCATTGATAACGACAAGTTCAAGGTTGAAGAAGATCTTTTATACTTTGAAGAGCGATTGTATATTCCAAAAGGACCAACACGACTCCGAGTTCTTCAATCTCGTCACGACTTTCCAACTGCGGGACATTTCGGGTTCAACAAGACTTTGGAGCTTATCTCCCGAGATTTTTGGTGGCCCCAAATGTGGAAGGATGTGAAAGAGTTTGTCATCTCTTGTGACATTTGTTCAAGATCCAAGAGCCCTCGACATCGCCCTTATGGTCTTCTACAGCCACTACCTATTCCGCGTCGACCATGGTCTTCAATTTCTATAGACTTCATCACAGACTTGCCGTCATCAAATTCATTCGATAGTATCTTTGTTGTGGTGGATTGGCTTACAAAGATGGCACATTTTGTCCTTTGCAAGAAGACATCTTCAAGCAAAGACACTACAAGGCTCTTCCTCGATAACGTATATCGTTATCATGGCCTACCAGATGATATTGTGTCGGATCGAGGGACTCAGTTCGTATCCAAATTCTGAAAATCTCTCTTTGAGGTATTGAAAGTGGATATCAAACTTTCTTTGGCTTTCCATTTCCAAACTGACGGCCAAACAGAACGGGTCAATCAAGTCTTGGAGCAGTATCTACGGTGCAGCATCAACTATCAGCAGGACGATTGGACCGCATATCTATCGCTTGCCGAGTTTGCTTACAACAACACACTTCATGCGTCGACTCACCAAACACCATTCTTTTCCAACTATGGATACCATCCGAAACTTGACTTATTGAGTCCATCAACAAATATCAATCCGGCAGCTGAAGGAATTGCAAAGCGGTTATCGGAACTTCAAGCCACGTTGAAACTTCAATTGCAAGCTGGACAAGAGTCCTACAAGGCGACCGCAGATAGATCTCGGAATGAGGCACCTGCTTTCAAGGTTGGAGATAAAGTATGGTTACTTTGACGAAATATTAAGACGACAAGGCCTTGTGATAAGTTGGACTATCGAAGATTGGGACCATTTGTCATCCAAAGGCAAATCAATCCAGTGGCATATCGTCTGGAGCTACCAGCTGCTATGAAGATACACCCTGTCTTTCATGTTTTCATGGACCTTATCGAGAAATATCCTTTCCTAAGAACACAAAATATCCACCACCTAGCATTGAAATTGAGAACCATGAGGAATTCGAGGTCGAAAAGGTGCTGGATTCACGGCGAAGGTGGGGCAAGTTGGAGTATCTTGTTCATTGGTGCGGCTACGACATTAATGAATGAATGTGGGAGCCAGCCAAAAATCTTGCCAATGCGCCGCAAAAGGTACAGGAGTTTCATCGACGATATCCTCATAAATCTAAGTTAGTTCAATGATAACTTCTTCTTGAAGCTTACTCATCCGAGAACATAAAAGAGGGGAGAGCACCACCAAAACTCATAGTTGATAAGTTATTTTCTCCAAAATAGAGAACTTTTTCTAGTAGCCAGAGTTTGATTTCACGACATGGATAGCCAAGAGAGAGATATTATGCCAGTCGTGTTATCTCAACCGACTAGCTCACGAAGGCGACCTCGAGATGAAGAACCGCCTGTACCACGACAACGACGGAGGATACCGAGTAACCGATCGCTGGTGATAGTATTTGAGATCGAGCCTGCTTACGATGGTCAGCCAGAAGGTGTGTTTGCAAGACAATTTCACAATGAAGACACGGAAGTTCATGCTTGGTCAGAAGTGGAAGGCGTGGGCCACTACCGTTGGCTTCAAGGGCCGTTGAACCACTTGCTTCACAAACAGCAATTGGAGTTCATTGCAGACATTATGCGACAGATCTTTATTTTCTTGCGATTGTTCTAACCGACAAACAACATTGCTTCTCGGAGACCTCGAAGCTAAAGGAGAGGATAATGTTAGGGACATAGTCTTTAGAACCTTCTAGAGACAAGCTTCTAGAACATTCTAGAAGCAAGTCTTTGGAATCCTCTAGAATATTCTATGAAGATTCTTTAGAATATTCTATGAAGATTCCTAGAAGATTCTTTAAAGATTTCTTTAGAAGGTTCTAGAAGATTCTTAGAATATTCCTAGAATATTCTACTAGATTCTAGGAAGTTGTTTGAGAAGCTTCCTGGTTAAGTAGAAGTCGCTTGAGAAGCTTCCTAGTTTAGCGGAAGTAGCTCGAGAAGTTTCCTATCTGGTAGTATATATAGGAGTCGAGGCTGAAGGGTTCTTCAGTCTCGACAACACATCTCTTGGAGCTCTAGCTCACTTCTCTGGTGTTGGCCTTGTATTCATCTGCATTAATTTAGTTCTTTCCAGTTCTTCGTGAACTTCTTGTTTAGATTTCTAGTTTGTATTTTGTGTCCGTGACATCAAATCAACTTATTTTATCTACTTCTATGGGTCTATATTATTTAGATAATTATTGGAATAAATCTTATACCCGTGACATTATCTCCCCTTCTAGGGACGAGTTCCATAAGAAGCAGTGATTATATATTGAAGAAGTCGAAGATATGTCGAATTATTCTTGCCACATACTTTGATCTTTATTGCCTTCAAAGATAGTTGATGTTGCGATAAATAAATAATAATAAAAGTAGAATAAATTATCAACTAAAAGATATTATCTTAGGTAAGTTATTAATGGTCAAAGGTTAACTCTTAGCATATAGAAAGGGCATCCTATGGATATAGGATGCGATCAAAGGAGAAGAATCAAAGTCAAGAGTATAAAGTATGTAATAGGGAATATACTATAGATATATGATGCAATCAAAGGAAAAGAGTCAAAGTCAAGAGGATAAAGTATGTACTAGGGAATATCTTGAAGACTATGTAAGAATAATTAGTGCATGGCATAGGATATCCTCATGGAATGTGAGATATCCTTGAGGTACGAGAGATGCCAAAAGGATCCTAGGATCATTGGATACCCTTGTGGCACAAGAGATATCAAAGGATCCTAGGAGTATGTATGTAAAAGTCAAAGGTGGAAGAAGTCCTTTGAAATAGCAACCACCTCCTATAAGTAATGGGTATTGGAAGAGAGATACATCTCATTCCACACTTCTCTTGTATGCAACCTTGGTGATGTCTACTTACTTGTGTTTTGCCTCTTGTGTTTCTTTAATAGTTGATAGGTCCTTTCAGCCATCGATAATGTACCATATCAAGGCAAGAAGACCACCATGTTATTTGATCATTGTTGAGGCCTTCATAACTTCCTTCAAAGAAAACATTAGGAACACCATCAGGAGTAGTTCCTACTTCTAAAAATATCACCAAACATCGGGAGTCTCTTCCAAGGTCGTGATACCAAATATGTTGTATTTCACCATCAATCTTAAGAAGGACATGTCTTTCTTAAGGGTCTTCATCTCTATTCTGTCATCTTAAAGGTTGTGATAGTTGTAATGTCTCATCTAATCAATCAGCAAATGATGGCTCTTGAGCTGAATTCGGTGGTTGTTGATCCTCCATCTATTTAAGATGAACAAATCTAAAGAAATAACAAATAATATATAAGATAGGATGAAACCTTTATAGAACCTACTTTGTTTTATAGCAAAGATTTTTTTGATTCTTTATCTTAATTTTGACGGATGTCGTCGATGAAATGTATTGATTTTTATTAGTACATTTGTTAGATTCTTGGATGGCTTACATGTGCGTTCACTAATATCATATCCGTGCCAATGCACAAGATATTCTAGTCAATTTCCGCGCCGCCTTGAATCTAAAATCTCTTCAACCTCAAATTTTTCATTGTTGTCCACTTCTATAGGAGGCGGTGGCATTTGTCTTCTTCCTTATGTATCCACTGCCTTGTATGGCTCAAGTAGTGACTTATTGTTGTACTATAATTGCTTACAATATATAAAATCTATTCAAAATACATAATATGTTTATAGGTTTAGATATGTGTTCAAATGGTTAGTAAAGTAAATTGAAGGGAGTTAGTATAAAAAACTTTATTTTAGATTTTTACTTAGTTTTGTTATCAGATTTAAATTACATAGATATAAATGTTTAGTATGAAGCCTTGAGAGAAGGTGGGAGCCTAAGGATGAAAATTTAAGCTAGTAGGAGGCTAATTGGGAGGGATGAAATTAAGGCATGGTCGGATGAAGGCAAGGAATGGAGAACTTCATCCCTATTGGTTGAATACCATGCCTAATGGGCTTTAAGGAGGCTGCCCGCGACCTTAAGAAGGGTTTCGGCAACTTCAAGGAGGCCATTAGAAAATTAAAGACTAGGATTAGAAAGCTTGTTTTTTGGGCTACAATTTTGGTATAACAATGGAGGGATTTGGAGTTTTAATGAAGGAGGAATAGGTGCTTGAAGTTAGGGTGTACAAATTGTATATACTATCACTCTTTTGAAGATTGAAGGAGTTTTATGGGAGCTTTTGGAGATCAAAAGGTGCGGCTAGAGAGGTGATTTTGAGCTCTTTACTTGATATAGAAGAATTACTATAATTGGAATTTTAAAGAAGGAGATATTGGAAGTCAAAGACAGAAAATTGAATTCTAAGGCAATAATTAGGCCGTTTTATTCATAGTGATGGATTTTACCATATCTTGAGTTTTTGAATGAATTTTTATCTAAAAATTTCTAAGAAGGAAAAGCTTTGTATTGAAAAGCTATACATCAATATTTCATAGTATTTGCACATTGGGTTTGTGAGATATAAAGAATTTAGTACATGGGTGTTTATAAACAAGGGTTTGAAACTATTGTTAGAATTTTTACGATATCTAAAGATCTATAAACAATCAATGGTTGAAATTTGTAGTGGTAGTTTTGAAGAATACATCAGTATTACATGTAAATTTGGAGTGGATTTAGATAATTGGATTAAAAGTTATGGATTATTGAAGTTCAAGAAAAAATTTCCTCTTTATGGAAAAATGAGAGTTTTAAAGTATTTCTTATGTTTTGAGTGGTTTGATGAAATAAGACTCATGTATTGGGTATAATAGCCCTATGAAGAAATCTTTTATATAAATTTGGAGGATTTTATTATACCTAGATCTTGGTTGAGTAATTAGTGGCAGCCAGAAGCCCAACGCTTTCTTGAAGCAAACTCTCTTTACCACGACAACGTGGAATACATGATGGATCTTCATGGACTTTAGTAGGTGTAATCAATATGCAACTAGATTGATTTGTTCAAAAATAAAAAAGATCCAAGTCTATGATAGTCCAACTTATCACAAGGACGAGTAGTCTTGATATTACGATGAAATGATCATACCATGTCCCCCACGTTGAATTGTGGTTGTTCATTGCGATACGCATCTGTATTTGTTTTATATCGCTCTTGAGATTCTTTTAATTGCACCTTCATTATTGCATGTAGCTCTAACAAATGATTTGTCAAATCTTCTACTGCTGGATTATCAACTTTTGAAAAGTCAAAAGCATCAAGTTGTGGATGGTAACTATAATTGGCAAAGAAAGTTGTTTGTTTCATAGAAGAATGTATCATATTATTATAAGCAAACTTTGCCAATGGCAAAAGAGCTGTCCAATCATCTTGTTGGTAGTTGATGGTACACCTTAAATATTGCTCCAAGACTTGGTTCACGCAATCTGTTTGTCCATTAGTTTGAGGATGAAAAGCTGAAGATAACTTTATGTCTATTTTTAAGATCTTAAAAAAGGTTCTCCAAAATCTTGATACAAATTGAATTCTCCTATCCAATATAATATCCTTAGATAATCCATGATAGTGACAGATATTATCAATGAAGAACTTAGCTTTTTTTTTCACCTGTGATAGATTTTGTGCATGGCACAAAATGTGCCATCTTGGTGAACCAATCTACTATCAAAAATATAGAGTCATAAGACCTTGAGCTTAGAAGATCTGTGATGAAATCCATAGAAATAGAAGACCATGGTTGTTCTGGAATAGATAATGGTTGAAGAAGTCCAAAAGGTTGATGACGAGGAGTCTTTGATCTTGAGCAGATATGACATGATTGTACAAAGTCTTTGATTGCCTTCTATATTTGAGGCCACTAAAAATCTCTTGATATAAGTTCCAAAGTCTTGTTGTATCCAAAATATCCTGCCGTTAGAAAATCATGACGTATTTGAAGAACACGTAAACGTGTTTCTTCTTCTCGAACATAAAGGCGTCCTTGAAAATATAGTAGATTATTCTTAAACTCGAATTTAGAAGAATCATGAGACTTGAAAGAATTATTCTTCATATCATAAATAAGAGGATCTGAGGACATACTTGACTGAATTTGCTTGAAAAAAGTTGAATCAACAGTCAATATTGATTTCATTGCTTGAAGATGAAATTGCTCTGATTTCAAGAGGACTGTTCTTTGTTGCTCAAAAGCTGCATCTCCTTCTTTTGGTACAAAATAAGAACGTCTAGAAAGGACATTGGATAAACCTTGTTGTTTTTCTAGCTGATAAGTGATAATGAACTCGAATCTTAACAAAGACATACTCTAACGAGCTTGACGACGATTCAACATGCATGCAGACATGAAATATTCAAAGTTCTTCTGATCTGTATATACAGTGATTGGACTGGAAGCGCCTTCTAGATAATGATGCCATTCTTGAAAGGAATCCATGATTGCAAGAAGTTCTTTGTTGTGGATCTCATAATTGATCTCGGCTGTTGAGAATTTTCTTGAATGAAAAGCTATTGTATGAAGTTTGTCATTTGTTCCCATTTATGACAAAACCGCATCCAAGGCAAAGTCTGATGCATGTGTTTCCATAAAAAATGTCTTAAAAAAGTCAACATGATACAACATTGGTACAGAAACAAACAATATCTTCAGAGCTTCAAAAGCTGCTTCTGCTTCTTGATGCTATTGGAATTTGTCTTTACAAGTCAAACATATATGTAGAGCTGCAATTTGAGAGAAATCTTTGATGAAGATCCGATAATAATTGGCAAATACCAGAAAGCATTGGACATCTTTTACTGTCTTTGGAATCTTCCAATTCATGATTGTCTGGACTTTCTTAGAATCTATTATGAGACCATCATTTGAAATGATGTATCCTAAGAAATCAACTTGAGTAGTATGAAATACACTCTTTTTCATCTTGACATACAATTCCGCATCTCTAAGTTTTTGTAATACTTGACGAATATATATTTCATGTTCTTCTACGTTCTTAGAATAGATCAAAATATCGTTTAGGTAGCAGATGACAAAATTATCTAGGAACTCATGAAAAACATCATTTATGAAATGTTGAAAAGCAATTGGTGTATTTGTAAGTCCAAAAGGCATGACATTATATTCAAAATGTCCGTACCTGGTTCAAAAAGCAGTTTTGCATTCATCTCCTTCTTTGATGCGTACTAGATTATATGCTCCTCTTAGATCTATTTTTTAGTAGATCATAGCTTGCTTTAATTAATCAAAGAATCTTGATATCAAAGATAATGGATATTTGTTCTTGATTGTGATCTTGTTGACTCCTCGATAGTCAACACATATATGTAATGATCCATCTTTTTTCTTCACAAATAGAATTGGAGCTCTTATTGGAAATTTAAAATAGTGTATGAAATTCTTGGCCAAATTCTCGTCAATATACGCCTTGAATTCAGCCGACTCATCTTGTGATAAACTGTAGATTGGTCCAAATGGTGGCTGAGTTCCTTCCTTGAGGTCGATTGAACAATCATATGGACAATGCTTCAAAAGAATATCTGCATTGTTTTTCTCAAAAACATCTTGATAATCTAGATATTGGCTTGGAATGCCACTTAAAGTCTTTCCACCATAAAAAACGGATGTGGCATAAATAACAAAAGTTGATCCTTCTTTTGTTGCGTGTATAAAAGCTTTTGTGCCTATAAATACGAGTTTTATTATACTAGACTTATAGCTTTTTATTTGATGGACAGGATGTTTAATAATATTTTTAAAAAAATCAAGTCTACAAGAATTTCAATCTATTTGAGGGTTATATTTTTCTAGCTATGATAAACCTAAAATAACTGAATTAGACGGAGATTTAATTATGTTAAATATTACGTAGCTATTATGACCATCTATTGTTACTTTTATAGGATGAATTTTATGAGTGACGTCTCTAGAAGACAATGGACGACCATCTATGACTTCTACATATACAGATTTAGTTTTCTATATTAAAAGTATTTTACGATTCTTAAAAATTGTTCATCTAGAAAGCATACTGAGGCTCCTAAATCTAATTAGACAAAGGCTCTGTAGTTTTTTGGTCCTAAATATATATCTATTATAAAACAAGGAGAGGATTTTGAGAAGAGAATAGGACCTTCGCTAGAAATTGTACAAGGTTCCAAGTACACGGTCCCTATTGTAGTTGAACAAACTCGTTTTCTGACATGTTGTCTTCTTTGACAGCCATACTCCTCATTTTATAATTGTATCATTTCTTCAGACAATATTGAGCAGTGTACTTAGATTCTCCACAATATAAACATAATCCTCCTTGACGATGCCAAATCTTTTTTTGTTCAATAAAAAGTTTAAAATGTATCGCATCAATTTGCATGTCTTCTATTTTCGAATGTACATTTTGTGAGGATGTTGATGTTGCCATTGAATAATAACGTTGAGGCTCTCTTGTACGACTCTCAGATCAAAACTCAAAAAGTTGATTGTCACACTTCATAACAAAATCAATTGCTTGACTCAATGTTTGAGGATTGGATAAATTGAGCATTAATTTTTTTACGTCATATTGTAATCCATAGAGAAATTGGTTGATGAGTGCAGCATCATCCTACTTGATATCAGTCGCTAGTTGTCAAAATTGTGAAGTGTATAATGACATTGATCGATTGCCTTGTCATAGGATGCGAATCTTGTTAGTGGCAACATGGATTGTATTATGTTTTTCATACATAGATTGAAATTCCGCTAAAAATGCCTACAAATTATCCAATATTGCATCACGTCATTCAAGAAAAGATGAAAACCATAATAAAGCAGATTCTAAAAGTAACGTTTTAATAAACCTAACTTAAGATCCTTGCATAGGATAACTTTGAGATTGAAGTTCAATCACCAATTGTACTTAATTAATAAATCCTTAAAACTTAGATCTTGTGCCATCAAACTTCTTAGGCAAACTAATTTTTGATTCTCTAATATTTGAACGGTGCTCCATCATAGGTGAGGTAGTATGGTTTGGTGTAGATATTGACATAGCTCCAACTATCTCTATATCTTCACTTCCTGCTAATCTTGTTGCTCTTTGTGGTGGTAAACTGAATTGATGCATTGCAAGCATTAGCTCTCTCATTTGTTCTTGCATTTATACCATTGCATTCTTTCTTTTCATAAGCTCTGCCATGATAATACAATAGGAAGGAAGGTATCTATTCTTTTTTCAAGAAATGCAGAATAATACATTCAAAAGAAAAAAATTCTAGAAATAATTTTAGTTTAGAAGTGGATACTCCACAACTTCTAAAATGCTTATGTCTTATCAAGAGAAAGGGGTAATCTACTCTTAATCAAGAAAAAACAAAGCTCTGATATTGTATGTATACTCTTGTCAATCTGTCAACAACATGAACTAGAAAAAGAAGTATAATCTAATAAAAATTATATCAAAGAAAAGTCACAAAATAAGAATAAGAAAGTATGTATATTCAAAGGCAAACTGGAATGGCTATTTCCAAAGACTAGAAACATAAAGATTCTTGAAACTAGACTAGGATCAGGAAAGGAGTTGACAAGAGTGAAGAAGGCTTTATTCTTGCCTCTACAAATACTATCTAATTAAGAGCTTTGTGGTGATATTCTATAGGATCTCATACACGTGTCTAATTTACAAGACACGTGTCAAACTTGCATAACAAATTTTACATCTATGCCACGTACTTGGCTTGTTTCCCAAGCTACCAACATGTATGACACATGGCTAACTTGTTCCACAAGCTACCAATATGTGCGCCATGTGGCTAGCTTGTTGACCAAGTTTCTAACCTATCAATCACCTATAGACATGTATAAAGGTGATTCCACATCTGTCAAGCTTCTAGGAAGCTTCTCTATCAGATATTATCAAATCAACTTATTTTACTTACTTCTATTGGTCTATATTACTTAGGTAATTATTAGAATAAATCTTATATCCGTGACATATCCTAATTTTGAGCGTCTATGACTCTTTCATAAAAAATCCAAGTCATGCAAGATTAGTATCGAAACCATATCCAAAAATCCAAACTTATTGATCCTAGCCTCTGATGTTCAACTTTCTTCCAAAAACAGTTCCTAATCCCTAATAAATCCTTAGGCAACATCCTTGAAGTCCATTGGGCATGATTTTTGGCCAATAGGAATAAAGACTTCTATCATCTATCTCTATTCATCCATATAGATGGCCTAGCTATCCCCTCTCAAATTAAAAATCCTTTTTTAATCCTTTTTCTTATAAGATTTACATAATATGTGATCTAAACACCAAATAAAAGAAATAAATAAAATCTCAAGGACCACCAATGTCTAACAAAAGTGATTTAAGATACACAAAATTTATTATCAATATAAATCAACTTCAAAATCACTACCAAAAAAATAAATAAGATTGTATAAATCCCAATAGTAACCTTTTTAGATAGATTCTTTTTGAACTAACAACCTAATCATATTTTATAATCTATAAAAGTCTATTGATATGGCTTTTATTTAACTGTGTAGTAAATTATATATTAAATATACATATACTATTTTTTCACATGGTTGCCGAACGATAATATGACAACATGAAAGAAGATTAAATGGGATTCTATTGAGATCAGATGCAATGAATCCAAGATTTTAATTATGAGAAAGAAAATACTTCATATACAATATATACTAGACTAACATAATTTGTGGTAGAGTCAAAAAGTGTTTTTATTAAGAATTAGCTTGTCAAGGTTTTCTTATTTAAGGTTAACAAAAGACTTTTGGATTTGGCAATATCAAGGATTATCTTGGACTTTGGTGGTATGGCTACATTGAAATAAGCCTTTATGAAGATAGAAAGATGTGACCAAGTTCTTTGCCAACATGATGCCACAGACATGGTAGCATGGATAACTGACACTATCAAGTTCAAGAAAAATACCACTGCCATAAATAATTTGACAAACATCTAATGTGAAAAGCTTTTGTATTGCTAGAAGTGTAGAATAGCAATGTCATATGTCATGAAGTCTTGCTTGAAAATGCATTGGGCACCTGGCTAAAGAATATAAAAAAAATAATAATAACAAGTCTTAATACCTCTAATAGAATTATATAAACTTGCAATTAAGACTAACAAGTATGCTTCAATTGTTAAAAAATTTAATTAGATTTTTTAATTAATTATAAAAGAATATACAAAAATCTCTAAAGAACATCTAAAGAAGATATAATAAAATAATATAGAAAATTTAAAGAAATATTAATATATATCCAAAAAAAATATTAAAATAAAAATTCTCTAAAATATTAAAAATAGAAATTATAATCAAATTATAATCAAATCTTAATCAATCCAATCAAATCCTAATCAAATCTTAGTCAAATCTTAATCAAATCCTAGTCAAATCCTAATCAAATCCTAATTAAATCCTAATCAAACTTTGGTTGAATCCTAATAATTCTAATCAAACTCTAAATAAATCCTAATCAAATCCTAAATAAACTTTAGCCAAATCTTGGTGAAATCCTAATAATCCTAGTCAAATCCTAAACAAATCCTAATCAAATCCTAAACAAATCCTAATCAAATTCTAAACAAATCCTAGTCAAATTTTGATCAAATCTTAACCAAATCCTAATAAAATCCTAGTCAAATCCTAACTAAATCATATTCAAGGCCTAATAATCCTAATCAAATCTTTAAAAAATCTTAATCAAATCCTAACCAAATTCTAAACAAACTTTGATCAAATCCTAAACAAATCTTAATCAAATTTTAATCAAATCCTGGTTAAGCCTTAAACAATCTTAACAAATTTTAATCAAATTCTAACAAATCTTAATCAAATCCTAACAAATCCTAATAAATCCTAACAATCCTAACCAAATCCTAATAAACCCTAACCAAATCTAATATCAAATTGAAACTAAAATAATTGATGATCTAATTGTTCATCTTAGTCCAAATTTTGTATACTTTTCAACAATTAAGTTAAAAACATATAAAAAAAATTTGAAGGAGATTCAATTTACCAAACAGAAGTTATGCTTGAATTTCTACTCAGGTATAAGACACCCTTCTTTTCTAATCCCAATGTCAAACTTCGAGTACAAATATCTTCTCTTTTCACTATTCAATTACTCTCAAATTTCAAGAACAGATAAATAATCTAGTCTACTATCCATATAAATAAACTTTCACATCAATCCAATCAATAGATTGCTAAATATCTAAGAAACCTTCACTAACTCTCAAACCCCAACTTCTTAGACTTCAATCCACTTGAACTTCAATAACTTTCAATTAAACCTTTTGATTAACTTCAAACTTATAATGTATATTAATCACAACTACAATCACAAATTATAAATTTTTACTTATAGATCTATGATCAAACGTATGGAATGCTCAATTTTATAAATCTTTTTTTACTTCACAAAATCCAAAGTCACTCGATACAATCTTAAATTTGCAAGGCTCTTTCAAAGCCATTTTTTTCCAAATCACTCAAAATAAATATTTAAATATAATTTTTTAAGTTTGTGGACTAATCCAACTCTTTGATCTGCAAAAGAACCCCTGATCCATTGTAGGCATGTGGTTTTGTATCTCAAGGTCTGATTTTGATCCAAAATTACAATTGGTCCTCTCCAAGTATCAACTCTAAGATTTTTAAGGTAAAATTTGCTAAAACCTATTTTCAACTCCTTCCTAAAGATGCCTATATTATTTATTTTTCTAATCTACTTTGTTTTGCCTTATTTATGGCCATATAAAGTAAGTAGAAGCCTCTTCTTCAAAAAGGCAGCATTAGTCCTTTTAACTTTTTTCTATTTTCTTGTCCATTATCTATAATTTTAAGATAATTTACTAAAATATTTCTCTTTGAGCTCTTATATATTTTAATCATTTCTTCCCTCTTTCACTTAATGGCCGTGTTAATACATGACAACGTCTTGATATTTCTAGGCCATTTCAATTATACACTGATTGTAGTGCTTTAGACTTGGAAGCAATTTTAATCCAAAAAGATGAAGAAGGATCTGAGTATGTTATTGCTTATACTTTTCAAAGTAACAACACCGCAAAATCAAATTACTCATCTTATAAAGGAGAAGCATTGGGTGCAATTTGGGCCATTCCTCATTTTAGACCATATTTATATAATCAATAATTTACCTTGGCAATAAATCACCAACCATTGAGATGGCTTATGGAATCACATAAGCTCACTAATAAGCTTATTAAATAGGCTTTATTACCTCAAGAGTATGATTTTGAGGTTGTATATTGAGCTGATATAATCAACTTGGATGTAGATGGACTTTCTTGCAATTCAAGTGCCTATGATAAAGACCTTATTGGAGCCAAATGGCATGGAGATTGTCATAGAGAGGCAATTCTAAGATGGCATGCAGTTGCTTATCTTACTTTGATGTCAAGTTCTACTTCTGTGATGCCTGATCAAGATTCAAATGAAAAAACCGACAAGGTCTAAGTTATTGGAGATGTATAGAAGGATCTTCTAGTATTATATAAACTTCAACAAAGAAGATATCTTTTATCTATGTCAATTATAAAGCAAGATAGGATTTAACATTGAACAATATGATTCCATTAGGATAATAGATTGTTATTTTGTGTGTGGCTAGATGGTCTTAGACATGTAGTGCCAAGGTTAGAACAAAGAGCTTTTTTGGTGTGACAAGTATATGAAGAGTTTAGTTATTTTGGAGTATATAAAATACATTCCATATTATATAATTAATATTGGTGGAATGGCATGTATCAATAAGTTTCTACTTATATTAGACAATGTGAGATTTATAACCAAATTAGGTCAAGTTTCAACTACTTATCTCTCCAACTAAGATCCCTACCAATCATGAGGTTGGATTATTGTTGGTCTTTGGATTTTGCTGGACCACTTATCATTACTCTACATGGTATTAAATATGTATTAGTGATGGTGGAATATTTTAGCAAGTATATTGAACTTGTGGCTCTACCACAAAATTCTTCAAAGTTGGTCACTGTAGCATTTTTTTATTGTATATTGGCATGATTTGGAACATTAGCAAAGTTGTTAATTAATCAAGGACAAGAGTTTTTTAGTACATTTAAGGACTTATGCACTAAAGCCTTGATAGATTATCATATTACTTCTAGAGATTTCTTTGAGGCTTATGGTTTGGTTGACATGATAGTTCAAACAGTTAAATGTAGACTATATAAGTATGGTTTGTTTTCTAGCCATCATTAAGTTTAAAATTTAATACTACCATGGATTGCTATGGGCTACTAGTTTAGTAAATAAGCATCTTTAATATCTTATAGCTCCTACCAATTATTATATAAAAAAAAGCCTATCTTACTAAGTTCAATATATGAAAAATTAGCTCCAGTGGTGAATCTAGATGATTCATATGTTTGAGCATAGTATTTGCATGAATGGGCAGAATTCTTCAAGCATGTCATGTCTATGGTTATGGAAAATTTATCTATTGCACAATATTGTGATACTTTGCAATATACTTGTATTTGTAGTAGAGCCTATTGGCCGCAATTGAAAAGATTTTTCAAGGAAGATTATATCTATTTAGAATATGAAATATCCATAATACTTGATGTCAAAGCAGACCACACAATTCTTTGGATGAAGAATGTATCACCTAGTGGTATTTTTTTACTTGAAGGTAAGGACAAAAAGAAGTATTAAAAATATTTCAAAAATTATGCTTGTTGCTACCTTCTTATTGAAGAGGCTGTTCAATCAGAATTGACAATTGTACCACCAAGCCTTCTTTGTTTTGTTTGTCGTGAGAAGACAAGGGCAACTATCATGTTGTTGTGTAATCAATGTCAATATGGTTGGCACATGGTATGTTTCATGCCACCTCTAACTTCATTACCTATTGGAGATTGGATTTGCCCTTATTGTCAATGGTCTTCTAGCAACAAATATGGATGACATAGTGTGAGTCATCAAATTAACTCATTAGTCATTTTAAAACAAAAAAATATATTTAGGGTGCCAAAATTACAATTACAAAGTAAAGATGTGTTTAGAGGATGCTAAATGTAGGAGAATAATATTAATGGAGAAGAAATAGAATCTTAGTAAGTCTTGGAGGCAATTATCTTAGTTGATTTAATATTTTCTCTTAATTATAAAAATTAGTATTTGGTCATTGAGACCAATGTCTATATTAGTCTTCTATCTTCATGCATCACTTATTAGAAACATATAAATATTATTTAATACATGGAAGAAGCATAAAAAATAAATCTCATAATTTTTTAATTATTTATATAAAAAATAGAATTTTTAATTAATTTAAATTGATTTTATGATTATAAAAAACTACCAAGGTAGAATAAAATAATCTTAAATTGATATTATCATTTTTAAAATTTTATAGAAATTTTTAGATTTTATTTAGATTTTTTTAGGAATTTTTAGAATAATTTTGAAGACTTTGGTAAAAATAAATTTTACTACCTTGGGAGCTATTATGAAGAAATAGAGCAAGATTTGAAGGCCATATAAGGTTCTTAGGCTAATTGGATATTTTTAGATACCATGGTGAAGTCAAAAATACAAAAAAATGAGTTCTACTAGTAGAAAATAGGAGGACTAGCAACTAGTGTAGTCGTCGTATGAAAGGAGGTGCATAAGTCTTATATGGGTTGTAGCACCTTGGATGTGGGTAGGAGTATAAGACTAGGGCCTCAAGGCCTCTCTAGAACAACCTTATACACTACTTGTGAGTCTTGGTGAGATTCAAATTTATGATCTTTTAAGCAAGTTATCATTGAGATAAAAATTACTCACTCAATTTTTTTATTATTTATTTTTTATCTTTAAACTATCATAACTTATTCATGGTAAGTTAGATTTATATATTTTTTATATCATTATAAAGATAAAAAAAAATTATCTATTTAAAAATATATATTTTTTATTTTTTATTTTTTATTAGATAAAAATATAATAAACAAATTGTGACCTAGTTTAAATTGTGTACTTACTTCATATTATCTATTTCACTTGTTTGGTATTTGTTCTTCTTTTTGTTCTTGCTAATTGCTTCTTTTACTTCATACCACCAATTATAAGCAACTCTTAAATAAAGCCATCTTGAAATTTGGATTGAGGATTGAAATTTATCTTTATGTATATTAAAGTTGTTGTGTTGTATGATGGATATGTTGCCACCATATGCCAATTGGGTGCCAATTTGTATATGGAGCTAAAGCTTAGAAAAAGGGTGGCCACAAGATTCAACACCAAAAACCATTGAAGACAATTAATAATAGGATTTACATTATATCCAGCCTACCATATTACAGTTGTGACTTTTTGAGTTGGTTTATTATACAAGTCTACTACAACTTTCAAATGGAGTATGTATAGATATTGCAATAATTTCACAACAATCTTTGATCTCAACTATATATATTTAATATGCCTAGCTACTTAATGAGATCATCATTACTAGTGTATTTATTTTATATTTTATATTTTATTTTTTTTTTGTTTTTTTTTTTTTTTTAATGTGATGTTTGATAGTAGTTGATGTGCTACGATATATGATGACTATTTATTTGACAGCTATCATATGGCATAGTGTCAGTGCCATGCCACATCAAATAGATATAGCCAAGAAAGTTTCTTCTAGTTTAAGAAGTCTTGTTTATCTTCTTGTATCTTGTAGTATTGACTTGAGTACTATTTGAATGGGATTTTAAAAAAAGGCTTTTTTGACTTGACATTCTTATCAAATAAAGCCTTGTGAATGTGTTTGAATGAAAAAAGATCTTGTGTGAGGATTTTGTTTATATGTGGTAGATTACCATTTAATAAAGTCTTAATTTCTTCTAATACCTTGTACTCTTAGATTCTTCCTTTGTAGAGTAAGAGATAGCTTGATTAATTATAGTGGTGACATCTTATATATATTTTATAATGCTATGTTTATCAAGTATTTTGTATGTTTTTTATTTTTCTTTTAATGTGGTGCTTGGTAGCACTCAATGTACTATAATATATGATGGCTATTTATATGACAATTTATATATTCAATATTATATTACTAAGCAAGATTGATGTTCTTTTGAAGCTAATCTTTGGCCTTTAGTGTCAACATTATTATATATAAAGCAATTGCATCTTTGCAATCAAAGAATTAGACCATAAATTAGTTGTAAATCCTTTCTATCATGTCTTAAACAAGTAGATTTTTTGATTTCATCAAACATTGAATTAGCAATTCTACCATGTTGGATGTTAAATGAGTGTACTAATGTCTCTCAAAAAACATTGTTGCCCAAGTATTTGGCTCTAATTCCTTGACCTATATAATAGCCTCTTTTGAAATTATTCTTATCTTTGCAAGCTTATCTTGGTATAAATTGAGCATGACCATATGTGTTGTGTTCTAAAGTAAATTCACCATCTTTAAAATCTTGAATTTTTCTCTAAAATTTTCAACAAGGTAGCATATGCAAACACTATAAAAAGTGTTTGAAAAGATGAATTATACAACTTCAAGAACTCCTATTTGGCAATCCAAAAACAAGATCAACTACGACATGTATTGTCGTGTTATGTATAAATTAGCTTGGAACTGTATTAGGTATTTGATTGTAGAAGGATTTGACCTTACTTTGAAGTTGGATTTATAATCCAAATCAAAGCATAAGGTATTTAGAAATATCCTTTTAATAATCTTAAATAACTTAAATAAACTTTTAATTATTCTAAATATATCTTATTAACTTTAAAAAAATCTTACATACATCTTATTATAATCTAATTAATTCTAAATAAACCTTGAATAATCTTTAATAGTTCTAATTAAATCCTAAAGAAATCTTAATCAATCTTAAAAAAATCTTGTAAAAATCTTAAAGAAATCATAAAGAAATTTTAATGAAATATTAAAAAAATCTTAGTAATCCTAAAAAAATCCTAACTCATTCTAATTGAATCTTAATCAAATTCTAAGTAAATCTTAATAATTTGTAATCAAATCATAATCAAGTCCTAATTAAATCTTAATCAAGTCTTAATTAAATCTTAATCAAATCCTAAAAAATCTTAATGAAACCTTAAAAAAACTTTAATCAAATTTTAATCAAATCCTGCATAAATTCTAACAAATTCTAATGAAAATTTTAAAATATTCTAAATAAATCCTAATAATACTTTAATCAATTCTAAATAAATCTTAACAAATTCTAATCAGATTCTAAATAAATTTTAATAAAATTCTAATCAAATCCTAAATTAAGTCTAATAAATTTTAATAAAATTTTAAAGATATCTTAAGTAAATTCTAATAAAATCTTAAAGAAATCTTAAATCAAATTTCAATCAAATCTTAATCAGTCCTATTGAAATCCTATATAAATTTAAAATCTCAATTATCATTAAATTAACCTTTGATCTTAATTAAAGATTTGCATACTTTTTAATCTACTAGTTGACAACAAATACATAAAATTTGAAGAGAATCAAACTTACAAATTGAAAGAAAAAGCTCCTAATCCACTTAGGTGTTAGCCATCCTCCTTCTCCAATCTTGATGTCAATCTTCCAATGTCAATATTTCTTTTTTTTTTTTACTGTTTCTTTGCTCTAAAATTTCTTATAAATATTAAAACCAAAGTCAAATATCAGCTCAAAAAAAATCATTTTAATCTAATAAGGAAATTACTGAAAATCATAAAAATCCTCTCTATCCGTCAAAATCTAATTTCCAAGATTCTAATTTATTTGACTTCCAATAACCTTTGATCTAATCGTTTAATTAAGATCAAATTCACAACACATATCTAATACAATTGTATTCACAAATCCACAAATTTGCACTTGTAGATCTATTACAAAATTCATAAAATTCTCTAGAATATGAACCCACTTTATTCTTCAATAACTATAATCACCCAAATAAAACCTTGGCTTTGTATAGCTCTCACAAAGTTATTACAAATTCAAAAATCTCAAAACCATTGCTAAAAAAAATGCTATTAAATTTTCTTCTCAACCTTGTTCTTTGATCAACAAAAGAATCTTCCATTTGCTATAGGTTTTGTGCCTTAGAGTCTAGTATCAAACCTAATTCACAACCGGCCTTCTTTAGATATCAATCTAAGATTTTTTTAGATAATTTTTTTAAAAAATTATCTTTTATTTTGATCTAAAGATACTTATAATAGTATATTTACTAATCTATCTGATTCTATCTTATTTATGGCTTTATAAAGTAAATAGAAGTCATTTTTATAAAAAATTAATATTAACATTAAATTATTTTATAACCTCCATATCTTTTATCTATATTTTTTAAAATAATTTGCTACTATAATTTTAATTAAGCTCTATTATAATTTTTTATTTTTTTCTTTCATTCAATAGCCATGTTACAATGCAACAACATTCATCAATTATATGCTATTTGAAGAATGCTTCTTCAAGTAATTTAAAAAAATATTTCTAATTTTTATTGTTTTTAGCATCCACAATAGCAAATTCTATTGGATACAAAGCTTGTGAATATAATCAATAGTTTATTGGATGATTTAATTTTTATTTTTATTATTATTATCATTTTTTAAAAAATATAGTATTTATTTAATCTAATTATAATAGCAATGATGTCATAAGTAAGTTAAAAGTAAATTAGAAGTAATTTAGAAGTAATTTTAAAATAATTTTAAAATACTTTAAAAATAATTTAATTTAAATTTAAACTATTATTCTTCTAATTTTCATAAGTATTACAATTCTTTATAGACCAAGACATGTAAATAGTCAATCTTTATTGATAAATATTTTTTAAATACAATGGTAAAGTTAGTTTGGCTAAAAAACATCTCTACAACTTATTTGATGGCAATCAACCTTAATCTTGGATTTTAATCTGCAGATCAATTAAGGCCATGGATCTTGATTTAGGCTCCTTGTAATTCAAGAGTAGAGATGTAACTACCACCTTTAGATTTTAAGGCAATATTATAAAAAGCTTTTTGTGCTCATGTAGCTAGAATCTTTTTTTTTTTTTTTTTTTTTTTTTTTTGTGGCCAAAGCTTTGCCAAATTTTTTCTAAACTTTTGGTAGTAGTTTTAGTCTTTCTTTTTTTTTTTTTGAAAATTTAAAAACAAGTCTTAAAATTTTAAGTAAAAATAGTTTTTTTTTTTTTTTATTTTTTTTTTTCGGTTTTGTATATACAAGAATATTGGAATTTGGAATTTGGACAAAGAAGCAACATCCAATTTAATAAATGATAGTGTACTCCCTTCATAATTTGGTAGCTCTATTTTAGAAGGCTATTTTTTTATTGTTCACAAATTAAATTATAACAAGAATTATAATTCTTAAAGTACTTAAAAATTACTATAATTAGTACTTTAAAAATTTAATATAATTTTAGTACTTTATAAAATTAAATTTTTAAAGTACTAATTATTAATAACTTTGAAATTAGAATGTGGTAGGAGTGCTAGTTTTAGTAGAAAAGAGTCTGTTGCCTTTGAATTGAAGTTGCAAAATAAAGATACAACTTTGGAAGGCAAGATCAAGAGGACTAAGACAATCCAAGGGCTCATTTCTTAAAAGAAGATATCATTTAAAATTAGGATTTTAGTAAGTTTAATATCACTAAAGAAAAATCAAAGACAAGGCTGTGGTGCTCATTTTTATAGAAGGGAGTTTGCTACCTTGATAAATTAGAGCATCAACTTTGAAGGATTATATTGGAGGCGTACAAATGAATAAAAAGGTGAATTTTGGAATGTGGATGCACCTTCAAGTCTTCCTTCCAATAAGATTAGTTGGACTTAAATTAGAGCTTAGTAAAAAATGAAGTATGTTATTTTTTGAAAGAAAGTGCAGCACTAAGTTTCGAGGTGCTAAACTCCCTCCTATCTTCACTTAGATGATTTTATAGATCTATTAGTTAGCTGCTATAGATGAATTTTGTTGAGACCAATCAAAGGATAGTATCTAAGAAAAAATCTTGAGACCAATACATAAAATATAATGAAAATACGATCAAAACATCAAAGCTTGCCATGCAATCTCTAAGCTATGGTAATAATATTGCCTCTTAAGTTTGCTAGCAATAATTCTATGCAAAATCTTGGAAGATATTTATAATTTTCTTCTTTGGTATTGACCAACTAGTTCAACACTTTCCCATTTTCACACCATGCTTACTAATATGAAATTATAATGCCATGATTTCTTCTCACATCTTCAACAATCTCTATTAGCTTATATGTTATAATTTGGTGAAGGCGCTTACAAATTGTTTTTGCTATCTATGCTAATGTTGTTTGATTATTCTTCAAATATACAAGTCTAATACATGAATGGTTCATATATGCATTACAAATGCTGAATTTGTCACCAACTTTGTTGCATGCAACCTCCATGAGTAGTCTTTAGCTTTGTACTTCATAGCGTATACTTTTAATATAGCCTTTTTAATGTGGACTTTGAAATTGCTTGCAATTGCAATGTTCTTAATTGCCAACTTGAATGCCTTACAAGTCTCAAAATGACTACTTATAAAGAAGGTTGAATTTTCCATTTGATTGTATTACTAGCAATGAGTATTGTTTATATTTAAAAATTTTACCAAAGTCTTCAAAATTGCTAGCAATGAGTATTGTTTATATCTTTATAATGATATTTTTTTATCTTTATAATGATATAAAAAATATATAAATCTAACTTACCATGAATAAGTTATGATAGTTTAAAGATAAAAAATAAATAATAAAAAAATTGAGTGAGTAATTTTTATCTCAATGATAACTTGCTTAAAAGATCATAAATTTGAATCTCACCAAGACTCACAAGTAGTGTATAAGGTTGTTCTAGAGAGGCCTTGAGGCCCTAGTCTTATACTCCTACCCACATCCAAGGTGCTACAACCCATATAAGACTTATGCACCTCCTTTCATACGACGACTACACTAGTTGCTAGTCCTCCTATTTTCTACTAGTAGAACTCATTTTTTTGTATTTTTGACTTCACCATGGTGTCTAAAAATATCCAATTAGCCTAAGAACCTTATATGGCCTTCAAATCTTGCTCTATTTCTTCATAATAGCTCCCAAGGTAGTAAAATTTATTTTTACCAAAGTCTTCAAAATTATTTATTTAAAATATAAACAAACTCATTTTAAATGTAAATAATACTCATTTTAAATATAATAATCACACAATCAATAACAACCAACAAAGCAAAAAATATCTTGTTGCTATCTATATATTAATATAATGTGCATGGTACATAATCGAGTGCCAAAAGTAAGAAAGGGGATCTAAAACATATAACTTATATTTTACTTTATAACTTATATATTTAGACCCGTGGTAGAAGGTTCCATCTTAAATCTCCCTTTGTAGTTGTATTTCTATATTAGACTCCATAATTCTATTACAAAGACTATTTTAGAAATTAAAATTTTATTAGGCCTATTTTTTATAAATCAACATTTGTCAAGTCTATTTTTTATATTTTCTCTAAAATTTATCCTTCTCCTTTGCAATATTATATTTCTATTTCTTATCATCATTAATATTTTCTTTAGAATTCTTTACATTGGTTAGCTTAAACTTTAAATGAAGAATGTAATACTTAGCTACATGATGAGTAGAAGATCTACATCTTGAACAATATTTTTTCTTTGATTATTTAGGATTTGCTTCCCATCTATTCTTTTTCTCCAAAATATGCTAGTATATTAGTTTGAGCAAGAATAGATTTATCTTTTTTAATATGCTTAAAGGCCTTTTTATCATAGACATGGCTGTTTTTTTTCTTGTCAAATTAAGTGTAATAGAATCTATGGCCAAAAATACATACTCTAAAGTACGTGGATTATTAGAAAGTAAATTTAACATTCTAATTTTAACTTATTCTTTAAATTCGAAGTCTAAAATGTTATATTAGTAGTAGATAGCTTGAAAAATGGTAATCCCTTCAATGATCTCTACCAACCTCCATAGCCGATGATAAACATCATCATAAGTCTCTTTTCCCTTCAATGAAAATTGTTGAAATTTCAATATTTTGTCCAAACGTTAGTCATGACAATTCAATCAAAGCACCTCAAACAAATTTAAATTAGGATTAAATTTAAGTTTTTATTTATCACCTTCAATCTTTACTCCCAAATCCATCTTTTCTTCACTTGTGAGGCTACTACCACCAACCTTACATCCTTCAATCTGCACTTGTCCTCCAAATAAATTCTTGAAGTCCAATACCCAATAATTTTTAAACTCTTCAATTTTTGCTTCATATTTGGCTTCAAATTCTAAATAGTCATATATTAAGGCACCTTCTAAATGTTGGAAGAATGCTTGCCATATACTATAGGAATTAAACCATGACCTTCTTTTAGCTTGCACCATGCTCCAAATTCAATGATAAAGTCATCGACTTTAATAATACCTACCACTCCAAAAAATCTCCTCAAGTCTTGGGTGGCTCCATAAATGCAAGCCATATCTTCTTCATTATCATAAACCAATGTAAATCCACCATCTTCTTCTAATAAGAAATGGTCAAGTTCTCCTATCTTAGGTGAGTTTAAATCTCTTAGGAATTCTACCTCCTCTTCTTTAGCTATATCATATTCTTCAATTGCCACTTGTTCCAACAAACCTGGAACTAAATAGCATCTCCCACTCCTTATTACATCATAAACTGGCTCCAACTTAAAGAGTTAATTAATAAAAGATTATATGAATGCCTTACAAATAACCACTACAGTAGTAGTGGTTCATAAATAAAGATATAGGCAATCCTTCAAGCTACCTCAGCCCATAAAGATTATTCTCATTATCTTTAATGCAAAAATGCATAAAATACACATTCATATCTTCCATAAATCATCATATGTAAAATAAATTGATTTTTATTCATAACCAAAATCTCTAGAGATCAAGAACACCAACAATGTGCACAAAGACTCTGTGCACTAGCAACGGAGTGTGCACTGCAGCCTCGCCCTCCTCAGCAACCACTTTGGAGTAGCCTCGGCTCTGGAACTACCTCACCATAAATCCCATGGGCAGCAAGTTCATATTGAGAGATCACTTGTCCAAATCTCTCTTCATGATTGTCGACAAAGCATCACGAAATCCATCAATTCGCTCTTTTGTTCACTTCCACACATTTTACAACCCCTGTCGACAGATCCGCATACTGCGATAAGAACTGCGCTAAAACATGATTGCTTCCCCTGCTACTGCTTCTCGGTGATACTTGATAAATAAAATCCAGAGTGCAACTTAGGCAGCGGCCTCCACAGCCTTGGTCTCCTCAAAGTCGCCACACGCCAATGACATCAACACTCCATCAGAAGTCAAGTGAGATTAGTTCAAGTAGTGAGATTACAACACTTCACAACTCCTCTCAAAAGGATCCCACAGAAGAATAACCACTCGGCGCAGCAGTAATAACAACGCAATCCTTCCCCATCCGCCACCATTCCAATCAAACTACCACAAAATGGTGATCACAAAGAAATCTCGCTAACATTGCAGCAAACTTCGGAACACAAGATGGCCAACTGCCACTCGTTGGTCAAACGAATCAGCTGCAACATAAACACCTGCCACCAGCTCACACCCGTGGCTTGGGTCCCAACCTCGAACAATGAACGGACCATACAAAACATGCGATCACCATGTCGGTCAACGAGCTTGCTTGCACCTACGCCTGCCTCATCCTCTACGATGACGGCATCGCCATTACTGCCGACAAGATCGCCCGTTTGGTTAAAGCTGCCAATGTTTCAGTTGAGGGCTACTGGCCTTCGTTTTTCACCAAGCTGTGCGAAAGAGGAGCGTGGATGATCTCATCACCAATGTCGGAGGTGGTGCTGCTGCTCCCCTCCGCACTCTGCACTATGCTCCTTGTACAACTCCCAACACACAAACGATACCACTCGCACTATTGAATCGCCGAAAAGATTGAATCCAGGTAGCTGCGGCAGTAGTGGATCGTCGCCACAGCCTTCGACGGAATCTTTAGAGGCCGCTTCTTCCACCGTTTGTTCTCTTCAGATCAGCAAGAGTAATGAACCACCGCAGTACAAATCCAACGATGAGCGTGTGAATCAAACCTGAAGCGGTGACGAAACGACGACCGACGCTGGCTGCCACACCCTTGTCGGGAAAATTTGACCTTATCCCCTCGCCCAGCGCCCTCGCTCAGCGCCGCCGTGATGGAAAGCGCCGCACCAGAACCGTAACACTAGAAGCCCCTAGCGCCGCAACCTTTCCGTAGGCCCTCCTGTCGCAGCAACAACTCCAGCGCCGACTGTCACAGCGGGAGCACCGAACTGCTGCACCACAGCAAACCCTCCCAGTACCCTGCAATCCGACGCAGACTACAGTACAGTTCAGAGCCGTACTAAACCCTAGTACAACTCCAACCAAGTATAATTCTACCTCATTTACACTCATACATGAGTGTACCACATGAGGTAGGATCTTTTTCAAATGATGTTTCATGGAGAAAATTCCAACAGGAGTACAAAAATTCCACAACAAGCACACAAATTTAGCCACTTCTACAACTAGAGAAGTCATTACACACTAACTCCTCCTCTGAAGGCTAGATTTGAAAAAGATTTTTAAGGTTTTGGAGTACTTAACACAATGAGACTTAAATGGGAAGTCAAGGAACTCCAAGACCCCCTTTCAAGACCCCTTACTAGACTTAGAACCCAAGTCTAATACTTGTGGTGGCACTATGTCCCACGACACACCTTAGCATAGATGACCACATTCCTAACAATTGGTAATCATTATGTTAGTGTAATAATATTTATTGAAAGGAGTTTGATAGTAACACATATAAGTTTCGTGGATTCATCAACTAAGTACAACATGTTATTAAGGATTAATTACAAATTTATCCAATTTCAACATCCCTACTTAAGTTAACTAAAACATTACTTAGAATACTATCTTTATTCGAATTAAGTAGTCATTAAACTAAGTCAAATAATTGATTTGTCTATCAAATATAATAATCAATAAATTAGATTTTATTTATAGAATTAAAAAATTTCACATTAATATTTTTATAATTATAAAGTAATAACTATATAATTTAGAAAGTATACAATTAGAAGTAGAATTATAAAATTATAAAAAATACAAAGATTTATAGAGTATTTTTAAAATTTTATTAATATAAATTTGACAAGTATATAATTAGAAGTGGAAAATATGTCAATTGATATTGTATAATTTAAGTTCTTTACAATTCAAGAAAACACTTAATATTGACATATAGAATTGTATTGGTATTGTAAGAAGTCTTATGACATCATCTAACATTGTTCTAAAAAGAAGTTCAACCACAAAAAAAATAACATAATTACAAATTATAAAAATATATTAAAAAAATAAATTTGGTATTAAAATCAATAAGAAGTTTTAATAAAAATTTACAAATAATTTATAAATATTTTTTGGTAGATTTACATAAAATTATTCATTATTGAAGATAAAATAATAATTATTAATTTATATATATATTATTATGATATTTATTTATTATTTATTATTTATTATTTAGATCAATATAATTACAAGTATAAATAATTAATAATTAATAAAAATTATATAGTCAAATTTATTATAACTTAAATTTTAAATATTAAATTTATAAAATTTTAATCAATAAAAAATATATAAATAATTTCTATACAAATTACATAAAAAATTTATATATTATTGTTGATGTATTATTATTCATCAACTTCAATATGTTATATTTTTTTGTATAAAGCATATATTTTTATTAACTTGTATAGCCTTCTAAAATAATTTTTAATCTACAAATTTAAGTTAGATATAAAAAATAGTTATTAATGTCCTAAAAATATCTTATATTTTTTTTTACTTAATGAACATAAAATTTAGTAGAATTGCAAACTATTAATAAGTGTTTATTATGGACATAAGATTTATTCTAATAATTATCTAAGAAATATCTATAAATAAAGTAAAAATAAATTAATTTATTAATATCTTATAGACAAGCTTCTTAGAAGCTTTATAGACGTAATTTTATCTTTATGTGTGTCTTTAGATGATTGATAGGTTAAAAACTTGGCCAACAAATTAGTCATGGTAGAGAGAATTTGCGTCAAGAAAGTATGGAGATTTTGGCTGCCATTAATTACTCAATCAAGATCTAAGTATAACAAAACCCCCAAATTTATATAAAAGCCTCTTTCATATGGCTATTACATCCAATACATAAATCTTATTTCATCAAATCACTCAAAATATAACAAAATACTCTAAACTCTCATTCACCCATACAAAAAGAATTTTTCTTAAACTTCAATGATCCATATCTTTTAATCCAATCGTCCAAATCCATTCAAAATTTACATCAAGTAGTGATGTATTTTTAAAAACTACCAACACAAATTTCAACTATTGATTCATTACCAATCACAAAAATCCTAATAATAGCTTCAAACTCTTATTTACAAACACTTATGTGCTAAATTCTTCATATCTCACAAACTAAAAGTCCAAATGCTATGAAACTTTGATGTATAGTTTTTTAACATAATCATACACCTTCTTGGAAATGTTTAGACAAAAATTTGTTTGGAAGCTCAAAATATGGCAAATCCCATCACTATCAACAAAAATGTCTACTTACTGCCTTGGAATTCAATCTGTTTTCTTTGACTCCTAATATTTCCTTCTTTAGAACTCCAAATATAATAATTCTTCTACATTAGGTGTAGATCTTGAAATCAAATCTCCAACTGCACCTCTAGATCTCAAAAAGCTCTCATATAACTCCTTGTATCTTCAAAAGAGTGACAGTAGGTACTATTTGTATACCTTAATTTCAAGCGCCTACTCCTCCCTCATAAAAATTTCAAATCTCTTGATTCTTATACCAAAATTATAGTACAAAAAATAAGATTTTTAACCTTAGTCTTTGATTTTTGAATGCTTTCCTTGAAGTCACCAAAACCCTTGTTCTTGTTGTGGGCAACCTCTTGAAAGCCTATTGGACATGACCATTGACCAATAAGAATGAAGAGCTTCATTTCTTGCCTTCATTCATCTATTCTTTGCCTTCATCCTTCCAAATAAGTCTCTTAGTAGTTTAATTCTTCATCTTTAGCCCCCAATCTCCTCTCAAGGCTTTAAATTAAATATTTAGGTCCTATATAATTTAAACACCATAACCAAATTAAGTAAAAATCTAAAATAAAGTTTCTTACACCAACTCCCTTTAATTCGCTTTTCTAACCATTCTAACTCATATTAGAATCTATGAATATATTATATATTTTGACTAGATTTTATATACTGTAAGCAATTAGAATACAACAACGTGTTGCACATGTTGATAGCTTGTGGAACAAGCTAAATACATGGTGCACTTATAGAAAACTTGTCTTGTAAGTTTGACACATGTCTTGCAAGTTTGACACATGTCTTCCAAATTGAACACGTATTGAAGGTCCTATAGATGGCTACCACGTAGCTCTTAGATAGATAGTATATATAGAAACAAGAGTGAAGCCTTCTTCACTCTTGTCAATACCTTTCTTATTCTTAGTCTTGTTTCGAGAATCTCTAGTCTTCTTATCTTTGGCAATAGCCATTCTAATTTTTAATATTATTCCATCTTTGAATGATTTTATATTCTTTTAAGTGACACAAGAATATATTGACATTTTGTATTCTTGGGAGTTTGAAGAAGATAAGCTTTAATACTATTTTTTAGCCCTATATTTGTAAAGAAAATAAATATAATATTTTTATAATACAGTATATGCTTTATTTAAAAAATATTTAGGATATTTGATAAATAATCTTTAATAATTATAATTATTTATATATTGATTCAAATATTATTTAAATTATATATATATATATATATATATATATATATATATATATATATATATATACACTAACTTCTTTGTACTTATATATTTTTGTGCTTATTTTTTTTTAACAATTAATAATCAATTTATAAGTTGTCATAGATATAAGATTTATTCCAATAAATATCTAATTAATTTAAACCAATAGAAGTAGGTAAAATAAGTTGATTCGATAATATCTGATAGAGAAGCTTCCTAGACGCTTTATTGACTTAGAATCACCTTTATACATGTTTATAGGTGATTGGTAGGTTAGAAACTTCATCAACAAGCTAGCCACATGGCACACATGTTGGTAGCTTGTAGAACAAGCTAGCCATGTGTCACACATGTTGGTAGCTTGCGGAACAAGCCAAGTACGTGGCGCACATGTAGGAAACTTGTCGTACAAGTTTGACACGTGTCTTGCAAATTAGACATATGTAAGAGGTCCTATAGAATACCACCATATAGCTCTTACTTAGATAGTATTTATAGAGGCTTGAGTGAAGCCTTCTTTTATCATATATATAAAAATTATTAAAAGCATCTCAGTATAGATTATTATTAACAAAAAATATAATCTAAATTTTAAATATTTATAAAAAATAGTAAAAATATCAAATATAAGATTTTTTAAAGAAAAAAACTATACAATTTATTTTTAAGAAATCATAATAATGTGATATAAAATAAAGTTTTTCAAAGTGATTTCTTTTAAAATAATTACATGTTAATATAAATGATAAAGTGTTTATTTAAGTTGAACTAAAATTGATTGTTATATGTAAAAATATAATGGCAAATAAAAAAATAAAATTATTTTAATTTCCAAATTTTTTAACAATTATATGTTTTGTTAATATATTAAAATTATAAAAAGAAATAAATGAATATAAATTAAAAATATATATATTCATATATATATATTTGAATATATATAGATAATTTTTATAAAAATATATAAAATAAACTTAATATATTAATATATAAATAAATAAATAAATAAATAAAATATATATTGAATTTTATATAAACAAAACCAATATTACAACATATGTTGACATAGGCCTCAATTAAATCTAAGATTAAAGTAGGCCTTGATCTAATCTAGATCTCAAAAAAAAAAAAAAAAAAAAAAAAAAATGCATAGAAATACCATCACCTAACACAATCTATTATAATTTTTATTTTTCCAACACAAAACTTTAATGCAAACTACTTAGAACTTAATATTAGTCATAGCAGAGATTTGGGCCATTTATAAATAATTCTACTACCTCTTAGATTTTTACTCCCACACAACAAAATATGCAAATGATTAAAAATATAACCATATTAAGTTCTAAGTGGTTTATTCATTACACACACTAGGATTGAAAGCATTTATAAGTCCAACATTGTCCAAGCAATGTATGACCATTATCAACTTTGAAAAATTTAATTAACAATGAAGCATCAATAATATTAAAAACATAAAGCTAAATAAACTTTTAAAAAGCTAATACATTTATATAGTACTAAAATAAATAAATAAATAAAAATAAAGAAGAAATATAATTATTAATTAGGAATAAACTAAAATTACTATTGTTAAATGCAAAGAAACTAGAAAGGCTTAAACTAAGACTTAAATATAAGAAAGACATTGACAACACTACAAAAGACCTTAATCTTATATCTATAAATACTAACTAATATACAAGCCATGTGAAAGCTTTTTAAGAATCATGAGGCTTGTCAACCAATCATTTGTGTTGTAAGGTATTTCTATAATGATTTTCTAAAATTACAAAGCTTATAGAAGAAGTTTTTATGTCAACGTAGCATATCTAGAAAAAATTATAGATTTAATGTGTTTCTAGAAAGTTTTTTTAAAATACTTTAAATAATATGTTTTTATCTACTTCTAATCACTTCTATTAATTTAAGTAGTATAAGCATCTCATATAACTAATATATTACTCTATAAGGTGAACAAGCTCATTGATATTCAAATCCAACTCTTGTCAAGTCTTCTAAATTTATTTATATTGTACACATAGCCTATTATTGCCATGGCATCAAATCAAGATTTTTAATTCTAATATTAGAAAAATATTAAAATTTAATAATAAATTTTAACTTTAGATATTTAATCAATTTCAATAATTTTTTTCATAGATTAGGATTTTGTACTTTAGTTGTAAAAAATGTACACAACTACAATAATTAATATCTTGTATCTTGTATCTATAATGATAAAAATATATAGATATATATATATATATATATAGCCAAATTATAATATATTTGTTTTAATTGAGATCCTAACCTAAACATTAAACAAGAAATTATTTTTGCTTAATCTATACATATTATTTTTTAAATTATTCTTGAGTGTTAAAAAATAATAAAATAATATAATAAAAAACTAATAATTTTTAAAAAAAATTCAGATATATATATATATATATATATATATATTCATTCTAATTCTTTGTATTTTAAAATTTTGGTTTTTATAATAAGAAATGATAAAAATGAAGAAATAACATGGAAGATATTTGATTAATTGAAGCATAAAATATGATATTTTTCTTAAAGAATGTAATTATTATTTTTATTTTTTATTTTAAAAAAAAGTCTTGTATAAAATTCATGTATAAAAAAAATAAAAATAAAAATAAAATAAAATAAAGGTAATGAAGGTATAAATGTTTAATTGGAGCTACATACTTCTTAAGTGAGTTAAAATAATTTTAGCTTTTCTTTGGTAGTATTTCTTGCTACATTGTCTACAGGTGTCACAAGAATCTCAATTCACTATGGTTTGATTTTTTTTAGAAATCTTCCCAATTTTATTTCTTTCTCATTTTTTTCTACTATGTCAACTTTTAATAATTTAATTTTTTAATTTTGTGCGGTGTTATTTTTTTATAGAGATTTTATGATTAAAAATCATAAAATTAGTACTTTTTGAACCAAAATAATAATAATAATAATTTAATTCCACTGAATTTTTTATGAATTAAATGATTGATATTTTAAATATTTTTTATTAATATGATTTAGTTTCTTACATTTAATGAATTAAAAATAATTATGATTATTTCTTAATAAATTATGTACATATGTATATGTATATATATATATATATATATAGATAGATAGATAGATATGATGATGATTTATACTCTTAATTTCTTTTAAACTAATATTAAATAATAATCACTTAAAATGACATTTTTTAAAATGTAAATTTTATTGATCTACGTAAAAATAATATCATATTAGTACAATTTCTGATCCTGTTCTTTAAATAAATATCAAATTTGGATTTTTATCTTGAATTTTTTTTTTTATAACTTAAATTAGATTCTAGTTTGTTACATTAATTAGCATTGTCTTCAAACATTCAATTCAACCACTGATCATTGTCCATTTGTATAGTAATTAGTGCAAATGGATCCTTCTATTTATGCATATTAGAATGTCTAAGTTATGTAGTAAAGTGTCAAAAGTTCACAAAACAAATATATATGTTTTATAATATACATATATTATCTTTTTTTATCTTTTTTAATTCATAAGTATATAGAAAATATAATTTGTGTATGTACACGTGTAATAAATGGATACAAATGTTTTTTTCTCCTTGTGACCAGGTTTCAGTGACAGCATGATTTAATTATTATAAAAATTACAAGTATATATATTTTTTAAAAATAAAGATAGTAATAATTTACATGTATCATGTTTTATTATACTCGAATTTTTCTTGGATAAGCAATTTCAACTGCTTATATCAACTACATTCTTAAAATGTGGCAAAAGTAGATCAATATTGCACAGCAAATATTTTATTCTATGTGTATCAACTTCTTATATCCTTCCATCAGTTTTTCTTCTTCTTCTTCTTCTTTTTAGAATTTATTTTTAAAATTTAAAACTATAAAAATAAAATCATATTTATATCTAAAAAATAATTCATTTTGACGACATTCTAAATCTTTTTGGTTGTAATAATATACACCTGGAAAATCGTTTACAGTATAATTGTTTTTAAATATATATATATATATATATATATAAGCTGAATATACAACAAGCTACAAAATTAACAAGATTTTAAAGAGCGGATTAAAATTTAAAAAAAAGAAAAACCTCTAAAAAACAAATCTAATTATACCATTAGTAGGAAATTTCTATTGTCCAATATTCTAGTAACTTGTTATACGAGCTTGTAAATAAAACCTTGTAATTATATTTCTAATTTTATAATAAAAAAATTCATATATGTTCTTGAATGTTAATGTGTATTCCTTTTAAAAATACAATTTTTTTCATAAAAAATGTTTTGAATAAAAAAAATTTAATCTAAATTTGACAAATATTTTATGATTGTCTATTCTACCAAAATTTGAAAGATGTAGCCATAATGTTTACTTCCTCAAGACTACATTATATTTATTTTGAAATATTGCAACATCACATTTGTTATTTTATATATATACATTATATGTATGCACGATTATTCTGCAAATAGGTTGTGAAAATGCTTTAAAAAAGAAAAAAAAAAAATTAATGAGTGAACTATAAACTTCATCAATTAAGAAATATTAAGTTAAATTATTTTTAGTACATTGGATTTATGATGATTATACTATACTTACACATTCCAATTATTTTTATTATTAGTGCTTAGAGATTATGAACTTCAAAAACAAAAGAAAAAAAGAAAAAGGTTAATAAAATTATTTTGAAAGCAAAGTTTTGTTTAAATTTCTGTGTTCTATTTATTTTATTTTATTTTATTTTACAGTCTTAAAAAATTAATAAAACTATGACTCACAATATGTGTCATCTTTATATTAATAATAAAAAAATTCAAATCAATAAATCAAACAACGAATTGTCACATTATTTGATATGAAACAAGACAAATTGTCTGTCCATATATATATATATATATACATACATATACATATGAATCAATACTTTAATTATATAGAAAATTATCAAACCTTTGGTTTTAAAATTTTTGAAGAGCACAACTTTTAAGAAAAGTGTAAATAAAATGATAAATTTTAAACCCATTAATTGATTGAATATCTCTTTACAATTGTAGCTTAATAATTGTAAAAAGCAAATAGCACTTTCTCAAAGTGTTCACTACCAATACAGCAAAAACGAATCTATTTTTTAAAAAAAAATGGTTGCAGAAACTCATAGAAAATCAGAAAGTGTGAATTTGAATATATAGATATATATATATATATATATATATTTACACACACACACACAAAAATAAATGACAATTTAGCATGATGATAACCTGAGCATTTTTTACAGAACATGTCATGGATATTTATGTCAACCTTGGTTTATTCATTTATAACCCATGCAATCATTTAATTACTTGTTCAAAAAATTTAAAGGTTTGAAAATTTAAATTTTCAAACCAAAATACAAAAAACACAAAATAAATAAGTATTTAATTTGAATTTAGAATTTAGAATTAAATTAAAGCATTTTAACTATATTATGAAATAATTGAATTGCTCTAAACATATACTAAACAGATGGACTCTGTACTCTGGATTGAATTTTGCAGGCTCTCATCTAGGATATTAATTTACAGAACACTCTTGGTTGTTAATCTGGTTGATATACTTTCTATTCCCAGAGATTATTATTATTTTAATTAGTTATTTTAAAATTATATAACTAATAAATATATAATTTTTTAAAGATTTAAGTTTCAATTGACAAATATATTCATACATACACACATATGCAATGAAAAGAATATCAACATTAAAAAATAATTCCTTAGTGTTCTGGATATGTCACAAATTCATGAATCTATTGTCTAAAAGTAGTTCAGTATTTGAACTGGTTATTTAAATGAAATTTATCAATTGATTAAGCAAACAAACATTATCATTTGCACATCCATTGCACTCTCATTAAGAGTTTCTGTGGAGTCAACTTCATTGAGTGAATTTCTCTCACAAATGTTATTTTAATTCTTATATTTATAGTAAAAGGTAAAATCCAAAAATAAGTATTAAAATGGAAAAAATCAGAAGAGGTGCCTGAAGGATTAAGGGATATTGTAAAAGAATGATATAACAAGCCCTATGTTTCTAGGGTCCAAAATGAAAACCAAACATGAAGCAGTTTTGTAGGACTTTTATCACCTGATCTCATAGAATTGGAAATCCTAATCTAGTCTTCCCTTGTGCAAAATCAGAAACCCTAATTTATCCCTTGTCAACACAAAGTGCCTACATAAGCTTGTAACATCCTATCCAAAATTTTAATTGTATTGGTTTTGTAGCCAATAACCATTTGGGCCATCAAATTCTATTGAATGATTTTGGTCCCTATTTTACATTCAACACACAATCTTCCATACAAAAGCCCACTTTTTTTCTTCTCCATGTCAAAGATGCTTTTGGCTCAAGACACACAAGAATATGCCACAATCAAGCCACATTTTTCTAAGTTTGCCTAGGATGTGTCAACATAAGCATCTTCTTGTCCATTGTATCTGATGTAGTGCATGATAACTTATTTGTGTCTCTTAGTAGGAAGAAATGTAGCACCAAAATGGACTAGTTTATGCATGATGGGTTTCATTTTAAAAGGTGAGAATATCCATGTAGATGGACTTTTTATGGATAATTTTGCTTGTTCATTTCATTGGATTTACTTAATAACTGCTGTAATCAAAACAATTTTTATTTCTTATTTTTCCCATTGTTTATACAAAGTATAAGTTTATTTATGATAGAGTTATAATTTTTAAAATTTTATTATAATTCTTACATATTTATATTAAAGATATTGGTATTTGTGTATGCATCAATCCAAACTCCATTACATCTCTTCATGTGTCCATGCATTTATAAGGTCATCCAAAATTATTAATCAATTCTTGCCTCAACTAAGTGTCTCAATCAATAAGAAAAGTAGAGAAAGACTCAACATCTAAGGTTGATACCAAGAGCCACACCCCATAGGCTTTAACTATATTGTTGGTTGTCTACTTTGCAAGACATTCTTTCACTTCACTTTTGTTGTTGTGATGCTATGTTAAAAAAATAAAAATCCCTGTAACAATCAATTTCCACCTCTTCCATAAGCATTTACGGCCCTATTAATTAACATATTACTCCCAAAGCAAAACAAGGGATTCCAATGGTAATATATATTTATAAGCAAAAAAAAAAATATAGATATATATATATATATATGGCCCTTAGTTTTAAAAAATGCTTTATTTTATGCAAAGAAATGAGTAATTTGACACATGTTAATAAACATTGTACTGCACAAACCACACATGTGGAACACAAAGTATGTTGATAATAATACCAGATTGTAATTGAGTAATTTTATTTAAAAAATTATGTGGATTAAATATTTGGATTTTTTTCTTAAATAAAATGATAATTTAATAAAAATGGTATATAATCAAACCAATGTTTATTGAATATACTAGAATTTAATGTACTAAAAGTCCCTAAATGTTAAAAATAGAAATATGCTTTTGTGTTCAATATCATTTATTGTTGAATCTATGTGCACCAGAGAAAGATCATTGAATTCTGATAATGTATGTAATTACTTTTTACTAGTATCAGCTAAACATAAAAGAAAAAAACAACGTGTTAACCTTCAGGGTAGCAGTGGTGATACAAAAAAATCACACAAAATATTTGAACTAACATGAAATTTTGCTAATTTTTGTTTAGAATACAAAATGGCATCAACTATGTCATGTTAAAATAAACAAATAGAATCGTGTATCAATTAAAAATATAAAAATACTCTTTAATAGTAATAGTAAGAAATGATATTGATAAAAAGTGCAGTCATGGTTTGTTTTATATATTAAATTAGAAGTGTATCTACATGCAAGTTTCATGTCAAAAAAACAATTTTTGATTTGAACAAACTCTAGATGCTATTGATGCAAACTCTAGATAGTGGTATGTTATAATTTAACATCAGCTATTGTAACTATAGGTATAAGCACTATTGCCCCTGACTACCACTATTTGTTGTTGCCAATAACGCATGTATTGATGCCATTAATTGCTGCTAACTAATTTAATAAATCATAGTAATGAATCACAATACAAGTAGTATAACAAAGAATCTCATAAACACGTTCTAATTTATAATCATAGCAATCTTATATATACATATATGTTTAATATTTTTATATGTATTTTTTTAATAATCTATAATTTTTTATATTACATTTTATTAGTAAATATTTTAAATTTGGATACTATATCATGTTATTATTATTTTTTAAAATCTATGAAAATTCTGTAAATTGTATTTAGAACACATTATTCACTTTTAAAATGAAATTTGATGTTTTTTTAAATCCATGCTGAGTTTAAGTATATTCTATTTATAAAAAATTACAAGCTTTTAAAAATTGCTTTGTATAAGTAAATCCTCACTTCTAAATAAATTAAGTATACTACTTTATAATAAAATTGTTTGAATTTTTTTGTTGATTCTTCAAATGTTCATCTTGTTTTTTGTGGATTAAAGGAAACAAAAAGGAAAAAAATTCTACAACAGGATAAAATTGAAAGTATTGTTGTTAGTACTATTGTCATTTTATATAATAACTTTGTTGTAGATCAAAATAATCTTTCAAATCATCACTTAATTAAATATTTCTTAAAAATTTATAACTTGATCCATCTATTTGCATAAAATATTAAATAATAACAATGCAAAATGTCTGTTGGAAAATTATTAATAAAGAATCTTTTATATTAAAAAGATGAAAAAAATAGATGATATTTAGAAAAATATAAAGATATTTTATGTAATTAGACATTATAATTAAAATTTATAAAATTCAATAATTTTAATAATTAAGTTTAAAACTTTTTTTTTTTTTTTGTAGAGAATAGAAATAGAAATATATATATATATATATATATATACGTATTGCTATAGCACTACATGAATTTTGTTTATTTGTTTCCATAATGTGCTTAATTGATTGTGAGATGATGGAAACATCTGAATGTCTTCCTGTCCAAGTGATCTTAAAAATCTCACCTACAATCTAAAAGAGTGTGCCATCTTTATTGTGTCCGCATCACAAAGTGAGGACCCCAAGACACTTTCTAGAATACATATTCTACTCCACGTGTCTTTTCTGATGTCCATCACTGAAGCTTACAAAGCACTCCTCCCACGGCAATGGGGATCAGAAGCACAATCCAAGAGGACCAGGTATGGATGAAAATAGCACGGGCACCCAATACCACCACAAGGCAACCCTAAAGCCGGGGCATCGGGCGCCCGCAGTGGGCAATGGTGGGCGGGGAGGGCGAGGGGGCGCCGCTGCGATCAAGAGAATTTCAATCATGAAACCCCCCCCCCCCATCAATCCCCAGGTGGGTTTGCCTGCTTTTGGGTTGCGTTGATTTGCGTTGGGTTGCTTCGATTTGTGGGGTGCGCGATCCTGTTATTCAGGGCAGCGGGGAATCATGGCTTGTCGCATTGGGTTTCTATGGCACTGTTGAGATGCTCTCCCCACCTTTTGTTCCTTGATCTGCAGATCGGTGGAGAATAAATCCTTGACCCGGAAAATTACTGAACAGAATTTTTTGACAATGTCGCTATGCTAAAAGAATTAGGATTAGGTGGGTTTTGTTTTTTTTTCCCCCTCACGATGTCGTTTAAGGGGTTTTTGTGGGTGTGCTGTTAGTTATTGGTTGGATGGATTCACACGGCGCGACGACTTCACAGGCGTTAATTGTATCCTGAGAAGAGACGTTGTAAGAAACACAGGTGGTGGTTAACCTTTTCAAGCTTTTTCCTTTAGCCGCGGTCCCTCTCCTTGGCCTGGCGCAAGAGGAGTTTTTCACATTGGCATCTGGTACAGCTTTTTAGCACTGACTTTTACGACCAAGTTCAACCAAATCTGCCAAAAGAGGTTCGGTGGAGGGAATTAATGACGACAACCCTAGCCAGAAAGACTTCACAGGTTTAGAATGGGCTGTCAAGTGTCCAAATCAAGAAACATTCTCGCACGATGCAGAGTTTAGGTCAGTTACAGAGGCGACCAATGGCAGGGTCCTGGATGCCTTAACAATTGTGCATAATTCATCGGCTTGCTTTGCTTTTGTGACGTCTCCGCGTCCTCGTTTTTCGGTCGTGGTCCTGGTTCTGGCTGGAAACGAGGAAACTCTTGAGTGAAATAGGATCTGTATCCCTCAGTTGAACTTTTACGCTTCTGGAGAAGGTGGTGGAGCATGACAAAAGTGCGTTGCCATGCTGTCCAAGACCGAGTTGTCGATTCTGGTTGTGACTCCATCTCCATATCCAGTGTCCAGTCATCGTCACTTCTGATGAATCCATTTAAGCAATATGGTGAAGAGACAGTAACTTCTGCAGAGTGAAAACCCAAGATCCATTTGTCATATAATTCATATTCTGGCCTTGAAGTTTCGACCGTGAGAGAAAAAATGAAAGAAGTTAAAGTAACTGTGCACTTCACTGTCGGATGTGATGGCGAGACTGTTTCTCGTCACAAACAAAATTGTTTGTTTCTATGGCCCTTGAGCACCTCTTTTGATTCATGGTATGAACGAATCACTTCAATTTCCATGCGCCTGTTTTCTATAGCTACCCTGTAGCTGTACGAGAATTAAGGGAATCGTCTTCTACAGCAATAATACCATGATATATAGGTCTAGGTGTTGTGAGAGCCTGTAAGGCTACGGGCACCATCTATAAAGGTCAAGTATGCTGAGTTCCTGGCCAATTTCAGATGAGAAAAGCGTGATCAGCTCCAAAAATAATGAATGGTATCTTAAAGTCGTAAAGTGGTGCAGGGCAGGTGTCTTTTTTCAGCGTCTCCATGCACAAGCTGCCCCTCTTCACCTAGACTCCATAATATCAGATCGCTGGGAATGCGAACAGTAAGAAGATTCAAATTCCCCATAAAGCCGAACGCAGGGAGAAGCATGTATCCAATCACACTTGAAAACCACACACTGAGGTATGAATCTAGTTACTGTCAGGTACCCAATGTGACGATAGCAATGACATCCACTGAAGTCTTACGTGTCCAACATTCGCCTAGACTTAACTGTATTATGCACTTGAAATTTAAAAAATGTTTTGCTGGAATAGGAAATGCATAATCGGCGGTTGAGCAATAACGTATTCCTCCCCCAGCATCCTTCAACATTCACGAGAAAGCAGAGGTAGTTTGTGATGCATTCCGACGGAGGATTCTCCCACTAAGTAATCATTCCAGGAGCAGTCACATGTGAAACCACCATGGCAGGTTGCTTGAACTCACGGAGATCTCGAAGGGTTGTCATGTTAGGTCATTTTGTGCAGGAGTGAAGAAAGGAAAATTTCACCACAAAGAAGGGAGACAATGTTGCTGGTACCCTCCAACACAGAATCTCGAGATCTCCACCTTCAACAATCGTCACAATCACTTCACATTATCAATCTCCTTGGTACAAAGACATAGCCCCAACAATCTCTAGTACCACGTAACAGACTGCTTCTTCCGAAAGCTCAGTACATGGTTGCGCCGAAATAGTAAACACTTGAACAATCACGTACATCCTCAACAATCTAAGAAAATTCACGCAACCTGAAGACAATCCATATTAGAAAATCCTCCAACGTTTGAGGCTATCAAGACAAAAAGGTCCTGAAGACAAACTCTCCAATTAGGTCTTTCACTATATTACTATCATGCAAATCCCTCTAGCCACCCAGAAGTTCACTGGTGTCATCCATCTTATTACTCAAAAAATACACCACCTCCCTCAAGGTCTACCAACATCATGCGTAGAAGCTGAAAGTCTACATTGCACATTTAGCTGTGAGCAAGATTTATGGTAAATGCAAGGAATGAAACAATTCTTAACCAGAAGGAAGAACTAAACCAGATTTTCTCAACCGTCTAAAGCATCAATAATAGAAGCAGCCACAGAGCTTTGAAGTTCAAAAATTACTGAGAGGATTAAGTCTCTGTGCCATTCTATCTAAACAGTTAATGCCAATTAGGTCCTTGAATTGTATTGGCTACCGATATCAGTGTCTCCACAACATCTGCCACTCCATAAATGATACATGTAGGCTCTAGATTGAGGACTCATGTGCTTAGGCTCAACTCAACAATTATATGTGGCACTAAGTCCTTAACTTTAAAGTAGCTGGGCTTAACATGCACAATTGCACTACGTTTTCTCTGCTGTGACTCTCAAAGAAGCAATATTGCAAAGTGATGATTCACTCACAGCAACAAAGAGGATTGGTGATGAATCCTACACTGAATTCAATGATATGATGGCATCTGATGGATGGTAACACTTAAACCATTTTGAGAAGTCTGCAGCCTTTATTGTTTGATGGGGCCTCATAACAAGTGGATAAGAAAGTGTTGTGGGTGAGGACACTGTAGAATTCAAAGTATCATCAAGTGAAATAGTTATGAAAAAAGGTGGTTTGTAAGAAGATTGTGTATAAGAGGTTTGAAAAATAAATGTCTAAGTTGTAAGACACTCCTGTATTAGTCTTTTAAATTTAAAATATTTTTTAAAAAAATTTCTAGACTTGCATGACACATTTAAAGATACTTATAGATCCAATATTTGTTTGAAGTACTTCTATAATGTTTCACAAGAAAGATATTATTGATCTAATTTTCTTATGGGTATTTATATTTAGTTAAGTTACATAGGTATTTGTAAAAAATTTCTTTTCTTATCTTTTAATTTTAAAAAATAAATAAATAGTAATAAATTTTAAGTATATACTATTATAAGAAATAATTTAATATCTAAATTTAAAAATTTGAACAAGATTCATTTAAAACTTAAATAAAAAATTATTATCATTTTTATTTGAATCTAAGCAAATTTTTTAAAAATAACTAATAGAAAAATATAGACTTATTTAATTCTTGCTTATATTACAAGAACTTATCATAATACCTTGAGCTAATGTTTTATTGTAAAATATTATTTGATTGTAATAAGAGATTTTCTTGAATTTTTAAAATATTTTTATAATAAAATATGGTTAAAATGGTTAAAAAAAATTACTTTTTATTAATTTTTTTTTATATTTTTAGATTTATATTTTTTATTAATTCTATATAATGATGTCTTTTTAAAATTAAATTTTTTCTTAACATCTTTAAGTTATATATATTTAAGCTGTATAAAAAATATTAAAAACACATATTACATCAAATAAAATTATGTTATTAAATATGCTGTATATTATAAGTTAATGTTTAATTTAATTATAAATTTTTTTATATATTATTTTTTTAATTAAAATTTTAAATTTAAGTTTATCTTTTAGAATATAAAATATATTTTGAAGATAGAAATGGCAAAGTAAATAGATATATTTTTATTTTTATTTTTTTTACACTTTTAGTAAATTATTCTTTTTTATTAAAGATTAAGTCTATATAAATTTAAAAAAGTGATAACTAACTTATATAACCAAAACTAAATAATTTTTTTTATAAAAGATATGTTTTTAGAATGGCCATTGTAAAATACAAAAAAATTGGAATTTTAATTAAATAGTAGAATATAAAAAAATATTAATAAAACTATAGATTTTTTAGTTTTTATTTTTGAATATACTATTACAAATATCCATCTTTACTAGTATATTTCTTGGATAAGTAAGAATAAATAGAATTAAAAAGAAATAAGTAAAAATAAATTAAATTGATAATATCTTGTTGGAAGGCTTCTTAGAAGCTTTATATGTAAGGATTTGATTTTAAACATGTTTGTAGGTGGTTGATAGATTGAAAACTTGGCCAACAAGTTGGTCACATATTGCATTTGTTAAAAACATGCCCTTACAAGTTAGATATGCATCTTGCAAGTTGGATACATATTATGTGGCTTATAAGATGTTCCCACATAATTCCTTAGTTAGATAATATATATGGAGGTAAGAGTAAGGCTTTCCTTATTCTTGTCAATGCCTTTTTTGCTTCTAGTCTAATTTCAAGAGTCTCTAATCTTCTTGTCTTTGGCAATTGCCATTCTAATTTTTACTTGAATATATATATATTTTTATCATTTTTCTTTGATGTACATCTTATTTTATTTATTTATTTCTTTAAATTCTTGTCCTTCATATATTGATAAGAGTATATTTGTAATAACTAAGCTTTATCTTTCTTGATTAAGAATAGATTATCCCTTTTTTTTAACAAGATATAAGTGTATTAGAGATTATAATTTATCTAGTTTAATAAAATTAAGAATTAAACTTAGAATTTTAAACTTAGAATTTTATTTTTATTTATGATTCTTTTCTATTTCTTATCATAAAAGATATAAGGTTTTTTATTTTGTTTTATTTTATTTTATTATTTTAAATTTTTTTATTATATAATTATAATAGAATTTGTAGAAGTGAAAGGTGCAGTAGTACAAATACAAAAATAAATCAAAGAATTAATGCTTATAATACATTAATTCACTTTATCACCATAATCAATATCAAGATTAATTGGAAATGAAGATGTTAGAGACATATGCTTTGGAGGTTCATAAAATCTTTTAGAATATTTTAGAAGTTTTTGAATAAATAAAAGTTAGTGAGAAGCTTCCAAGTTAGTAAAAGGAGCTTGAGAAGCTTCCCAATTAGTAGAAGTTGCTCAAGAAGCTTCTTAGTTTGATGGAAGTTACTCAAAAAGCATCCTAAATAGAGATATATATGGAAGTTGAGGTTGAAAAATTCTTCACTCTTGACAATACATCTCTTATAGTTCTAGCTCACCTTTCTTAGTATTATTTATGTACTCATGTGATTAATTCAAATTCTTGTTGATTTTTTTTTGAAATCTTTTTTTTAATTCAAGTCTCTTGCTTTATATTCTTTTATCTTTGACAGTTTGTTGAGATTTTCTTTATCTTAAATATCAAAGTTAGATCTTTTTTATTAAAAAATAGTTTTTTTTTTTTCTCAAAGATATACCAATGCTTTAGAGATTGTGGATTATTTTTTTCTAAACTAACATTTTTTTCATCATAATACTATAATTTTATCCCTTTTATAAGAAAATAAATCACCTTTCTCATTGAAGGTCTTAAAGCACTTTAGAAATTGCAGATTACCCTCTTCTAATATTATTTTTTTATAGATTTATTTTTTTTAAAATTTTAGAATGATTGGAAGTCAAGACATTAGTATGACCAAATCTTCCAAGTCCAAGTTAGATGCTATTATAAGTACTTTTACTACTTTATTTGCTAGGATTGCAAAGATTAAAGGAATTGTTACAAAATTTCATAATGACACAACGTCTAGGGTATCACAATCTTGACTACACCTACTTCTAACTTCTGTGCTTGAGGATGCAATACTACCTATGCTATATTAAAAAAATCTACATGTTCAGTAACGTAAAGAACCTCCAATTAATCTTTTGGAGAAATATGATGGTATACGTTTAAAATTCCAAAGATTTGTCAACTAAATTTAATTGATAATAGTTATACAACTTGATCTTATTTGATACAAGAATCACAAGTTGGATTGGTTGGAACCTTGCCTATGGAAAAAATAATATTATGGTTTTCTCTCTTGTTTAAAAAAAGATCATTAATTTTGAACAACTTTAAAATTTTCATCAAAGCATTTGCAAAAGCATTTAGAAAATATAATAAGGCTCATTAGACAACATCTAAGATTTGAGCATTGTATCAAAGGATGCACTTTGTATCAATTTATATATCTAATTTTAGGCAACTAATATACAATATCAATTGGAATGAAGTAGCCTTATTGAGTCAATTCTATTGGAGATTAAGATGATATAAAAGATTTATATTTGTTGCTTCCAAATCCACAATTATTCAATGAAGCCATCAACCAAGCCGTGAAATATGATAATTGATTATTCCAATGTTGTTAAGATCAATGTTTATAGGCTTCAATAAGACAACATGCAATCTAACACACTCTTGTTATATTGGCAATCATTTTGAATTTACATTCAAAAATAGAAGATAGACAACTTAATGTAATACGTTTTAAATCTTTTAGTCTATAAAAAAAGAAATATTAGATGGAAGAAGGCCTATGCTTAAATTATAATAAAGAAGGCCATAAGGTTGACAATTGTCTAAAAAAATAAAATTGATATATCACCAAAATCAGAAGTGCAATTGTTTAGAAAAACAAAGATATTCAATTACAGTAGGGACCGTGTAATTGGAAAATTCAACATTCCAAAACTATTTAGGTTCTTTTCTTTTTGCTCAACCTACTCATTGTTTTACAATTCTTTTGTGTTTTGGCCTTCAGAAGCTTTTGACAATTGCCTTGTTGAATTCAAGGGCATTTGTTTCTTTTGTAGATGAGACATTTGTTAAGCTTCATAAAATTCTTCTAATATAGAAATCCAAACATATTCATGTAGAAGTAATAGATAGACAATCTTTATCCTCTAATGATATCATCCATTAAACCATATCTATAGAAGTATTATTTGAAGATCATAGCAGTCAAATTGTGTTCAATGTTATTAGTATTTCTTCAAATTTTTTTATTCTCAAACTTTCTTAGTTGAAAAAGCATAATTCATCTATAGATTAGAGGTTATAAAGAATAACATTTTTGACAAAAATCCTTGCAAGAAACTTCATAAAAAGTCACAAATTAATAAATCTTTATTTGTTGGAGTAAAGATTTTTATAAGATCAGCCAAAGAAGGTACACTATTTTTTATTTATGTAATTCTAATTAAAAAAGATATGACTTTATTGGCAAGTATTCCAAAGCAATATAACAAATTTCAAGATATTTTTCAAAAAAAAAATGTTGATATATTATTGGAGTATCAACCATATAATTGTATTATAGATCTTTAGGAAGGAATGCAATCACTTTTTGTCATGGACATACTTTAAGTCACCACATTCTAGAACTTTCTATAGTCATTTAGAATCTTTTGTAGTCTTTTAGAATCTTCTATAGTTTTTTAGAATCTTTTAGAACCTTTTAGAAGCTTCTAAAATCTTCTTTAGTCTTCTAAAATCTTCTATAATCTTTTAGAATCTTTTAGAATCTTCTATAATCTCTTAAAATCTTTTAGAATCTTCTTCAATCTTCTAAAACCTCCTGTAGTCTTTTAAAATCTTTTAGAATCTTTTATAGTCTTTTTAAACTTGCTTTAATTTTCTAAAATCTTCCTTAGTTTTTAAAAATTTTCTAAGATATTCTTAGAAGGTTCAATAGGACATAGATCTTGCAGTATAAATAAGAGGCAAGATCAAGGTGCACCTTACTCTTGCCAATACAAGTCTTGGAATAATCCAAAATATTGTCTTATTTTTTGATATCAATCTAGTCTCTTATTCTTATCAATGATCTAATTCTTTGTTCTTGTCCATCTAGTTCTTTGTTCTTGTCCATCTAATTCTTTGTTCTTAAAATTATTCTAGTTCTAAAATCTTTTCTTTGTTTCTTTGCTAACATCCTATCTTGCATCCTTGACAGTTTGACAAGACTGTCTAAGTAATCATATCAAAGCTTTGATCTCTTGATAAACAGTGGATTACTCCTATTCTTGAAGATACTATTGTGTTCTAGAGGCGTGCAGATTACCCCCTTCTATATTGATATGCTTACTTGTTGTAGTTTGATTATTTTTCAAAGAGAGTGGATTATTTATTTCTTAGGATATATCACTGTATTTTAGAGGTTGTGGATTATTCTCTTCTAAATTAATATTATTTAAATATATATTTTTTTAATATAAAAAAATACTACACTAACAGCCTATTGATTTTTTTTTTTGTCAATATAGAAGTAGATCAAGTCATGGGAGGTGTATTTTCACAAACAGAGAATAGAGTAGCAACTCTTATAGATCTTTGAGCCTTTTTAGATACTCTACAAGAAAAAATGACATTCTTTCACAATCCAAAAAAAAAATTATAAATAAAAAAAATATTTGAAAAAACTAAGTGAGAGATTCATAATTTATAATAAGAGATTATACAATTGAAAGAAGCAAGCGAAAGACAAGCTATGCTTGTAACCTCTCTAGAAGCTTGAAGGGTTATCATGAAAGAGCAAAAGGCTAGTATATCTAATAAATTTGATGGAATGAGATCTAACTTTTAAGGATTTGTATAACAAGTATGATTTTATTTACAACTATATCTTTGTCATTATGCAGATGGATTCACTCAAGTCACTTTTATAAGCACTCTTTTATCAAGAAGTGCTTGATTATGGATTGTTCTATTGTTGAAAAAGAATTTTTTAATCTTATATAATTTGGAGGCTTTTATGGAAAGATTTATTACTGCATTTGGAGATAGTAATCAAGAAAAGATGACAGAAAGGAAGATTTAAAACCTATGATAAGGACAATATTCAATTGCAATTTATGTCACAAAATTTTAATAACTTACTTATAATTGGAATGATAAGGCTTTTATGACTCAATTTTATTATAGCCTAAAAGATAATGTGAAGAATTTATTAATTACAATGCTAAGAGTTGAAACTTTAGAAGAACTCATATCTTAAGCTATTACTTGTAACAATCGCCTATTTGAGTTATGACAAGAGAAGTGATCAATTTTCAACAATACTTATCAAAGTACATTTGCTACATCTTTAAGAGTATCCGAAAAGCCATTAATATATTTTGAACCTATATAAATTGATGCAATTCAATTCAGGCCATTAACACCAATAAAAAAGATTAGACGTTGTTGTATTGTGACACGATTATATGGTGAAACTATGACTAAAAAATAATTTTCAATTAATACTCTATTATCTTAATTCAACATATTTAATACTAAGTGGACAGTCAGATTAAAAGTTATAGCTTGTCAAAGCTCATTGATTAGGATTAGGGCTTGCAAAGAAAAATAAAATTTACTTAATTATAAAAGAAACGAGGTTATTGGGATATATGTATAATTGATGTTACTAAGAGGAGTGTTTTTAAATACTTTTGAATTGAACTTTGAATTATATTCTTCATATATGAATGAAACTTATTAGGATTTTTTGATTATATGCAAATACAACTTTACCTTCTACAGTCAAGTACCCGGTGCATTCCCGAACAAGACAACATGTAATACGAAAATATTGATAAAAGAATCTATGTCTATATTATAAAAGACTTAATCACAAGACGACAAACTATTCAAATAAGTCTAGAGAATTTAAGATACGAGGTATAACTTTTAAAATAGAGAGATCAAAAATAAAGACTTCCAATCTTAGTAGGGATCTTATAGTTAAACACCCTCAAATCTAAAGTACCAAAAAAAGGTCTCTTCCTACCTTTGGACCCAACATCTTGTTTTATACTTCTTGTACATATAAGAACTTTATAATAAGAGATTTTTGTTAAAGTCCTTTTAGATACTGAAACCTCAGCATGCTTTATGGATAAAGATTTTACAACCAAGTATAATTTAGTACTTATAAAGAAGATCCATCTTGCATCTGTTGAAGTCATTGATAGATAAAACCTTACATGAAGAGATGTTATTGAAGAAATCCAACCATTGCAAGTGATATTAAGAGATCAAGTATCACACATTGTCTTCAACATCATTTGATGTCCAACAAATCCTATTGTCATTGAATTCTTTTGATTTGAATTACATAATCTTGATATTGATTAAAATTTATAAAAGATTTCTTCAAGATCTAAACATCAAAAGAAGAAACAAGGTACTACTTCATTTTTTAGGGCTAAAGTATTTAAGCAGATAGCAAAAAAAGAGACTATATTTGTATTGTATGCTATTCCAATGAAAGATCCAATGGAATAATTAAAACAAGATATTCCTACTCAATACCATGACCTTGAAGACGTATTTGAAAAAAATAAAATAAACATGTTATTAAAATACTATCTTAATAATTGTGTGATCAAATTATAAGATGGAGCTCAACTTCCATTTGGTCCAATTTATAATCTCTCATAGATGAAGCTTATAGTCTTACGAGAGTATATTGATGAAAATCTAGCCAAGAATTTTATTAAACATTCAAAATCACATGTGGGAGCTATTATCTTATTTGAGAAGAAGAAGGATGGTTCTTTACATATGTTTGTTAACTATCAAGGTCTAAACAAGATAACTATAAAAAGCCACTATCTATTATCATTAATCTCAAAATTATTGGAACAATTAGAATAAGCAAAGATCTTTATAAAGATTGATTTGAGAGGCGCCTACAATCTAATCATGATCAAAGAAGAAGATAAAAAGATAACAACATTTCATATAAGATATGGACATTTTGAGTATAATATTATGCCTTTTGGACTTACAAATATACCTGCAATCTTTCAACATATGATGAATGATATCTTACAAGAATACTTAGATGACTTTGTAGTTATTTACTTGAATGATATCTTGATCTTCTCTAAGAATGAATAAAAACATAAATATCATGTATATATGGTATTGGAGAAACTACGAGAAAGTAGATTATATGCGAAATTGGAGAAGTGCTCTTTCTATCAACCATTAGTCAAGTTTTTGGGATATATTATTTCTAAAAATAGAATTTTTATAGATCCAAAGAAGATACAAACTGTTATAGAGTGGAAACAACGATCATCAATTAGAAATGTATAATATTTCTTGGAATTTATAAATTTTTATAAAATCTTTATTAAAGATTATTCCAAGATTGCAGCTCTATTAATACAATCTATAGGCAAGAAAAAATTTATTTGGCACAATAAGACTAAACAAGCATTCAAGAAGCTAAAAAAATCCTTCACTTTAGTCCATATGCTTGTCCATGTAGATCCAATAAAACCATTCATTCTAAAAATAGATACCTCAAATTTTACACTTGGATCTATATTCTTTCAAATTTGTGATGATGGTCAACTATATCTAGTAGCATTCTGCTGTCGTGTTGCAATACGTTTATATAATAAAAAATATGGATAAGAATAATTTATACTTAATACTTAATTATCTTGATTCAATAGGAACTTAAGATACTTAAGAAAAGATTTATAAAAGCTTCTTAGATTACTTTCTTGTTTTGATAGCTAATAGATAAATATTAGTTATTAAATTTTTTTTCTAGGTTGTACAAACTCTATTACTGCTTTTGAAAAACCATAAGTTAATAAAAATATAATAGAAAAGATAAATAGTTAATATGGTTGATATTAGGGTTAAGTTGAAGATAAGATTAAGCTTCAAAATCCTTAAGATTAGTTAGATTGATATTGAGAGGTCGACCGTATATGAAACATGATTAAAATTAGATCTCTAGCCATAAAAATGGCCACAAAGAGTATAAGGATTAGAACATTTGGAGATCGGTGATTAAGATTAGAGAGCTAGCTTAAAGCTCGTTCCAAGGACATTAAACTTGTGGCCATAGGATTTTGAAAGACTTAGCAATTATTGTTTAAAGTCATGGTTTGTATAGGAGATTATGTTTTGATGCAATAAAATTAGAGCTAATATTTGTGGCTATACCGTTGTCATATTCCATTTACGTGCAGTGTGTAAAAATATTATATATCTTGTATTTATTATTATTACATGTGTGAGTGCTAGTGGTTATTTTAGAAGATATTATAACGAGAGGATTTATTTTAGCCACTTAATTAGTAAATTAGGATGGCTATTTATTTTGGTTCATACCTTATTTATATCCCAGAATAGTTTCCTTTGTAATTAGAAGAAAAATAAAGGTTATTTTATCTTTCTTATTGACTTTGAGGTAGCATGGACCTTGTGAGGGGTAAGAAAGAAGAGTATGGGATAAATAGGGCCTATCCAATAGGATTTTGGCTGCCCATGTGCTCGTGGCATGGACTGATGTGGAAGAAAAGGAAAGAATATTCCTCTTATAGGACCGAGGGTTTGGTAGTTTTTGAGCAGTGAACTTTGAAGAGAGATATCGCCAAGGATATAAAAGAGTTTGTAATAAAAATTGAGGTGTGTATTCTTTAAATTGTAAAGATTTTGGAACCTATTCATTTGCTTGTATTGGAGATGTGAATAAAAAGTTATGCTTGTTTTAATAGAGTGAGGTCTACTGCTATTGAAAAGTTATGGCAGAAACTTCAAGCTATGATTGCAAGTTTGATTTCAAGTCTTTCTTAGTGAAATTTGTAGAAAGTGTGGAAAATTGTGCTAGCTTTCTATCAAGCTATCTCTTATAGCATTTGGAGTTGAAGATAGAAAGTTGTGAGCTTGAAAGTGGAAAAGGGTCTGCTACCACTTGACAAAGAAGGGCAGAGACTTTGTTCAATCACCCAAGTCGGACAGTCTCTTCAAACTTTTTTATATTTTAATTGCTTATAATAGCTTATGTAAGAATTCTACAAAAATAAAAATCAATGCATTTGGAGCTTTTATGAATGATTTATGAGCCGTGGAGTATTAAGAGGGCAAATTGTTATTAGGGTTTGAGGAATAGATTTGACTAGCTATAAAATCTGAAGTTTGAGAGGTATACATGCAAAATTTTAAAACAAGTTAGATGGTGGGGTGAAATTTCTAAAAAGCTATTGCATGTCCAATTTGGAGAAGGGAAGCAACCACAACAAAGGCTGAAAAGAAGAGGAGCTTTGTTGCCTTTGTATTTGCTGGAAAATTTTAGTGCTTATTTCATTTAGCCATAACTTTTAAATGGTAAGATATTTATTTGTGAAATTTTGATATATTTCATAATGAGTTATTAGCTTTCTATAGGCTATAAGCACGCTTGATTTGACCTTTTTATGAATTTTTAGTGATTTATTTAATTTCAGCTTGTTGTATAATTTGTATTCTTCATATGCGATCATATTTGAGGTATATTTGAGTATATATATACTTTATTTATACTTATTATAGAAGTGTATATGCTTGTATTTATATCAAGTATTTATACAAGTATTTTATAAGTATTATATATAATATTTATATAAATATTTATACAAGTATTATATCAAGGATTATATTCTATTTTTATATAAGTATTTTATAAGTATTATATATAATATTTATATAAGTATTTATACAAATATTATACCAAAGATTATACTCTGTTTTATATAAAGATTATATTCCATTCTTGTATAAGGATTATATTCTAATATTGTATAAGTATAGAAGATACTTGCATGGCTTCCTCTTATGTTCCCTGCTAGTTCTAGTAGCAACTAGGAGCTTGGCGTTTTTCCAAGGCAAATTCCCTCTACCCAACATCATGCATTTGGTGCAATATCTATAGTTGAAATTTTGACAATATATGATTGATTGAATTTTCTAAGACTGAATGAGAATTTGTGGCAATCTAATGATGCATTCAAGATATATTTGGTCTTTAATACAATAAGGTATCAGAAATTGATAGTTTAGGGTTGATTGGGGTTTCTGCAATATCTTGAGATCTATCAATTGGATCAAGGAGAAAATTGGCATAATATTGGAAGACTTGAAGGTAGAACTACATACCAAATTTTAGCTAAAGTTAAAGGTTGCAAAAGGAGAAATAGCTGCTAGGGCTTCTATAATAACTTTCAAGCTAGCGGCCAAGTGACATCAATGCAAGTTTTGATCAATTTTTTACAATTTGTAAGTTGGATTGGATAAAATTTTTTTGAGCATATAAAAGACTTATATTTGTATTTGTGTGCAAAGTTTCATATTAAGTTGATAATTAGATTAAAAATCACACTTTATTGAAATTCATTGATTGAAGTTAAGACTTGTAAAGAAACTTTTAGTTGCTTGATTGTAACAAGTAATAAGTAATTGGAGTTTATATATAGAAGAAATTATCAAGAAGAGTGTTTTTAAGTACTTCATATTTATTTAAATATTCTTGATATGATATTCAAATCATATTTTTTATATACAGACAAAACTTGTTAAGGGTCATTGGATATATGTAAACTGCAACTTCACCCTCCACAGCCAGGTGCCTAGTGCATTTCCAAATAAGACAATACATTATACGACACTGCTTTCAAAAATTTTTAGTTGTAAAAATCAATTACAAGATCTACAACAAAGAACTATTGGCAATTGTTGATATTTTTGAAGAATGGTGTTATTTGTTGGAAGATGCTCACTACAAGATTATGGTATGTATTGACTACAAAAACTTGGAGTATTTTATGAGTATTCAAATTTTGAATTGCCAATAAGCATAATAGAACATGTCATTATCTCAATTCAATTTTGTCATTATATTTTGTACAGAAAAACTTCAAGAGAAACCAGATGCCCTTTCTCGACAATCATATCTTGCACCAAGAATAGAAGACATTGTATTAGATCAATAAAAATCAGTCATGTTGAAGCTGTTGTTGTGTTGTACTACGTTTATGTGGTGAAAAATATGAACAAGAATAATTTCTTCTTAATATTCAATTATCTTGGTTCAATAGGAATTCAAGATACTTAAAAAAAGATTTATGAAAGTCTCTTATTTTAATAGCTAATAGATAAAAATTAGTTAATAAATTTTTCTTCTAGATTGTAGAAACTCTCTCACTACTTTAAAAAGCTATAAGTTAATAAAAATAAGATAGAAGAGATAAAAAATTAATATGATTGATACTAATATTAAATTAAGGATAGGATTAAGCTTAAAAATCCTTAGAATAAATCAGATTGATACTCAAAGGTTGACTGTATATGAGACAGGGTTGAAATTAGACCTCTAGCTACAAAAATGGCCATTGAGGGCAAGATGTTAAGTCATATAGAGATCAACAACTAGAAGTAGAGAGTTGGCTTTAAGTTTTTTTTAGAAATATTAGGCTTTTTTTTGTAGGATTTGAGAGGACTTAGCAATTACTATCTAAAATTAGAATTTATACTTGAGATTAAATTTTTATGCAATAAAATTAAGACCAGCACTTTTGGCTATTGTGTGTAATTGAAGTAATATCTATCATTGAAAATTTGATAATATATGGATGATTGAGTGTATTAAGACTGAATAAAAATTTGTAGCAATCTAATAATGAAATCAAGACTTATTTGATGTATAATATAAAGAGATACTAAAAATTGATAATTTAGGGTTGTTTAAAGTTTCTACAAAATCTAAAGATCTATCAGTTGAATCAAAGTGAAATTTGATAGAATATTAGAAGACTTAAAGGATAAGCTATACACCAAATTTTAGCTGAAGTTAATAATTAAAGAAGAAGAATTTGCCACTGGGATATTTGCACCAACCTTCAAGCCAATGACCAAGTGACATTAGTGCAGATTTTGATTAAATTTCTACAATCTGTAAGTTAGATTGGATTGAAACTTTTTGAACATATAGAAGACTTATATTTGCATTTGTATGAAAAATTTTACATCAAGTTGATAGTTAGATTAAAAGTTATAATTTATTGAAGTTCACTAAATAAGATTAGGACTTGTAAAGAAAAATCTTAGTTGCTTGATTATGACGAGCAACAAAGCAATTGGAATTTATATGTAGATAAAGTTATCAAAAAGAAAGTTTTTAAGCACTTTGTATTGACTTAAGCACTCTTATATTGATATTCAATCATATTCTTATTATATGGATGAAACCTGTTTAGGACTCCTAGATATATGTGAACCACAACTTCACCCTCCACAACCAGGTGCCCGGTGTATTCCCAAATAGGACAACACGTAATATGACACCTTTCATCAACTTATCATTTTTAGAACAATGGTTAAACAAAATGGGTGAATCAAATCTTGTAACAATATCTTTGTTGCAATATAAATTACCAATAAGATGATTGGATGGACATCCTACTTTTGGTTGAATTTGCATATAATAACGCTGAATATTCTTTGATGAAGCAAATTCTATCCTTTTCAAACTATGAATACCATCCTAGAATAGATCCATTCCAAATTGAAGATATAAAAAGCCTTGCTGCAAAAAATCAAGCTATTTATTTAAAAGCCATCTATTAAGAATTATAATTCTAATTGCAAATGGCTTAAGACCAACATAAAGACTATACAGACATTCATTCCAAAAACCAACCAAAATTCAAGATAGGAGATTGTGTCTGGCTACTCCAGCAAAATATACAAATAAATCGACGATCACAAAAATTAGACTATCAAAGAATTGGACCATTTACAATTCTACACCAAGTAAATAAGTTTCCATCTTGAGCTACCAAGTAGCATGCATATTCATCCAGTCTTCTATTATTTGCTTTTAAAAACCTATTATAAATGAAGTATTGTTAGAAGAACTCTTCTACTACCAACCCTAGTTAAAGTCAATCAAGAGTTGGAATATGAAATGGATGAAATATTAGATTTGTGTATAAGATATGGACGATTGGAATGTTTTACTCATTGAAAGGGCTATAGAGTTAAGAAAGAATGTAGGAACCTTCAAATAACCTTAAGAATACATCTAAAAAAGTTTACAAATTCCATCAATGATATTATAGAAAACTTAGATTTAATAGCCATTGAAGATTTTGTAGGCATCAACATCTCTTGGCTTCTAAATAATGCTTTTTTATCAATAGTAGAAGACCAATATGAAAGGAAGAGAGCCATGCTAAGACCTTCACTTATTTATAGTCACTTTATCTGAAGATAGAATAGAAGCTACTAGAAACTTATTAGTTACCATGTCAAATCTTTACATTTCAAGAGAATTGCAGGAACAAGAGTCAGAAGATTCTTCTATCACACAAGCGGCTGAAGAATCATTACAACTTTTACAATCTGAAGAGCATAAAGAAGGCAAAGAAGAAATATTCTAATATCAAGTAAAGCCATGTTTGGAGTCTTTAGAGATACAACCTCATCACAAAAATCTTAATTCAAATGCGTGAGCTTTGATAATACTCCTTGAAATTGGAAGGATGACTCCAAGTAGATCAAAAATTATATTTGGAGGATGTTTTGAAGGTCACAATAAAGAGTAGAATCTTAGATGGGATGTTAGTATGACATAGATTATATCTAGAGGTCATTGATACTATCTCAAGGATCTTGTTGAATTAATAACTAGTAAACAAAAGACAAAATATGTTACTTTTTCACTCTGACAACTTTTAGATTTCTTACATATATAATTTGATTATCAAATCACTTTTATTCCTTGTAGAACTTGTTGTTAGAAGGAGAGGTGATGTTATGGATATACTTTAAGTCATCACATATTAAAATTTTCTATAGTCTTCTAGAATCTTCTATAGTTTTTAAAAATCTTTTAAAACCTTCTAGAATCCTCTTTAATCTTTTAGAATCTTCTTTAGTCTTCTAAAACCTCTCGTAGCTTTCTAAAATCTTTTAGAATCTTTTTTAGTCTTCTTGAACTTGCCTTAGTCTTCTAAAATTTTTCTTAGTCTTCTAAAATCTTTTAAGATACTCTTAAAAAGTTCAATAGGACATAGGTCTTGTATAAATAAGAGACAAGACTAAGGTACATCTTAGTCTTGCCAATATAAGTCTTGGAGCAATCGAAAGTGTTGCCTTGTTTTTTGATATCAATCTAGTTTCTTGTTCTTGTCAATGATCTAGTTCTTTGTTCCTGTCCATCTAATTCTTTATTCTTGAAATTATTCTAGTTCTAAAATCTTTTCCTTATTTCTTTGCTAGCCCGCTATCTTACATCCCTGACATCTTTTAGTCCAATTTATAATCTTTCACAAAATAAACTTTTATCATTAAAAGATTATATTAATAAAAATCTTACAAAAAACTTTATTAGGCATTCAAAATCTCTAACAAGTGCACCTACATTCTTTGTAAAGAAGAAGAATGGTTTCTTATATACTCGTGTTGATTATCAAAGATTGAATAAGATAATGGCAAAGAATTAATATCCACTATTATTAATTTTAGGACTTTTGGAATAACTCGGCTAAGCCAAGCTTTATACTAAGATAGATTTTTGTAGAGCATACAACTTGGTATGGATCAAGAAGGGAAACAAATAGAAGATCATATTTTGGACAAGATATGGATAATTTGAATATAATGTCATGCCATTTGGAATAACAAATATATCCGCTATCTTTTAGCATTTAATAAATGACATATTTTAAAAGCGCCTAGATAAGTTTATAGTGATGTATCTTGATGACATCTTAATCTACTCAAAAAATCTAAAAGAATACAAGAGGCATGTCAAGTTGGTATTATAAAAGCTGCAAAATACAGGTTTGTATACCAAGCTAGAAAAATGTGTATTTCATCAATCAAATGTGGAATTTTTGGATTTGATGATGGATTCCAAGAAAGTAGAGGTGATTATGCAATAGGCCATTCTAAAGACTGTTAGAGATATAAAATATTTTTTTAGATTTATTAACTTATATTAGATCTTCATAAAAAATTACTCTCAAATTATCGCCTTTTTTATTCAATTGACATGTAAAGACAAGTTGAAGTGGAGGCCTCAAGCGGAGAAGGTATTTTAAGATCTCAAGATGGCGTTTATCACAACTCCAATGTTGGTACATCCAGATTTTACAAAAGCATTTTATATTGAAACCAATGCTTTGGATTTTGCACTAACAATTGTACTTTTATAAATGAGTGTAGACGATTAATCCTATTTTATTATATTTTATTCTTAAAATTTTTTTGCTGTTAAAATTAATTATGAAATCCATAATAAAGATCTTTTTACTATTACAGATTTTTTTTAAGAATGGCATTATTTTCTTGAGAAAATGATGCATCCTGTCATTATATACACAGATTATAAGAACTTAGAATATTTTATATCAGCTTGGATTTTTAATTGCTACCAAATTCAATAGAATATGTCATTATTTTAATTTAATTTTGTTATGATTTATTCACCTGGGAAGCAATAAGGATTGTTTGACGCTTTATTAAAGAGATCATATCTTGTACAAAAGACAAGAGAGGCAATATTTGATCAATAATATATAACTTTATAATAGATAAAAAGCCAAAAAAAGTAATATTTGATCAATAATATATAATTAAAGTAGGAGTAATTTTATCTTTGTATTACTATTACATTAATACCTATTGATTCTAATTTTTTTGATGAGGTGCATATTATAACTACTAATGATGCTTTGATCTTTAATATCAAGCATTGCCTTAATAAAAATAATGACAAGTTTAAGCTTATGGAAGACCTTCTATATTTTAAAAAATATTTGTATATTCTATAAAGACCTACATGACTTTGCATTCTTCAATCTTGCCATGACTTTCCAATTATATGTCACTTCAAATTCAACAAGACCTTGGAACTTATTTCTTGAGATTTTTTATGGCCTCAAATGTAAAAGGTTGTGAAAGACTTTGTACTCTCTTGTGACATTTGTTCATGGTCTAAGAATCTTGGACATTGCTCTTATGGATTCTTACAACCCTTGCCTATTCTAAAACGGTTATAATCTTCTATTTCAATGGATTTCATCATGGATCTACTGCCATCCAGTTCATTAGATAACATCCTTGTGGTAATTGATTGACTCACGAAGATAGTTCATTTCATTCCTTGCAAAAAGACTACTTTTAGTGAAGAAATGGCAAGGCTATTTTTTGGCAATATATATCAATATCATGGCCTATCAAATGATATTATATCTAATTAAGAATCCCAATTTATATCTAAGTTTTGAAGATATTTTTTTAAAATATTGAAAGTGGATATTAAACTTTCTTTGGCTTTCTATCTTTAAACTGACGGCCAAACAAAACAAGTTAATCAAGTTTTGGAGTAGTATTTATAATGCAACATCATTTATCAATAAGATAATTGAATCTTATATCTACCATAAATAGAATTTATATATAATAATATTATTCATGCTTTGACTCAGCAAACACCATTTTATTCCAATTATGAATATCACTTGAAGCTTGATGTATAGAGTATGCTAAAGAACAATAATTTAGTAGCTGAAGGATTTGTAAAGCATCTATTGCAATACCAAACAATCTTGAAGCTTCAATTGCAAGCAATTTAAGATACTTATAAGATATTTAAAGATAAATTTAGGAATCAACTACTTATTTTTTATATTGGAGATAAAATATGGCTTCTTCAATAGAATATTAGAATCAAGAAGTTATGTAATAAGTTGGACTATTGAAGGCTAGGACCATTTTACATCCAAAAGCAAATTAATCTAGTGTTATATCACTTGGAACCACCATCTTCTATGCAAGTACATCCAATTTTTTGTGTCTCTCTTTTGGAGCCTTATAGAAAGTTGTGTATTCCAAGAAGATATAATAATTTCCATCTAGTATCAAAATTAAAAATTATATAGAATACAAGATAAAAAAGATGCTAGATTTAGAGCAAAGATAAGAAAAATTAGAATATCTTGTTCATTGGCATGGTTATGATATCAATGAGCATACATGAGAATCAACAAAAAATCTTGCCAATGTGCCTCAAAAGGTATAAGAATTTCATTGATTTTATTCCTATAAATTCAAACGTATTCAATGATAATTTTTTGGTGAAGATTGAATCTTAGGAATATTTTTAAGAGAGAGAAAATTAAACTAAAACCTTCATTAGTATGTAGCTATTTGTTCCAAGATAATATAGAGTAGTAGAAATAAGTTAGTCACCATATCCAACCTTCAAGTGTTGATAAATTTAGCAGAATAAGATTTAGAAGAATTACTTGCTACGCAAGCTTGGAATAAATTAGTACAATTTTTACAACCTTCAATTGAGCAAAATAAGAACAATACATTTCAATGCCAGGTATGTCTACTATTAGAGCTACTAGGAGGAACATCCAACCATAAAAGACTTAATTCTAATGCTTGAGCTTTAGTAATATTACTTGAATTTGGAAAGATAATGTCAAGGAAAAGAACTCAATGAAAGCAAATAAACATATGAAACTTCTATTAAGAAGAATAAGAAAATAGAAGTAAGGAAGTATGTATATTAAAAGAAATTAGAATGGCTATTGCCACAAGACAAGAAAACTATAGACTTTTGAATCTAGACTAGAAGCAAGAAAGGAATTGATAAGAGTGAAGAAGGCTTCAGTCTTGCCTCTATAAATACTATCTAATTAAGAGCTATGTGGCAGTATTTTATAGGATCTCCTACACGTGTCTAATTTGTAAGACATGTGTCAAACTTGCATGACAAGTTTTTCACATGTGCCCCACATATTTGGCTTATTCCACAAGCTATCAACATGTGTGATATGTGGCTAGCTTGTTCCACAAGCTACCAACATGTGCACCATGTGGCTAGCTTGTTGATCAAGTTTCTAACTTATCAATCACCTACAAATATATATATATATATATATATATATATATATATATATATAAAAGTGATTCTTGTGAGGGTAAAATTCACTCCTCAATTCAAGTTATAAGGTGGCTTCAATTAAGAATTGCTTATAAATTATGGTGTGAAGTATAAAGAGCAATAAACAACAATGAAGGAGAAGAACAACACAAAACAAGTAAAATATGTGCAATTAAATAATTACATACTATAAAACTAGTCACAGTCTGTTCACTAGATTTTCACCTAATAAAAAATAAAAATAAAAAGTAAAAATTATATTTTCAAGTAGAAAATTCTTTTATCTTTCCAATGATATAAAAAAATATAAATCTAAGTTACTATGAGTAAGTAATGATAATTCAAAGTTAAAAGGTAAATAATAGAAAAAATTAAGTAGCAATTTTTACCTCAAGGATAAATTTGTTACAAGATCATGGGTTCGAACCTCACCAAGGCTCACAAATAGTGTATATGGGTGTCTTAGAGGGGCTACGAGGCCTTAGTCTTATCCTCCTACCTACATCTAAGGTGCCACAACCCATATGGGACTTGTGCACCTCCCTTCTTACAAGGACTACACTAGCTGCTGATCCTTCTATTTTATATTAGTAGAACTAATAATTTTTCATTTTTGACTTCACCATGGTATTCAAAAACACCCTATTAGCATAGGAACCTTGCATGGCCTTCAAATCTTGCTCCATTTCTTCATAATGGCTCCCAAGGTGGTATAACTCATTTTTACCAAGGTCTTCAAAATTGTTCTAAAAATTCTAAATAAATTCTAAATAAATTCTAAATAAATTCTAAAAATCTCTATAATATTTTTAAAATGATAATATTAATTTAAGACTATTTTATTCTTCCTTAGAAATTTTTTATAACAATAAAATCAATAAAAATTAATTCAAAATCCTATTTTTTATTAAAATAAATAAAAAGACATGAGATTTCTTTTTCATGCTTATTCTACCTATTAAGTAATATTTATAGGTTTTTAATGAATAATATATATAGGTAGAAGGCTAATATAGACATTGGTCTTAATAATTAATTCTTAATATTTAATTATAAGTAAAAATACTAAATCAACTAAAATAATTGCCTCCAAGACTTATTAAGACTCCATTTTTGTAACTTTTCTTTTAATAAGACTTTCAAATTTATAAATACTTCTAAATTATAATAAATACTTGAATAGTCAAAAAGACTCTCTAATCATTGTATTTATATAACTAAATGACTTAAGACCATATTTTTAACCAATCCACCAATTAAGATCCATTGGTGGGACTTACAATTCCACGTCTATGAAGCTTTTAGGAAATTTCTCTATTAGATATTATCAAATCAACTTATTTTATCTACTTCTATTGGTTTATATTAATTAGATAATTATTGGAGTAAATCTTATATCCGTGACAAGTAAATCTTTCTAAACTTGAGATCTTATTTGAATGATGTTTTGAAGGTTGTAATGAAGATCAGATCTTTGGATGGGATGTATTAACAATGGAAGTACTAACTTAAGGCTATAGATAATTTTTTGAGGTTCAATAGAATCTATTACCTAACAACAAAGAATAAAATACATAGCTTCATTACTGCAATGTATTTTTGATTTTTTATATATGTAAAAAGATTTTTAAAGATATAAGCTTCTTTTGAATCTTCTTACTAAAAAAAGAGATGATATTAAAGACAAATACTTTGGAGGTTTACAAAACCTTCTAGAACATTCTAAAAATTCTAGAGTTAATGAAAGTCAATTGAGAAGCTTCCAAGTTAATAGAAGGAGCTCAAGAAGCTTCTCAATTGATAGAAGCTACTAGTGAATCTTCTTAGTTTGATGGAAGCTGTTCAAAAAACATCCTAAATAGGAATATATATAGGAATCAAGGCTAAAGAGTTCTTTAGTCTTAACAACACATCTCTTGGAATTCTAGCTCAACTTTCTTAGTATTGTTTGTATATTCATTTAGTTAATTCAAATTTTTATTAGTTTCTTCTTGAAACCTTTTTTCTAGTTCAAGTCTCTTGCTCTATATTCTCGTGTCTTTGACATATAGTTAGAACTATTTCAATACCTATACTTATATAAGCAATTTTTTCTTTAATAGAGTATCCTATAAGCATCACTATCATTGTTAGAAAATCAAAAGTTGATTTAGTTAAAAAGTTTAATAGAACAAGATCAAGGTTTTGAGGATTTATAAACCAAGTACAATTGATGATTGAATTTCAACCTCAAAGCTACTCAATCCTAACAGTATAAGATAGATTTATTGAAACATTATTTTTAATTTTTGCTTTATCATAGTTTTCATCTTTTTTTGAACAACATGATCCAATTTTGAACAACTTGGAAGCTTTCTTAGCAGAATTTTGATCCATATATAGAGAGCATGATGCGGTTTGTATCAAAATTGATTAAATTTGAATCTTGTACTAAAAAAGTTGTTTAATATTACTATATATTTTACAATTTTGACAATTAATAACTAATATCAAATAAGACAATGTTGTACTTATTAGCCAATATCTTTATAGATTGTAATATGAAATAAAAAAATTGATGTTGAATTTATTCAATCTTCAAACATTGAGTCAAGCAATTGAATTTGTTATAAAATTTGATAATTGACTTTTTGAGTTTTGATTTGAAAATTATATGAGTATGCCACAATGTCTTTATAATTTGTTTGCCATATCAACACCTCTTCAATACATATATTTTGAAGTGGAGGATATGCAAATTGATTTAATACATAATAAACTTCTTAATTAATTAAAAAAATCTTAATGTAATTAAAAAGAATTATATTTATATTATAAAAAATTTAAACATATTATTCATTATTGTCGTAAAAAATAATATAATCATAAAATAAGAAATATGGTTAAAAAAGATAATATATCAAAAAATAAATTTATCCAACTACAATAAAGATCATGTGATTGAATTCTTATACAACATCTTGTAAAGATTTTATTCTTTTTTTTAAAACCTTCTCCTTGCTTTACAATGTATATTTATTTAGGACCTAAAAATCATAAAATCTCTACCTTATTAAATTTATGAGCCTTACCTTTATTTTTAAATTAAATATTTATTAAAAATCATAGATTACTATTAATAAATAAAATTAAACCAATACATATAGAAGTCATATATGATTGATCTTTATCTTCTAAAGATATTATTCATAAAACTATTTTTATATATGTAACAACAAATGGTCTAAATAGCTTAGTAATATTTAATATTATTAGATCTTCTATTAATTTAGTTATTTTAGGCCTATTATGGTTGAAAAAATATAATTCTAAAATAAATTAGATTCTTTATAATCTTGATTTTTTCATAGTATATTTAAGAATATTTTCAATCAAATAATAGGTCTTAAGTTTAAAACAAGCAAATTCTTATTTATAAAAGTAAGAGTATTTATTTATATTAAAAATAATAATTATCATTTATTATTTATATAGTATCTATTTTTGATGGTAAAAAGATATCAAGCAATTTTTTAATATAATATAAGAAATATCAAGATATGTTTAAAAAATAATATATATATATATATATATATATATATATATCAAAGCATTGTCTTTATGATTACTCAATTAATCTTTAAAAAAGGGCTCAACCACCATTTGAATCAATTTATAGCTTATTAAAAAATAAATTGGTTTTATTCAAAGAATATATTAATAAAAATTTGATTAAGAATTTTTTATACCATTCAATTTGATCAAAAACTTCTTACACTATTTAATTTGGTCGAGAACTTTTTATGCCATTTAATTTGGCCAAGAACTTCTTATGCCATTCAAAATCTCTAACAAGAATTTTAATCTTGTTTATAAAGAAAAAGATGGATCATTATGGATGTATGTGGATTATCAAAGGCTTAATAAGATAATTATAAAAAATTGATATTTTATTTTTTTAATATTTGAATTTTTTGATTAATTAAATCAAATTAAGATCTATATTAAAATAAATTTATAAAGAATATATAATCTAATATGTATTAAAAAAAAGATGAATAGAAGATTACTTTTCAAATTAGGTATGAACATTTTGAATACAATGTCATATCTTTTAGACTTATGAATGCTCCAGCTATATTTTAACATCTAATGAATGATATTTTTAAAAAATTTCTAAATGATTTTATTATTTGTTATCTAGATAATATTTTGATTTATTCTGAGAATACAAAAGAATACAACCAACATGTTTGTTGTATATTACAAAACTTAGAGATGTAAGATTATATATTAAGATAGAGAAATGTATATTTTATACAATTTAAGTTGATTTTTTAAAATATAACATTTTAAATCATGGATTTGTGATGGATCTAAAGAAAGTTTAGATTATTATAGATTAAAAAATTTTAAAAATAATAAGAGATGTTTAAATTTTAAAAAAAAATTTATCAATTATTATTGAATTCTTATTAATTTTTTTTTTCAAATTATAGATATACTTATACATTTGACTTATAAAGTCAAATTTGAGTAGAACAAAGAGGATAAGGCTATATTTCAAGCTTTTAAGATAGTTTTTATCGCAATATTAATCTTATAATAAATTAACTTTTTGAAGCTATTTTTTATGAAAAAAGATGCATTAGACTTTGCCTTGGCTGTAGTGTTGTCACAAATGGGAGCAAATAACAAACTTCATCCTATAGCTTTTTATTAAAGAAACTTTTCAACAATCAAGATCAATTATAAGATCCACAAAAAAAACCCTTTTATAATTATAGATTCATTTTAAGAATGGCATCATTATCTAGAAGGCCTTTCTAGTCCAATAATAATTTATATTAATTACAAGAATCTCAAGTATTTTATGTCAATGCATATTTTTAATTATTGTTAAGCTTGTTGGAGCATGTCCTTGTCAAGATTTATATTTAATTTCATTTATTGACCAAAAAAACAACAAGGTTTATTGGATGTCTTATCTAAGTGTTTTTTTTTTATATCAAAAGAAGAAAAAATAACTTATAGTCAACATCAAATAATTATTTTGAAATCAAAGTAATTTCACTTTTAAATCATAAAATCAACAATGCAAGTTGATTCAATAATTCTTAATCAAGTTTACTTAAGTATGTCTTTAATCTTTCTTATATATGATATTAAGAAAAATTCTTCCAAGTCTTATAATACTTTTAAGTTTGAATTTAAAGACAATCTTTTCTATTTTAAAGAACAATTATATATTCCAAAAAATAAAGCATAATTATATATTCTTTAAAAATCTTATAATTTTTATATAATAAGATATTTTAAATATGATAAGACTTTGGAATTAATTTTAAGAGATTTTTGGTGGTTCCAAATATGAAAGGCAATAAAAGATTTTATGCAATCATTTAATATTTATTCAAGTTTAAAGATTCCTTATCATCAATCTTATAAACTTCTCCAACCATTTTCTATACCAAAGCAATGATGATCATATATTTCTATGGACTTTGTTATACATCTTCAAATTTTAAGCTCTTATGAGTCTATATTTTTAATAATAGATTTTTTAATCAAGATGATATATTTTATATCATATATAAAAACTATTACAAGTGAAGAAATATCTAGGTTTTTTTTGACAATATCTATTGTTATTATAGACTACCAAAAGATATTATATCAAATAAAAAGATTCAATTTATATTCAAATTATTAAAAATACTTTTCAAAATATTGAAGATGAATATAAAACTATCATTAATCTTCCATCCTCAAACTAATAGATAAACAAAACATGTGAATGAAGTGTTGAAGCAATACTTACAATATACTATCTACCACCATTAAGATAATTAGAAAATTCTTTTATAATTAGCAAAATTTGGCTATAATATTATAATACATTCTTCTACTCAATAATTACCATTTTATGCTAATTATGATTATCATTTAAAATTTAAAACTTTTAACTTTTTATAAGTTGATAATCCTATTGCAAAAGATTTAGCAAATTATTTATTAGAGCTAAATATAAAAATAAAGATATAATTAAAAGAAGCTTAAAGATGATAAAAGATTGATCCAAATATCTATCAGAAGAAGTAATTTTAATTGCAAGTTGATAATAAGATGTGATTATTTTATTATAATATCAAAACTAATGGCATTTATAATAAGTTAGATTATTATTAATTTGGAATATTTTTTATTAGTAGATATATTAATCTAATTGCATATTAATTATATATACTCAAATCAATAAAGATTCATTATATTATTATGTAATAAATAGTTCTTATATGCACAATAAGGTTGTATCATGTTTTGTTAATATTTTAGACTAATTAATAATTTGGATGTATTTTTTGTGTATTTAATTGTCTTTTTTATTGAAGGCAAGCTTGTAGCTTGTAGCTTACAATCTTCAATTATTTGCAATGCTTGGTTGGTTGCGTCTAATTTTTGTTGGATAATATTTATTTTTTATTTTTATATTTGGTTTTTTTATTGTTAGCTTCAATCTACAAGATAAGAAAAAAATCTGAAAATAAGATGTCTTGTAAAAGCAAATATAAAATGATGAAGTCTTGTATTGTAATATATTCATGGTTAAGGAAAGTGAGAGGAACTTACTAATAAATCAATTTAAATTTGTAAAAAGATTATTAAATGGATCAAAAGAAGATCCACTTTTCAACATCACTTGTTGTTATATTTATGCAATTTATTTATCTAAGCTCACAAGTTTGATACCTAATTATAAAAAAATGCTACATTATGGCTGTTATATTATAAATGATAATGGATCTTTACTGGCATGTGCTATAATATAGTATGCCATTTCTATGTTGATATTAGCAATATCATAATGGAACATGATAGTAGTAAATGAGAGGTTTTAAAATATATAAATTGAGAGAGATTTGGTGCCTCAACATTGTTGTGTTGTGATTTGGCTATCATGTAAAAATAATATATATATATATATATATATATATATATATATAATATAATTTACTTCTCAACTGAATGAAAGCCATATTAGTGGATTTTAGTTGATAATAAAATATAATTAGATTATAATTTTAGAAGGAATTTATTTAAAAAGATTATTATTATAATTTGTGTAATTTTTTTTTTGATAATAACTTTTGAGGTTGATTTTATATACTTTGAATCATCTTTGTTAAATATTAGTGATCCTTGAAATCTTGTTTATTTCTTTTATTTGATATTTAGAATACATATTATATAAAGCTTATTAACAAAAAAATTAGAAAAGAATTTTTAGTATCAAAAAAAATAGTTATGCCATCCATGTGGATGAATAGAGATGGATAATAGAAATTTCTATTTCTATTGGCTAAAAGTCATATCCAATGAACTTCAAGGAGGCTGCTTCAGGCCTTAATAGGGATTAGAATTTCTCTTTTGAGGGTATTTGAATATCAAAGATTATGATCAGTAAGTTTAGATTTTTAATTGTGATTTTAGTATAAAAATTGAATAATTTGGAATTTTTATGAAGGAAATATAAGCACTCAAAATTAAGATATTGAACTAATATCTATTGTCACTCTTTGAGATATAACTCACTTGTATAGAAAGTAATAAAGGATCAATAATTAGAAATAGTAAAAATACTTTCTTAACTATACTTTTGTCAAGGACATGCTTGTTAGAACCTTCTAAAATATTCTAAAAGGTACTTAGAATTCTATAGAATCTTTCAAAATCTTCTAGCATCTTCCTAATTGATAGAAGTTATTTGAAAAGCTTCCTAATTGGTGAAAGTTACTTGAGAAGCTACTTGAGAAGCTTCCTAATCATTGGAAGTTGATCAAGAAGCTTCTTGAATAGGTGTATATATTAGAATCGAGGTTGAAGAGTTCTTCAGTCTTGACAATACATCTCTTGGAACTCTAGCTCACATCTCTAGTGTTGTTCTTGTACTCATCTGATTAACCTAATTCTTGCCAGTTCTTCTTGAACTTCTTGTTTAGACTTCTAATCTATATTTTGCATCCGTGACAATTTGTCGAGACTACCCTTATATCAATATCAGAGCTTAGTTCTTTGAGGCAGAGAGTAAACTATCTCTCTCCTTGGAGATATTCAAGTGTTCTAAGAGTTGCTCATTACCCTCCCTAGGACAAGTATTGATTCCTTCTTCTTTACTTAGCATGACTGGTAGAGAAGACGTTAACATGGCAAAATCTTTGGAGTCAAAGTTAGATGTGATCATCAATGCCCTTAATGCTGTAGTGATTAGAACTGCTGAAATTGAAGGAAATTTTGCTAAGCTTCTTGGAGCTATAAGAATAGGAGTAGCTTAGATTATAGTACAACCACTTCTAGCTAATGAAGTACTGCCATTTATATCTCAATGTGAGAATTTGATTACACTGCAATACAAAGAGCCTTGAGTTAGTCTCCTAAAAAAGTTTGATGGTATTCAATCAAAATTTTGTGGTTTTGTAAACCAAGTTTGATTTGTAACATTCTTACAACTAGAATGCTATTCAACCAAGGAGTCGCAAGTTGAATTAGTGGAGACATTGCTTATTGGACAAGCTTTGTCTTCGTTTGCCCTCTTATTTGAAAAAAAGATCTTCTATCTTGAGTAATTTTGAGACCTTTTTAGAAGCATTCGAGGAAGCATTTGGAGAGCATGATAAGATTTGGTGGACAACCACTAAGATTCGTTCTCTATATCAAAGATTACACTCTACATCTATTTATGTATTGGACTTCAGACAACTTGCCTATAATATCAATTGAAAAGAAGAAGCATTGGTAAATCAATTTTATTAGGGACTCAAAGATGACGTGAAGGATTTATTGCTATCTCTATCGGACCCTCAAACACTCAACGAAGCAATCAACTAAGCGGTAAAATATGACAATTGGCTTTTTTAACGACGTCAAGACCATTATTTCAGAGCTACATAATATCCACGAGGAAACCAATTCTACTCAGCTGCTCCTATTAAGAGTGTGGAAGCTCAATTTGAAACAAAAGATATCCAAATCAATGTTGTACGTTTCAAGCCCCTCACAACTGAAGAAAAGAAGCAATGATTTGAACAAAATTTGTGCTTATATTATAGAGAGGTAGGCCATAAAGCCAAAAATTGTCCTAGAAAAGAGACGCCTCGAACAACAAAACTCAGGAACACAAGCATGCAAGAAAACAAGGATGCCTAGCCACAATAGGGACCGTGCAGCTGGACATCTCAACATCCCAAATTAATCAAGGTCCCTTTCTTTTAGCTCAACCTTCTCATTATTTTAAGGTACTTTTATTTTTTAATATTCAAAAACTTTTTAGTATTCAAGAATTTCATTTGACATTCTAAATCTCTAGCAGGTCCACCTATCCTCTTTGTAAAGAAGAAAGATGGCTCATTACAAATCTGCATAGATTATTTAGGCTTCAACAAGATCACTGTAAAGAATAAATATCCATTATCACTAATATCCAAACTTTTGGAGCAATTTGGTGAAGCTAAAATATACACTAAAATAGATCTTTGTGGAGCTTACAATCTTGTATAAGTAAAGACAGGGGATAAATGAAAGACAATATTTCAGATGAGATATGGACATTTTGAATATAATGTCATGCCTTTTGGATCGACCAATGCACCAACTATATTTCAACATTTCATAAATGATGTTTTTCAAGAGTATTTGGACAAATTTATTGTTTGTTATCTTGATGACATTTTGATCTATTCCAAGAATATTCAAGAACATGAGGGTCATGTGAAGTTGGTGTTACAAAAACTTCGAGATGCGGGATTATATGCCAAGTTAGAAAAATGCATATTCCATCAATCCAAGGTGGAATTTTTCGGTTATATTATTTCGAATGAAAGATTGTTGATAGATGAGAAGAAGGTTCAAGAAGTAAGAGATTGGGCAATAGCAAAGACCGTACGGGATGTGTAATATTTTCTTAGGTTTGCCAACTTCTATCGCATTTTTATCAAGAACTATTTATAATTTGCAGCACCATTAATATGGTTGATATCGAAAGACAAGCTTGAGTGGAGTATCCAAGCACAAGAGGCTTTTCAAGAGTTAAAGTTGGCATTTATGATAGCTCCTATCTTGGTACATCCCGACTTTACAAAGGCCTTTTATTTAGAAACAAATACTTCTAACTTTGCCCTAGGAATTGTATTATCATAGATAGAGAAGGATAATAAATTTCACCCGATTGCGTTCTATTCAAAGAAGTTTTCGGCAACAGAAATCAATTATGAAATTCATGATAAGGAATTGCTTGTGATAGTTGATTCTTTCCAAGAGTAGCTTCATTTATTAGAAGGTGCTGCACATCTGGTGACTGTATATATAAATCACAAGAATTTGGAGTATTTTACAACAACTCGAGTTTTAAATTGATGCCAAGCTTAATGGAACATGCCATTATTCCGATTCGACTTCATCATCATATATTAGCTAGAAAGGCAATAAAGATTATCGGATGCATTATCAAGGAGATTATCTAGTACCTAAGGCTAGAGATGTAATATTTGATCAGTAGTATACAACTTTGCTACAACCAAAATAATTTCACCTCCGTACCACTTCCATGATCATGCCAATTGATGTTGATTTTTTAGAACAAGTTCATGGAGCATCAGTTGTGGATTCATTAGTCTTAGATGTGAAGTAGCGCTTTGATAAAGACAAGTTCAAGATTGAGGACTGTTATTATATTTTGAAGATTGACTATACATTCCAGAAGGACCAATTTGACTTTGTATTCTTCAATCTCAAGATGACTTCCCGGCCGTAGGTCACTTTGGATTCAACAAAACAATGGAATTTATTTCCTGAGACTTTTGGTGGCCTCAAATGTGGAAGGTAGTGAACAACTTTGTGCTATCATGTGACCTTTGTTCAAGATTAAAGAATCCTTGACATCACCCTTATGGGCTTTTAGAACCTTTGCCAATTCTAAAGTGACCGTGGTCTTCAGTATCTATCAACTTCATCATAGATTTTCCACCTTCTACAAGATTTGATACTATCTACGTTGTCGTGGTAGAGAGAATCTGTCTCAAGAAAGCATTGGGCTTCTCGCTGCAATTAAATACTCAATCAAGGTCCAAAATAATAAAACCCTCAAAATTTTATAAAAGTTTTTTTTTATTTTTTTTTAAGGCTATTACATCCAATACATAAGCCTTATTTCACAAAAATACTCAACTATATCAAAATACTCTAAACCCTCATTCACCCGTAGGAGGGGAATTTTTCCTGAACTTCATTTATCTATAACTCTTAATCTAACTATTCAAATCTATTAAAATTTCACATGAAGCATTGATGTGCTTTTAACAACTAGTGAAACAAATTTCAACTATTGATTCTTTATTGATCTTTAGATATCGTAAAAACCCTAACAGTAGCTTTAAACCCTTGTTTACAAACACCCATGTACTAAATTCTTTATATCTCACAATTCCAATGTCCAAATGCTATGAAACTTTGATGCATAGCTTTTTAGCACAAAGATTCACCTTCTTGGTAATTTTTAGACAAAATTCATCCAGAAACTCAAGATATGGCAAAACCCATCACTATGAATAAAACGGCCTACTTACTGCCTTGGAATTCAAACTCCTGTCTTTGACTCCCAATATCTCCTTCTTTAGGACTCCTATTGTAAAACTTCTTCCACATCAGGTATAGAGCTTAAAATCATCTCTCTAGCCACACCTCCTAATCTCCAAAAGCTTTCATACAACTCCTCATATCTTTAAAAGAGTGACAGTAGGTACAAATTGCACACCTTAACTTCAAGTGCCTACTTCTGCCTCATAAAAACTCCAAATCTCTCAATTTTTACACCAAAATTGTAGCCCAAAAAAACAAGCTTTCTAATCTTAGTCTCTAATTTTCCAATAGCCTCCTTGAAGTCGCCAAAACCCTTATTCTTGTTGTGGGTAGCCTCCTCAAAGCCTATTGGGCATGACCATTGATCAATAGGACTGAAGAACTTCACCCCTTGTCTTCATTCATCCTCACTTTGTCTTCATCCTTCCAAATAGGCCTCTTAGTAGTTTAATTCTTCTTCTTTGGACCCCAATTGCCTCTCAAGGCTTTATACTAAATATTTAGGCTCTATATAATTTAAAAGCCATAAACAAACCAAGTAAAAATCTAAAATAAATTTTCTTACACAAACTCCGTTTCATTTATTTTACTAATTATTTTAACACACATCTAAATCTATAAACATATCATGCATTTTGAGTGAATTTTATATACTGTAAGCAATTACAATACGACAACGTGGTGGTAGATCGGTTTATGAAGATGGAACATTTTGTTCCATGTAGAAAGACAACTTCTAGTGAAGAAACAACAAGATTATTTATTGACAATATATATCGGTATCATGGTTTATCAAATGACATTATTTTGAATTGAGGGCCTCAATTTATATCAAAATTTTGGAAGTCATTTATTGACATACTGAGAATAGATATCAAACTCTCTTTTGCCTTTTATCCTCAAATCGATGGTCAAACAGAGCAAGTCAACCATATCTTAGAGCAATATCTATAATGTGCGATTAACTATCAACAAGACAATTGGACTACATATCTACCATTGGCTGAGTTTACATGCAACAATTTGGTCCATGCCTCAATCCAACAAACACCTTTTTTTGTAAATTATGAATATCATCTAAAACTCAATTTGTTGGATAAATCCAAAGATGAAAATCTAGCAGCTGAAGATCTTTTAAGGCATTTAATGTAGATCCAGACCACCTTAAAGCTTCAATTATAGATAGCTCAAGACTCATATAAAATTTCTGCAGACAAATTTCGAAAGGATTCTCCTGCCTTTCAAATTGGATATAAGCTTTGGTTCTTGCGACAAAACATCAAGACCACTTGACTTTGCAATAAATTGGATTATAAGAAATTTTAATCTAAGATAAAGGAAATATTGGACGTTGAAGTTAGTACTTGCAATCTAAGGATAGTAAATTACCTACTTAATTAGTGGTTGTATTTTGAGATATATCTTAAGCAATTTAATAAGCATTTGATTCATAATTTTTAAAAGTATGTATTTTCATATTACAAAACTATATACAAAATTTTTGTGGTATTAGGATTTATAAATAAAGTGTATATATTTATAAATAAAGTGTCTATAAAGAATTTATTTGGATTTATGGAATATAAAGAAAATAGTGCTCAAGTGTATATAAATTAGGATTTTATGCACTTTCTAAGGATTTTGAAATATCAAATGATGAAAAGTGAATCTAAAGTTGAATTTTCTTATAACAAAGCTTAAAGATATTAGCTATACTTTGGAGAAGTTTGATAAAAATTAAACGATTGGATCAAGAGTTATTGGATTTTAAAGTTTAAAAAGAAATTATTCTTTATAGACAAATAAGGTATCGAAGATTTTTATTATAATTTGAATATTTTGTACAAACTAAAGGATTTTTTTTGAAAGCCAAGACTTTATAGAGATATTAAGATGGATATATGGAGCTATGATAATATTTTTGATATAAAGATGAGTTTATAAAAGAAGGTTATGGATTTTCTTAGAAGTTATTGAGAATCTAAGTTATCAAAAATTAGTTAGTTAGTTATGATTTGGCATAAAAAATGATATTAAAGATTTTTTTAGATACCATAGAAAAACTTTATATATAAATCTATTTAAATATAAGAGGTTTTTATTAATACAATATTATTTTATTTATTTGTCCTTCTTATTAAAGACAAATAATTTATCAAAGTTTAGTCAATAAGTTATAGGTAAATTTTTTACAACTAATCAATATATTCTCATATTAAAAATCATACTATATAATAACATGCATTACTTACTAAGGCAATGGCATCTAACTATCAAAGATCTGATCATAAAAGAACAAAATGTCAATACACTCTCATGTCATTTGAAAGAATAGAAAATCACTCAAAGATGGAATAATATTAAAACTAAAATGGCTATTGCCAAAAATAAGAAAATTAGAGACTCTTGAAATAAAACTAAGAACAAAATAGGCATTGACAAGAGTGAAAAAGGCTTCACTCTTATCTCTATATATATTATCTACCTAAAAATTACGTGGTGGCATTCTACAAGACCTTCAACATGTGTCTAATTTGCAAGATATATGTCAAACTTGCAAGATATGTTTCTTACATGTGCCCAATGTATTTAGCTTGTTTCACAAACTACCAACATGTGCAATATATGGTTAGCTTATTGGCCAAGTTTCTAACCTACCAATCACCTATAAATATGTATAAAGATAAATCTATGTTTATGAAGCTTCTAAGAAGCTTTTCTATAAGATATTATTAAATTAAATTATTTTTATCTATTTCTATTTATCCATATTATCTAGATAATTATTGGAATAGATCTTATATCTATGATATTATTCTCCATTCTAGATATGAGTTCCACAAGGAGTGGTGATTACATGTTGAGAAAATCTAAGATGCGCCAAATTATACTTGTCATATGCTTTGATCTTTGAAAGGTTTCCTTGACTCTTCATCTTCGTCTTGATAGATGTCATCAATGAAATGCATTGATTTTTATTGATGCATTTGGTAGATTTCTAGATGGCTTCTTTGTGCATTCACTAATATTATATCCGCACCAATGTATAAGATATTCCAATTGATTTTAATGTTGCCTTGAATCTAAGACCTCTTCCACCTCAAATTCTTCATTGTTGTCTACTTCTATGGGAGGTAATGGTATTTATCTTCTTTCTTATATATCCACTATCTTGTATAGCTCAAATAATGGCATATTAAATATAGGATGGATCTTCATAGATTTTGATAGGTATAATCAATAAGAAATTGGATTAATTTGTTTATAAATCAAAAATGGTCCAAGCCTATAATAATTCAGTTTGTCACAAGGACAAATAATCTTGATATTACGATGAAATAACCATACCTTATCACCTACATGAAATTGATATTATTCCTTATAATAGACATCTATATTGATCTTTTATTATTTTTGAACTTCTTTTAATTGTACCTTCATTGTTACATGTAGCTCTAACAACCAATTTACCAAATCTTTTGCTATAGGATTATCAACTTTTGAAAAGTTACAAGTATCAAGTTGTCAATGATAATCATAATTTGTAAAGAATAGAAGAATATAACAAATTATTATAAACAAACTCTACCAATGGCAAAAAAATTATCCAATCATTTTAATGATAGTTAATAGTACATCACAAATATTACTCTAAAACTTGATTTATTCATTTTGTTTCTTCATCAATTTGAGGGTGGAAAGTTAAAGATAGTTTTATGTCTACCTTTAATATTTTAAAAAGGATTCTCCAAAATCTTGATACAAATTGCATCCCTCTTTCTGACATAATATCCTTTGGTAATCCATGATAGCAATAGATATTATTAAAGAAGAGTTTAATTATTTTTTCACTTGTGATAGATTTTGTACATAGTACAGAGTATGCCATCTTAATAAAACAATCTACAATCACAAATATAAAGTCATATGAATTTGAATTTGAAAGATCTATGATAAAATCTATAGAAATAAAAAATTAAGGTTGTTCTAGTAGAGATAATGGTTGGCGAAGTCTATAAGATTAATGACAAAGAGTTTTTGATCTTGAACAAACATTACACAATTATAAAAATTCTTTAATAGCCTTCTACAGTTGAAGCCACCAAAAATCTTTTAATATTAACTCCAAAGTCTTATTATGTTCAAAATATCCTGCTACAAGGAAGTTGTAATGAGCTTCAAAAGTATGTTGTTGTATTATGATTTGCCTATCATATGAAAATATTATATATGTAAATTTAATGTATAATTTATTATATAATTAAATGAGAGTCATATCAGTGGATTTTTATAGGTTACAAAATGTGATTAGGTTATTAGTTTAGAAAGAATTTGTTTAAAAGGGCTATTATTGAGATTTATAAAATCTTATTTTTTTTTATAGTAAATTTTGAAGTTAATTTTATATTGATAGTAATTTTTATGTATCTTAAGTCACCTTTGTTAGACATTGGTGATACTTGAGATCTTGCTTATTTCTTTTATTTGATATTTAGAACACATATTATGTAAATATTATTAGAAAAAGGATTAGAAAGGAATTTTTAGTATAAAAAGGAATAGTTAGGCCATCTATATGGATGAATGGAGATGGATGATAGAAGTTTCTATTCCTATTGGCCAAAAATCATGCCCAATGGACTTCAAGGAAGCTGCCCAAGGGCTTATTATGAATTAGGATTTGTTTTTTGAGAGGATTTGAATATTAGAGGCTAGGATCAGTAAGTTTGGATTTTTGGCTATGGTTTTGATAAAAAATTAATGTGATTTGGACTTTTTATGAAGGAAATATAGGCGCTCAAAGTTAAGATGTTGAAATTGTACCTATTGTCATTCTTTTGGATATTACTCACATATATAAAAAGCAATAGAAGATTAATAATTGGGATTGGAAAGAACACTTTTTTTTCTACATTTTGTATATGTAGCTTAATGAAATTCAAACTAAGATGAAAGAGATACTGGGAGTTGAAGTCAATACTTATAAGCTAAGAGCAATAAATAATCCCACTTAACTAGTAGTTATATTTTGAGCTACTTTTTAAGCAATTTGATAAATTTTTGGCTCAAAATTTTTAAAAGTATATATATTTATATCATAAGACTATGTGAAAAAATTTTGTGGCATTAGAATATTTTATTTGTGAGATATAAAGAAAATAGTATTCAAATATCTCTAAATTAGGATTTTAAGTATCTACTAGGATTTTTATGATATTGGACGATTAAAAACAAATTTATAATTAATTCTTTTTTTTAGTGAAACTTAAGAATATTATCTATACTTTGAAGAAATTTTTATAGAAATTAAATAATTAGATCAAGAATTATTAAATTCTAAAGTTTAAAAAGAAATAAATTTTTGTGGATGAATAACCTATTGAAGGATATTATTACAATTTGAGCCTTTTATATAATCTAAAGGGATTCTTTAGGAGCCAAGACTTTTTATACAAACCTATTTGAATACCAAAGGGGTTTTTATATTAATATAATTTTTTTTTGTAATATCTTCATGTTATTTGTTTTTTTATTAAAAACAAATCATTTATTGAAGTCTTGCCATTAAGTTATAAGAAAATTTTCTATAATTAGATATCCAGTATATTCTCAAATAGAAGATCATATGACATAATAATGTAATTGTCCTTTATCTTCTGGAATATATATGCGCCCTTCAAAGTAAAGTAGATTGTTCTTGAATTTGAACTTGAAAGTATTATAAGATTTAGATGAATTATTTTTAATATCATAAACAAGAAAATCTGAAGACATACTTGACTGGACTTGCTTACGAAAAGTTGTATCAACAGTCAATGTTGATTTTATTGCTCATAGATAAAAATGCTCCGGCTTCAAGAAAATCATTTTTTGTTGATCAAAAGCTAAATTTCCTTCTTTTGGTACAAGATAAGAATCTCTAAAAATAGCACTCAATAGAACTTATTATTTTTTTAGCTAATATGTAATAATAAACTTGAATCATAATAAAGACATATTCCAATAAGTATGACAATAATTTAATACACGTGTTGACATAAAATACTTGAGGTTCTTGTGATTTATATATTCAATGACTAAATTAGAAGTGTCTTTTAGATAATGACCTTATTCTTAAAAAGAATCTACAATTGCAAGAAGTTCTTTATTATAGATTTTGTAATTGATCTCTAATACTGAAATTTTTTTGGAATAAAAAGCTACTAAGTGGAATTTGTCATTTGTTCCTATTTGTAACAATGTTGTACCTAAAACAAAGTCTGATTCATCTATTTCCATAAAAAATACCTTAGAAAAGTTGATGTGATACAAGATTGGTATAAAAATAAAAATTATCTTCAAAGCTTCAAATAATATTCATGCTTCTTTATTCCACTCATATTTGTCATTACACGTTAAGCATATAAGTGGAGCTACAACTTGAGAAAAATTCTTGATGAAGATTTAATAGTAATTGGTAAATTTTAAAAAACATTGCACATCCTATATTATTCTTGGAATTTTCCAATCCATGATTATTTGGACTTTTTTAGGATCTATTTTAAAATTGTTATTCAAAATGATGTTTTCTAAAAAGTCAACTTGAATAGTGTGAAATATATACTTTTCCATCTTAGCATATATTCTTGCATCTCTAAGTTTTTGTAACATATAACAAATATAAAGTTCATATTTTTTTATATTCTTAGAATAGATCAAAACATTGTCTAAATAGCAGACAATAAAATTATTAAGATATTCACAAAAAATATCATTAATAAGATATTGAAAAGTAGAATGTACATTTGTAAGTCCAAAAAGTATGACATTATATTCAAAATATCCATACTTAATTTGAAATGTAGTCTTCCATTCATCATCTTTTTTGATATAGACCAAGATATATGCTCTTCATAGATCTATTTTTGTATAGATCTTTGTTTGACTAAATTGATCAAGAAGTCTTGAAATAAAAAATAAAGGATATCTATTCTTGATGGCAATATTGTTAAGTTCTCAATAATCTAAGCATATCTGCAATGATCCATATATTTTTTTTTTATAAATAAAATAGAAGCTCCTGTTGGAAACTTTGAATAATGTATGAAGTTTTTAGCCAAGTTCTTGTTAATATATGCCTTCAATATAACCAACTTATTTTGTGATAAATTATAGATTGGTTCAAATGATAGTTGAGCTCTCTCTTGAAGATCAATTAAACAATTGTAAGATTAATGCTTTAGAAGAATATCTATATTCTTTTTTTCAAAAATATCTTGAAAATCTTGATATAGTCTAGGAATATTACTTGTAGTCTTTTTAGCATTCAAAATGGATGTGGCATATATAGCAAAAGTTGATCTTTTTCTTGCCGCATGTATGAAAGCTTTTGCACCTATCAATATAGATTTGGACTTTGTAATTTTATAATTTTTAGATCCTAAAAATATATCTATTGTAAAACAAGTTAAGGGATGTAAGGAAAGAATAAGACCTTTATAAAATGTTGCATATGATTCTACCTGCACAATTCCTATTGTAGTTGGAAAAACATATTTTTTAACACATTATTTTTTTTAGCGACCATATTTTTTATTTTATGATTGCGTTGCTTCTTTGGATAATATTGAGCAATGTGCTATGTCTTTCTACAATATAAGCAAAAATCCTCTTCACAAAGTCGAATCTTTTCTTGTTCAATTAGATATTTAAAACATACCACATCAATTTGTATTGAATTTAGCTTGGTCAAATAAGTTTCTAAAAATTTAGAAATTGCTATCATTAATTGATTCAATCTTTTTCAACCAAATCTATATTTTTTAAACCTTTTAAATAATCAATTATTGCATATAATAGCTTGAACAATAAATTATTTTAAGGAGTCTACTTTTAGTATTGTTAATAACAAATCTTTGACCTTATTCTTGAATCCATAACAAAATTGATTAATATGGGCTTTGTCATTCCACTCCACATTGCAAGCAAGGTTTTGAAATTCTGTAGTATATGTTGTGGTTGACCATTGTCATGTGGCATGATCTTCTATCTGAAAATACATTGGATATCTAGCTATAGATATTTTTTTACAACTTATTAGTAAGAGTCCAATAAGTAATTTGTCTTTAATAAAAAAAATAAAATAATACAAAGATAATATAAAATAGAAATTATATTAATAAAATCTCTTATACTTAAGTAAGTTTGTATAAAAAGTTCAAATTTGCAACAAATATTTTCAATAGCTTATTCACCTACAAGGATTTATTTCTTCTTGAAGTTCAGAGTTCAATAATTCTTGATTTAACTATTTAATTTTTATAAATTTTTTTCCAAAATATAGATAATATTTTTAAGCTTTATCACAAAAAAATCAATTATAGATTTGTTTTCAATTGTCCGATATCTTAAAAATTTAGTAGGTGCTTAAAACCCTAGTTTATAGATACCCAAGTACTATTCTCTTCATATCTTACAAATCCAAAATCCTAATGCCACAAAATTTTTGCATATAGTCTTATGATATAAACATATACACTTCTAAAAAATTTGAGCCAAAGACTTATCAAATTGCCTAAGATATAGCTTAAAACATAACCACTAATTAAGTAGGGTTACTTACTGTCCTTTGATTACAAGCATTGATTTTAACTCCCAATATCTTCTTTATTTTAATTTGAATTTCATTGAGCCATACACAAAAAGTGTAGTAAAAAAAGTGTTCTTTCTAGTTCTAATTTCTGATCTTCTATTGCTTTTTATATGTGCAAGTTATATCCAAAAGAGTGATAGTATATACAATTTCAACATCTTAATTTTGAGCGCCTATATCTCCTTCATAAAAAGTCCAAATCACATAAATATTTCACCAAAACTATAGCAAAAAATCCGAAATTACTAATCATTGCCTCTAATGTTTGAATCCCATTAAAAAATAAATCCTAATTCCTAGTAAACCCTCGTGCAGCCTCCTTGAAGCCCATTTCACATGATTTTTGGTAAGAAGTTTAATAGAACAAGATCTTATTTTATTAAACTCTTTTATTGTCAAGGCTATGAATTGAAACAGATGCATAAGATAGTAAAAACTATGTAAACAAAAATAACAAAATAAAAACAAGAGAATATGTATAATCAAGAAGAAACTAGAATGGCTATTACCAAAGACTAGAAAATATAAGAGACTCTTGAACTAGAATAGAAGCAAGAAAAGAATTGAGAAGAGTGAAAAAGGCTTCACTCTTGTCTTTATATATACTATCTATCTAAGAACTACGTGGCGGTGTTCTATAAGACCTTCAATACGTGTCGAATGTACAAGACAAGTTTCCTACATGTACACCATGTACTTAGCTTGTTTCATAAACTATCAAAATGTGTGACATGTGGCTAACTTGTTCTACAAGCTATTAATATGTGCAATATACGGCTAGCTTATTGGCCAAGTTTCTAGCCTACCAATCACTTATAGATATGTATAAAGATGAATCCACATTGTCGTATGTTGTGAAGTCTTGCTTGAGAATGCTCTGACCACTTGGTTGTAGAAGATAAAAAAAAATTATGCAACAATAACTAGTCCTAATTTCTCTAATCAATCTCTAAATAATTCTTAATCAAACCTTAATTAAATCCTAGTCAATCTTGATTAAATCCAAACAAATCCTAAAACAAATCTTAACTAAATCCTACTCAATCTTAGTCAAATCCTAACAAATTGTAAAACAAATCCTAAATAAATCCTAATCAACCCTGGTCAAATTCTAATAAATTCTAAATTTTTTTTTAATTAAATCCTAATCAACTTTAGTCAAATCCTAACAAATTCTAAAATAAATCCTAACTAAATCCTAATCAACTCTGGTCAAATCCTAATTAATCCTAAAACAAATCCTAACTAAATCCTAGTCAACTTTGATTAAATCCTAACAAATCCTAAAATAAATCCTAAATAAATTCTAATCAATCATAGTCAAATCCTAACAAATCCTAAAATAAATCCTAATTAAATCCTATTCAATCTTGATCAAATCCTAACAAACCTTAAAACAAATCCTAAATAAATCCTAGTCAAATCCTAAAACAAATCCTAAGTAAATCCTAGTCAATTCTCATCAAATCCTAACAAATTTTAAAACAAATCCTAATTAAATCCTAATCAATCCTGGTCAAATCTTAAAAAATCCTAAAAAAAATCCTAACTAAATCTAATCCTAAATCCTAACCAAATCCTAACCAAGCCCTAAGGAATTCTTAAGGCAGTTTTAGAACCTCAATAACTATTGACTAAACAATTGATCTTGCTTAAAAATTTATACACTTTTTAAAAACAAAGTTAGCAATAAGCACATAAAATTTGAAGAGGATCAAACTTACCAGCAAGAAATTCAATCCAAAATTTCAATCAAGTGGGGGCTGGCCTCCTTCTCCTATCTTAATGCCAATTGTCTAGTTCCAATATCTCCTTTTTACACCATTTAGTTGCTTCTAAATTTCACATGCATATAGGAAATTAAGTCTTCTACACATACATACAAATTTCACTCCAATCCAACTAGTATATTGCTAAAAATCTTAAGAAACCTAACTGACCTTTAATTCTCAATTTCTGAGATTCCAATCCACATAAACTTCAATAATCTTTGAACCATTAGATCAATCTCAAATTCACAACATTCTACAAGTACTACTATATGCACCAACCAACAAAATATCACTTATAGATCTATAATCAATCTCACAAAATGCTCAAAAATATAAATCTCAATATATTTCATAAAATAAGAGTCACCTAAAATCAACCCTGATTTTGCAAAGATATTATAATATCATTACCAACTCAAATCTCTTCCAATTAATGCTCAAAGAAAGATCTTCTTGTTTGCTCTCTAATCCCACCTTCCGATCTACAAAAGGCCCCTTGATCCGCTATAGACACGTGGTTTTGTGCCTTAGGGTCAGATTTCAACCTTGGCTCATAACTTTGGATATCTATTTTTGGCTTCTTGAGATAAATTTTTCTAAAATCTATTCTCAAATCCCTCTTATATATGCCTACATCATTTTATTTTCCAATCTACTTTGTTTTGCCTTACTTATGGCCTTACACAATAAATAGAAGCTCATTAGTAAAAAAGGCAGCATTAACACCTATTAGTTTTATTCCCTTTTTACTATTATTTATTTTTTCTAAGATAATTTGCTATAATATTTTAAACTAAGATCTTTTATAATATACTATTTATACATTCTTTCACCTAATAGTCACGTTACATCACGACAACATCTATGAAGCTGTTAGGAAGCTTTTCTATAATATACTATCAAATTAATTTATTTTTATTTACTTCTACATATTCATATTAAATAGATGATTATTGGAATAAATCTTTTCCATGACATTATCTCCCCTTTTAGAGATGAGTTCCATGAGGAGTAGTGATTACATTATAGTGGTAGAGAGAATTTGCCTCAAGAAAGCACTCAGCTTCTAGCTAGCATTAAATACTCAGCTAAGATCCAAAATAATAAAACCCTCAAATTTTTATAAAATTCTTTCTTTTAGGGCAATTACATCCAATATATAAGTCTTATTACACAAAACATTCAAACTATAACAAAATACTTCAAACCTTCATTCACCCATAGGAAGGGGGGATTTTTTTCTTAACTTCAGTAATCTATAATTTTTAATTTAACTATTCAAATCCACTCAAAATTTACATGAAGTATTGATATGTTTTTTCAAAATTAGCACAATAAATTTTAATTATTGATTCTTTATTGATCTTTAGATATTGTAAAAATCTTAATAATAGCTTCAAACCCTTCTTTACAAACACCGGTATACTAAATTCTTTATATCTCACAAACTAAATATTCAAATACTATGAAACTTTGATTTATAGCTTTTTAGCACAAAGATTCATCTTTTTAAAACATTTTAGACAAAATTTCGTCTAGAAACTCAAGATATGGCAAAACCCATCACTATCAATAAATTGGCCTACTTACTACCTTGGAATTCAATTTGCTATCTTTGATTTCTAATATCTCTTTCTATAGAATTTCAAATATAGAAATTCTTCTATATTTGGTATAGAACTTAAAATGGCCTCTCTAACCGCATCTTTCAATTTCCAAAAGCTTTAATATAACTCCTTGAATCCTCAAAATAGTGAAATTAGATACTATTTGTATATTTTAATTTTAAATGCTTACTTCTCCCTCATAAAAATTCCAAATCTCACAATTTTTATACCAATAAACAAGCTTTCTAATTCTAATCTTTGATTTTTGAATGGCTTCCTTGAAGTCACCAAAATCCTTGTTCTCCTTACAGGCAGCCTCCTCAAAGCCTATTGGTCATGACCATTGACCAATAGGAATGAAGAACTTCACTCCTTGTCTTCATTTATCCACAATTTGTCTTCATCCTTCCATATAGGCCTCTTAGTAGTTTAATTCTTCTTCTTTGAATTCCAATCTTCTCTTAAGGCTTCATACTAAATATTTAGGTTTTATATAATTTAAAAGCCATAACCAAATTAGGTAAGAACCTAAAATAAAGTCCTTACATCAACTTCCTTTAATTTACTTTTCTAACCATTCTAACATATATTAGAATCTATGAACACATTATATATTTTGATTAGATTTTACATACTATAAACAATTACAATACGACAATGTATTGAAGAAGTCTAAGATGCGTCAAATTATATTTGCCACATATTTTGATCTTTGCTTCCTTTGAAGGTAGTTGATAGGTCTTCTCAGCCAATAATAGTGTCTTATACCAAGGCAAGAGGACTACCCTATTATTTGATCATTGTTGAGGCCTTCATAACTTCCTTCAAAGAAAACATGTGGAACCCTATCAAGAGTAGTTCCTATTTCTAAAAGTATCACCAAACATCAAGAGTCTTTTCCAAGATCATGATATCAAATATATTATTGTGTAATAATATGGCCATTAGGTGAAAGAAGAAATGAATGATTATAATATATAGGAGCTCAAATAAAAAAAATTTAGCAAATTATCTTAGAATTATAGATAATAGACAAGAAAGCAATAAAAATTAAAAGGTACTAATATTATCTTTTATAGAAGAGACTTCTATTTATTTTATATGGCCATAAATAAGACAAAATAAAATAGATTAGAAAAATAAATAATACATGCATCCTTAAAGCAGAGTTAAGAATAGGTTTTAGCAAATTTTATTTCAAAACTCTTAGAATTGATGTCTAGAGAGGACCAATTGTAATCTTGGATTGAAATCAGATCTTGAGATACAAAACTACATGCCTACGGGGGGTTAGAGGTTCTTTTGTAAATCAGAGAAATAGATTAGTGAGTAAACTTAAGATGGTATGTTTGAATACTAATTTTTAATAATTTAGTGATAAATTGGCTTTGTAACAACTTTACAAAGTCAAGGTTGTATAGTGATTTTGGATTTTATGAAGTAAAGAAGGATTTACAAATTTGAACATTCTATAAGTTTGATTATAGATCTATAAGTAAAAATTTGAGGATTTGTAATTATAATTGTGATTAATATATAATTTAAATCTAATCTTAATCAAATAATTTTATTGGGAGTTATTAAAGTTCAAGTGGGTTGAAGCCTTGGAAGTTGGAATTTGAAGATGAGTAAGGATTCATTAGATATTTAATAATCTACCTATTAGATTGAGGTGAGAATTTTTTTACATAGATAATAGACTAGATTTTTTATTTGTGTATGGATTTTGAAAGCAATTAAATAATGAAAAAAAAAGATATTTGTACTAGAAGTTTGACATTAGGATTGGAAAAAGAGGGCAGCCTATATTTGAATAGAAATTCAAGCTTAACTTCTGTTTAATAAGTTGGATTTCTTTCAACTTTTTTGCATATATTTTCAACTTAAATATTGAAAAGTTTGCAAAATTTGAGCTAAGATCAATAGTTAAATCATTAGCCATTCTAGTTTCAATCTGCTATAGGATTTAGTTAGGATTTGTTAGGATTCGATTAAGATTTGTTAGGATTTGTTAAGATACATTTAGGATTTGATTAGGATTTGATTAGGATTTGATTAAGATTTAAATAGATTTTGGTTAGGATTTGATTAGGATTTGATTAGGATTTGATTAGAATTTGATCAAGATTTGATTAGAATTTGATTAGGATTTGATTAAGATTTGACTAAAATTTGATTATAATTTGACTAGGATTTAACTAAGATCTGACTAGGATTTGATTAAATTTTTATTAATATTTGATTATAATTTTTATTTTTATTATTTTAAAAGATTTTTATTTTAATATTTCTTTTGGATTTTATATTAATATTTCTTTAAGATTTCTTTATTATTTCTTTATGACTTCTTTAGAAATTCTTTAGAATTTTTTTGTATTCTTCTATAATTAATTAAAATCTAATTAAATTTTTAATGGTTGGGCATATTCATTAGTCTTTAATTACAAATTTTATATAATTCTATTAGATGTGTTAAGATTTATTGTTGTTATTTCTCTATAATCTTCCATAGCCAGGTGCCCAGCATATTTTCAAGCAAGACTTCACGGCATATGATAACATCGTATCTCACTATCAATCCAAAGAAGAACATGTCATTCTTGAGGATCTTTATCTCTATTTTGTTGTCTTGAAGGTTGTGATAGTTATAATGTCTTATCCAATAAATCGGCAAATAATGGCTCTTAAGCTAAATTTGCAAGTTGTTGATTCTTTATCTCTTTTGATATGAACAAATTCAAAGAAATAGTAGACCGTGATATAAGATAGAATGAAATATTTTTTGAACCTGATTGGCTTTATAGATAGGATTTTCTTAACTCTTCATTGTGATTTTGATAGATGTCATTAATGAAATGCATTAACTTTTGCTGATACATTTGTTAGATTCCTAAATGGCTCTCATGTGCATTCACTAATATTGTATCCGCAACAATATATAAGATATTCTAGCCAATTTCAACACCATCTCAAATCCAAGACCTCTTCTACCTTGAATTCTTTATTATTGTCCATTTCTATATGAAGCGGTGGCATTTGTCTTCTTTCTTATATATCCATTGTCTTCCATGGCTCAAGTAATGATACATAGAATATAAGATGGATCTTCATAGATTTTAATAGATATAATTGATAGAAAATTAGATTAATTTATTTACAAATCAAAATGATCCAAGCCTGTGATAATCCAGCTTGTCACAAGGATGATTAGTCTTGATATTATGACAAAGTAACTATATCTTATCGCCTATGTGGAATTGACACTGCTCCTTATGATAGACATCTACATTGATCTTTTGTTGTTCTTGAGCTTCTTTTAATTGAGCCTTCATTGTTATATGTAGCTTTAACAATCAATTTGTAAAATCTTTAACCATAGGATTATCAACTTTTGAAAAGTCAAAAGTATCAAATCATAGATGATAACCATAATTTGTAAAAAATGGAGTTTGTTAAGTAGACAAATGTATCAAATTATTATAAGTAAACTTTGCCAATGACAAAAGAATTGTCCAATTATCTCGATGATAATTGATGGTATATCTTAAATATTACTTTAAAATTTAATTTACCTATTTTGTTTGTCTATCAATTTGATAGTAGAAAGCTGAGGATAGTTTTATATCCATCTTCAATATTTTGAAAAGGATCCTCCAAAATCTTAATACAAATTGTGTTCCTCTATTAGATATAATATCCTTTGATAATCCATGAAAGTAATAGATATTATCAAAGAAGGGTTTAGTTGTTTCTTCACCTATAATTAATTTTGTACATGATACAAAAAATGCCATCTTGATGAAATAATTTATAATCACAAATATAGAATCATATGAACTTGACTTTGAAAGATTTGTGATAAAATCTATAGAAACAAAAGATTAAGACTGTTTTCATTCAAGTAATGGTTAGAGAATTCGATAAGGTTGGTGACAAGGAGTTTTTGATCTTGAACAAACATCATACAACTGTATAAATTTTTTAACAACCTTCTACATTTAAGGCCTCTAAAAATCTCTTGATATTAGCTCCAAAGTTTTATTATATCCTAAATATTTTGCTGCAAGGAGGTTGTGACGAGATTCTAGAGCATGTAGTCATGCTACACCTTCTAGAATATATAAGTATCTTTTAAAATAAAATAGATCATTCTTGAACTCAAACTTGTAAGTATCATGAGACTTAGATGAATCATTCTTAATTTCATGAATAAGAGAGTCTAAAGAGATACTTGATTGGATTTCCTTAACAAAAATTAAATCAACAATCAATGTTGATTTCATTACTTAAAGATGAAATTACTTTGGCTTCAAGAGGATTGTTTTTTGTTAATCAAAAGCTGAATCTCTTTCTTTTGGTATAAGATAAGAACATCTAGAAAGGGCATTGGATAGACATTATTTTTTTCCTAGCTGATAAGTAATAATAAACTTGAATCTTGATAAAGACATGTTCCAACGAGCCTAGCGACAATTCAATACACATACTGATATGAAATATTTGAGGTTGTGATTTATATACACAGTGACTGGACTAGAAGCACCTTTTAGATAGTACTGCCATTCTTGAAAAGAATCCACAATTACAAGAGATTTTTTATCATAGATTTTGTAGTTGATCTTTGTTATTGAAAATTTTCTAGAATGAAAAGTTAGTAAATGGAGTTTGTCATCTGCTCCCATTTCTCACAATATCGTGCCTAAAACAAAGTTTGATACATTCATTTCCATAAAAAATACCTTGAAAAAATTAACGTGATATAAGATTGGTATAAAAGTAAAAGCTGTCTTCAAAGCCTCAAATAATACTTCTACTTCTTTATTCTACTTGAATTTGTCGTTACAAATTAAGCATGTAAGTGGAGCTGCAACTTGAAAAAAAATTTTGATGAAGATTCAATAGTAATTAGTAAATTCCAAAAAGCATTGCACATCTTTTATTATTTTTAAAATCTTCTAATCTATGATTTTCTAGACTTTCTTAGAATCCATTTTGAAACCATCATTCAAAATGATGTATCCTAAGAAGTTAATTTGAGTAGTATGAAATATACACTTTTCCATCTTGGTATATAATCCTACATCTCTAAGTTTTTGTAATATACAACAAACATATAGTTCATGTTCTTCTATATTCTTAAAATAGATCAGAATATCATCTAAATAGCAAACAATAAAATCATCAAGAAACTCACAAAAAATATCATTCATAAGATATTAAAAAATAATTGATATATTTATAAGTCTAAAAGGTATGACATTATATTCAAAATATCCATATCTTATTCAAAATGCAATCCTCTATTCATCACCTACTTTGATGTGTATTAAATTATATGTTCTTCTTAGATCTATTTTTGTGTAGATCTTAGTTTAATTCAATTGATCAAGAAGTCTAAATATCAAAGATAGAGGATATCTATTTTTGATGGTAATCTTGTTGAAGCCTTAATAATCTACACATATCCATAACAATCCATCTTTTTTCTTTACAAATAAGATGGGAGCTCCTGCTGAAGATTTTGAATGGTGTATGAAATTCTTGGCCAAATTCTCATCAATATATTTCTTAAGTTTAGCCAATTTATTTCGTAATAAACTATAGATTGGTCCAAATAGAGGTTGAGTTCTCTCTTTGAGATCAATTGAGCAATCATATGGACAATGCTCTAAAAGAATATCTATATTCTTCTTTTTAAAAATATCTTGATAATCTTAATATTGGCTTGGAATACCACTTAAAGTCTTTCCACCATCAGAAATGGATGTAGCATAAATAAAAAAAGATGATCTTTTTTTTGTTGCATTTATAAAAGCTTTTATACCTATAAGTATGGATTTTACTGTATTACACTTATTACTTGTCACTTGATTAATGAGACTCTTATTAATACTTTGAAAAAAATTAAATTTATAATAAATCCAATCTATTTGAAGATTATATTTTTTTAGCTATGATAAATCTAAAATGACTAGATTAAAAAAAAATTAATTATATTAAAAATTACACAACTATTATAACCATTTATTATTATATTTATAGAAAAGATTTCATGAATAATATCTCCAAAAGATAGTGGGCAACCATCTATGACTTTTATATGTACAAATTTAATTTTTTGTAGTGAAGATATTCTATAACTTTTAACAAAATTTTTATCTAAAAAACATGCTTAGGCTCCTGAATCTAGTAAAGCAAAGGCTTTGTGATTTTTAGATCCCAAATAGATATTTATTATAAAACAAGGAGCGGGTTTTGAAAAAAAGATAGGACCTTTATTAGGAATTCTACAAGATTTCAGCTGCACGATGTCGTATTACGTGTTGTCTTGTTCTGGAATGCACTGGGCACCTGATTGTAGAAGATAAAGTTGTGTTTGCAAATAATCAAGAACTCTAATAGGTTTCACCCATATATGAAGAATATAATTCAAAGTTCAATTCAAAGTATTTAAAAATACTCCTCTTAGTAACATCAACCATACATATATCCCAATAGCCTTGTTTCTTTTATAATTAAGCAATTTTTATTTTTCTTTGTAAGCCCTAGTCCTAAACAGTGAGCTTTGACAAGCTATAACTTTTAATCCAACCATCCACTTAGTGTGAAATTTTGCACACAAATGTCAATATAAGCCTTGTACATGCTTAGAAAATTTCAGCCCAACTCAACTCAAAAATTGCAAGAAAATGTCCAAAAACCGCACTAATGTCACTCGATTGCCAACTTGAAAATTGATGCAAAAATTCCGGTGGTGATTTTTCCTTCTTCTATCATTAATTTTAGCTCAAACATGGTATGTAGCTTAATCTCCAAGTCTTCTATGACTGTGCCAAAATTTACATTGATCCAATTTGTAGATCTTTAGTTATTATAGAAATCCTATCTATTCCTAAATTGCCAACTTCCAACAATCCTTTGTATCAAAGCCCAAATATCTCCTGATTGCATTATTAGATTAATACAAAATTTTGTACATACTTAGCACACCCAATAATCTAGATAATATCAAATTTTGAACCATAGATGCTATACAATTTACAGGAATCACTCAAGAATGCAAGCCATCATTGTCTTATATAAAATCCAAAACACCAATACAAACCCTGACTTTAAACAACGATTGCAAAGTCATCCAAAATCCTATGGCAATAAGCTTAATGCCCTTGGAACAAGCTTCAAGCTAGCTATCCAACTCAAAAATCCGATCTGAAAAAGTCCCTCGTATTTTGTCCTAGGCAGCCGTTTTAGTGGCCAAAGATCTGATTTTGACTATGTCCTACAAACGGCCAACCCTCGGATATCAATCCAACCAATCCTAAGGATTTTATAGCCTGATCCTACCCTCAACTTAATCCTAGTATCAATCATGCTTGTAATTTATCCAATTTATTATATTTTTATCATTTTATGGCCTTTCTAAAGTAATAAAAGTATTACTACAGCCTAGAAGATAAAATTATTAATTAATTCTTATCTACTAGCTATTAAGTGAAGAAAATAAACTAAGAGGCTTTTATAAAAACCTTGTTAAAATATGTTGAATTCTTGTTGAATTAAGATAATAGAATATTAATTTTAAAATCATTTTTAGTCATAGTTTCACCATATAATCGTGTCACAATACAACAACGATCCTTATCATAGCTAGATAAATTCGTTTTTCCATCATATTGTCTTTTTTGATAACTGTGCTTCTTATTTTGTGGTTGTGTTGTTTCTTTGGATAATGTTGAATAGTATGCTTAGATTCCTTATAATATAAATACAATCCTTCTTCACAATAATGAATCTTTTGTTATTCAATAAGAGATTTAAAATATACTGCATCAATTTACATATCTTTTATTCTTGAGAAGACATTGATATTACTATTATATTATAGTAATATTAGGGCTTTCTTAAGCAATTCTTAGATTGAAATTCAAAAAGCCAATTGTCAAATTTCACAATAAAATCAATTGCTTGACTCAATGTTTGAGCATTGAATAAGTTGAGCATCAATTTTTTTACCTCATTTTATAATCCATAGAAAAATTAATTAATGAGTGCAATATCATCCCACTTTTTATCAATTATTAGTTGTCAAAATTGTGAAGCATATGATGTCATTGTCTAATCACAAGATGCGGATCTTGTTGGTTGCAACACGTATTGCATCATGTTTTCCATACTTAGATTAAAATTCTACTAAAAATATTTCCAAATTATCTAATATTAGATCACATCATTCAAAAAAGGATAAAAATTATGATAAAACACAGCTTGAAAGTAGTGCTCCAATAATCTTGACTTATGATCCTTGAGTTGGATAACTTTGCGGTTGAAGTTCAATCACCAATTACACTTGATTGATGAATCCTCAAAACTTAGATCTGGTGCCATCAAACTTCTTTGGCAAACTAATTTTTGGTTCTTTGATTATTGAATGGCTTGAAGCAGCTCTAATCATCTCTATATCTTTATTTCCTACTAATCTTATTGCTCTTTGTCATAGTGCATTGAATTGATGCATTGCAAGTATTAATTCTTTCATTTGTTCTTATATTTGTGTCATTGCATTTTTTTTTTCAATAAGCTCTACCATAATAATACAATAGAAAGGAAAAAAAAAAAGTGTCTATCTTCACTACAAAATAAAATGCTCAAGAATAAAAATAAATAAATTCTAGAAATAATATCAATTTAGAAGTGGGTAGTCCATAACTTCTAATATGCTTATGTCTTATTGAGAAAAAAAGATAATCCACTATTAATCAAGAAAAGATAAAGTTTTGATATTGTAACTTCACTCTAGTCAATCTATCAAGGCCACAAACTAAAACAGATGCATAAGTTAGTGAAAACCATATCAAAAGAAAATAACAAAATAGAAACAAAAAAATATGTTTATTCAAAAAGAAACTGGAATAACTATTGCCAAAGACTAGAAAATACAAGACACTCTTGAATTAGACTAGAGGCAAAAAAGAGTTAACAAGAGTGAAGAAGGCTTCACTCTTGTCTCTATATATACTATCTATCTAAGAACTATGTGGCGGCGTTCTATAAGACCTCCAACACATGTCCAATGTACAAGACATATGTCCAATTTATAAGACAAGTTTCTTATATGTGCACCATGTACTTAGCTTATTCTACAAGCTACCAACATGTGCAACACGTGGCTAGCTTGTTCTACAAGCTACCAATATGTACAATACGTGGTTAGCTTGTTCTACAAGCTACCAACTTGTGTGACATGTGGCTAGCTTCTTGGTCAAGTTTCTAGCCTACCAATCATCTATAAACATGTATAAAGGTGAATCCACATCTATGAAGCTCTTAAGAAGCTTTTCTATAGGATGTTATTAAATTAATCTATTTTTATCTACTTCTATCTATTTATATTAAATATATGATTATTGGAGTAAATCTTATCTATGACATTCACGTTTGTAAAAAGAAGGCTTTTTGGATTTGCTTATAAGGCCAATTTATTTGCTTCCTTCAATTGTACAATTTCTTGGCATGGGCTTTAGACTTCTTCCATAGACATAAGAATAGTGCTTTTATGATTGATATTAGTGATTTGTGAATTTTCACCTTAAGAGTGTTGATAAATTCTTGAAGATTTACAATAGTTACAAATCTATTCTTGTTTTTGCTAAGTATAACATCTATGATCTTTATTTCTATCTTAGACAACTTAATAAGTCCAAAATTCAACTTAGAAGAGGATAGTCAGCAACCTCTAATATCAAATAAAAATCTCTACAAAGAAAGATGATATACTCTCTTTCAAAGAAAAAATTAAGGTTAAAAAGCAAAGAATGTTAGTTTAAAGGTGGGTAGTCAAAAATCTTCATATGCAACATTAAAAGTGAGATAATTCACTCACTTCTTAAACACAAAACAAAAACAATGAATCTTCACTCTTGTCAAACTGTCAAGGACATGAATCATAAATGAATAAAATGTCAATATACTCTTGTGTTGCTTGAAAGAATAGAAAATCATTCAAAGATAGAATAATATTAAAATTAGAATGGTTATTGCCAAAGATAAGAAGAATAAAGATTCTTGAAACAAGACTAAGAATAAGAAAGGCATTGACAAGAGTGAAAAAGGCTTCATTTTTATTACTATATATACTATCTATCTAAAAATTACATAACGACGTTCTATAGGACTTCCAACATGTGTCCAATTTGCAAGACACATGTCAATCTTGCAAGACAAGTTTCTTACATGTGCGCCATGTGCTTAACTTGTTTCACAAGCTACCAACATGTGCAATACATGGCTAGCTTGTTGGCCAAGTTTTTAACCTACCAATCACCTATAGACATATATAAAAGTGAATCCGTATCTATGAAGCTTCTAGAAAGCTTTTCTATAAGATATAATCAAATTAATTTATTTTTATCTATTTCTACCTATCTATATTAACAAGATAATTATTAGAATAGATCTATATCCATGACTCTAATCTTGGTACCTTAACCATAACTACTAGCATGAGTATTTTGCTGATGTTCAGAGTAGCCATCTAAACCTTAACTACTAGCATGAGTATTTTGCTGATCCTTCTAAATGGTGGGATAATCGTCAAACAAGAAAAACTCAAAAGCTCCTGATTTTAAGCATATGACAACCAAGAAAGATCTTTGAATCGATGGATGGCACACTCCAGATTAGATTAGGATTAAGTTTGTGTCTGATTAGGGTATAACTTAGTAATCTCAACTGGGTAGTATTTATTTGCTACAAAACCATGATAGGATAGAGGTTTAGTTAAGAAATTTGCCTGTTGATATGTTGTTGGTATATATGTAACATGCAATTCCCCTTCCTATGACTTCTCTCTAGTGAAAGCGTTTATCCATATGTTTGGTTTTTAAATGTTGTATTGGATTACTTACCAACCTGATGGATGATTGATTGTCACTCAGTAATTTGGTTGGCTAATGTATCTTTTCTCCTAATTTTGATAGCAATCTGCTCAGGTGAATGATGTCTTTAGTTGCGTCGCTTAAAACGATGTATTCTGCTTTGATTGTTGATAATGAAACTATGGGTTGTAGTTTTCTTGTCTAGAAAACGCTCGAGTTGCCAATCCTGTATAAGATTCGTAATGTGGATCTTCGAGTATCTTAGTCACGCCCCCAGTTTGCATCTGCAAATGTATGAAGTTGCGGATCTTCTTCCAAAGGGAACAATAGCCTATAATTTAATGTTCCATTGAGATATCTAAGAATCTGTTTGGTTGCTTGGAGATAAGCTAGTTCAAGACTGTCCATATACCGCCTTACCATACTTACAGCATGATAAATATCCGATCGTGTGTTTGTAATGTAAATTAAACTTCCTACAATCGCCTTGTACAACTGAGGATCTACTTTGGGTGTTCCTGTTTATTTTTGAAGCACAGTTTTGGAGTGCATGGGCAATGTGCAGAAATTACAATTTGTTCATCCAAATTTTTGTAGTACCCCCTTGGTGTATGATCTTGATGAATATAGATTCTTGATTAGTGATATTCAAATTTTACACCTAGATAATTTTAAGCTACTCCTAGATTGGTCATCTCAAAGTCTTTTTATAAAGCTGATTGTATTCTGTTCAATTCTACTTCATTGTCACTAATAAATAACAAGTCATCTACATAGGTTAAAATCATGATTTTTTCCTTCTTTGGTAGAGTAATATAAATTTGAATAAGCTTTGCTGCTTGTCAAGCCTTGACTTTGCAGTCATAAATTAATTCTTTTATATTAAACTTTTGGTACTTATTTTAACCAACATAGTGCACAATTGACCCTGCATACTTTGGTGGAATATCAATATCTTAGAAAATCCTCTAAAATCTTAATATATACATTTTTTTTAATCATTCCATTCAAAAAGATTGTTATGACATCTATTTGTGATAGTTTCTAGTGATTTTGTGTTGCTAATGCTAGAACTATTCAAATGCTTGAACATCTCACTATATGTGAGAATATCATCAAAGTCTATTCCTTCTAGTTGCATGAACCTCCTTACAACAAGTCTTGTGTGAGTCATCAAATTCACTCACTAGTTGTTTTAGGACAAAAAAATGCATTTAGAGTGCTAAAATTATATTTGTGAGGTGAAGATATATTTACAGGATGTTAAATGAAGGAAAATAATATTAATGGAAAAGAAATAGAATCTTAATACGTCTTGGAGGCAATTATCTTAGTTGAACTGTCATAACTTATTTATAATAACTTAAATTTATGTATATTTTATATCATTAGAAAAATAAAAAAATTATCTATTTAGAAATATAACTTTTATTTTTATTTTTATTTTTTATTGGATGAAAATCTAGTGAATAAATTGTGACTAATTTTATAGTTTACAATTGCTTAATTCCACATATTTTACTTGCTTTGTATTTGTTCTTCTTTTTTTCTTGTTATTTGCTTCCTTCACTTTATACCACCAATTATAATTGATTCTTAATTAAGGCCATCTTATAATTTGGATTTGAGAGGTGAAATTTACCTTCACATTTTGGTGTGTTTGTTAGGAGGTGATACTTCTAATTATGTAGGTGAATGTGGAGTTTGTTAATGATGATTGACCTTTTATGTGGACTTTTTGAATGAGCATTTCAACTCTATTCTCCATCATTGGTAAGTCTTCTACCTCTCTTCATTGTTATAAATGAATCTTTTATCATTTATTAAAAAAAAAAAAAAAAAAAAAAAAAAAAAAATTCATTATTCAATAGAAGATAATTTGCTTTCATATTTTCATCAATCAGTTCTTATGTATTTATTATTTGACTTTTAAATTTCTTGAGATTGTATATTTTGATATTAGCTTTTCAAAAAGCTATTACATATTTGATTTGGATCAAATTTGAATTTTTAATGAGTTTTTAATTAGAAGAGAATTCATTGCCTTGATAGTTTTGTGTATTTTTTGTTTGAAAAGATATTTTTTAGTGCTTGTTGACTATTTTCAATTAAATTATTTTGGAATAGAAACACTTAAAGAGTAAGCTTGGAGTGGTATAATTTTTATTGAAATTCCATCAAAATTCAATTTGTAGTAAATTTTAGAGTGGGAGGAGATTACTGCCTTAAACGAAATACAATTGAGATTGGTTGTCACTTCCAAAGCATAATAGGTGGATTTCATCTTTAAGATTTTATTGCTTCCTATCTTGTACTTTTCTAGTTGAGGACCCATCTCTAGTAATTGAAGGATTTTATCACCCTTTCTACTTGTCATATTTCATCTTTTCATAAGAAACAATGGGTTGTTTATTTGAATAAGAAATCTTTTATTTTATCCTTGTAAATTTTCTTATAGGCGGCCTTTTTCTAGTGGTAGAAGGATTTAATCACCCTCTTCATCCATCATATCTCTTTTTTTCTTAGGTATAAAATAGAAATAATTCTCTAATAATAGATTAAATAAGTTATTCTATTAATAAAATAAGAAAATAAAGAATAAAAGAAGAGTAATTATTCAAAATACCATATTTCTAAATTAAGTCTTTAATTAAGCATTTGATTGAATTTTAATTTTATAAAATTAATATAAATTATAAATTGAAGAGTAAGAGATATAAGATAAGAAGTGGCACTAGAAAGCTAAGTTTCAAGTAAGTTCCTTGGCTCTTATCAATTTAATTTAGTTCTTTTAAGTTTAGTGGATATATATAAAAATAAGGAGTGCAAGTTAGGAATTAGAGGATAGAATCTAAGAGGAAGATATAAAAAAGATAAGTCTTCAATCTTTCTTATAGATATAGATATAGGAGATAGATAGAACCTTTAAATCCAATATTTTCAATCCTTAAATCTTTATCTAAAACTATTAGCTTAAGATTGGTTAGAAAAAAGTCACAAATTTTGGAAGTTTATTAATAAGTGCCTAGTTGTCTGCAGATGCAACAAGATGAAATTTTCTTCAAATTGGTTTGAGTTGATTGCAAAGAATATTTTTTCATAATATGACCTTTGTTATTAACCATTGTAGTGGATACTTCTCTAAACAATTTTTGTATAAAGAAATAAGAAACTCAAGCTTCTTGTGATCTTGGTATCGTATTGTAATTGCTTACAATATGTAAAATCCACTCAAAATACATAATATGTTTATAGGTTTAGATATGTGTTAGAATGGTATACTAATTTTCTATTGGAAAAAGAAAATTAAAAGAAATTGGGATAAGAAAATTTATTTTAAATTTTTATTTAGTTTGATTATAACTTTTAAATTATATAGAACCTAAATATTTAATATGAAGCCTTGAGAGAAGGTGGGAGCCTAAAGATGAAAATTTAAGCTAATAAGAGGCTAAATGGGAGGGATGAAATCAAGGCATGGTCGGATGAAGGCAAGGAATGGAGAACTTCATCCCTATTGGTTGAATACCATGTCCAATGGGCTTTGAGGAAGTTGCTTGCAAGAAGAACAAGGATTTTGGCAACTTCAAGGAGGCCATCTGGAAATCAAAGACTAGGATTACAAAGCTTGTTTTTTGGACTACAATTTTGGTATAAAAATTAAGAGATTTGAAATTTTTATGAGAGAGAAGTAGGCGCTTGAAGTTAAGGTGTGCAAATTGTATCTACTGTCACACTTTTGAGGATTGGAGGAGTTGTAAGGATGTTTTTAGAAATCAAGAGGTGCGGTTGGAGAAGGGGTTCCAAGATCTACATTTGATGAGCAAAAATTATTATATTTGGAATTCTAAAGAAAGAGATATTGGGAATCAAAGACAGCAGATTGAATTCCAAGGCAGTAAGTAGGTGTCACGGACATAAGATTTATTCCAGTAAATTACCTAAGTAATAATAGACCAATAGAAATAGGTAAAATAAGTTGATTTGATAATATCTGATAGAGAAGCTTCATAGACACAAAATCACCTTTATACATATCTATAGGTGATTGGTAGGTTAGAAACTTGGTCAACAAGGTAGCCACATGGTGCACATGTTGGTAGCTTATAGAACAAGCTAGCCATGTATCACACATGTTGGTAGCTTGCGGAACAAGCCAAGTAGGTGGCGCACATGTGAGAAACTTGTCATGCAAGTTTGACACGTGTCTTGCAAATTAGACACGTGTATGAGGTCCTATAGAATACCGCCACGTAACTCTTAGTTAGATAGTATTTATAGAGGCAAGAGTGAAGCCCTCTTCACTCTTGTCAACTCCTTTCTTGGTTATAGTCTAGTTTCAAGAGTCTTCATGTTTCTAATCTATGGCAATAGCCATTCTAGTTTTCTTTGAATATACATACTTTCTTATTCCCATTTTGTGATTTTTACTTTGATATAGTTCCATTAGATTATGCATCTTTTTCTAGTTCATGTCTTTGATAGATTGACAAGAGTACACTTATAATATCATAGCTTTGTCTTATCTTGATTTAAGAGTGGATTATCCCTTTCTCTTGATAAGACACAAGCACTTTAGAAGTTGCGGATTACCCTCTTCTAAACTGATATTATTCCTAGTATTTTCTTTGTTCTCCCTGATACTTATCTCGAGTGGTTTTAGATATTTTTTGAAGTATTATCATGGTCGAGCTTGCCGAAATGAAGAATGCCATGGCACAAATGCAAGAGCAAATGAGAAAATTGATGCTTGCAATGCATCAACTCATTGTACCTCCACAAGGAGCAACAAGGTTACCAAATAATGAAGATATAGATATGGTTGGAGCTGCTTCAACATCTACACCAAGCCATATAATTCCTCCTACATTGGAACATCGTCCAAGCATTAGAGAACCAAATATTGGTCTACTTGAGAAGTTTGATGGCACAAGATCCAAGTTTCGAGGATTCATCAACCAAGTCCAACTGGTGATTGAATTGCAACTGCAAAGTTTTCCAACTCCAGGATCACAAGTCAGATTTATTGGTACACTACTTTCAGGTTCTGTCTTATCTTGGTTTTCATCTTTTCTGAAATGACGTAATCCAATATTAGATAATTTAGAAGCTTTCTTAGCAAAATTTTGATCTATATATGGAGAACACGATGCAATTCATATTGCAACCAACAAGCTTCGTATCCTACGACAAGGCAATCGATCAATGACATTATATGCTTCACAATTTTGACAACTAGCAATCGATATCAAATGAGACGATGCTGCACTCATCAGTTAGTTTCTCTACGGATTACAATATGAAGTAAAGAAATTGATGTTGAACTTACTCGATCCTCAAACATTGAGTCAAGCAATAGACTTTGCAATGAAGTGTGATAATCGGCTTTTTGAATTTAGATCTGAAAGTCATACAAGAGAACCTCAGCAACATTATAATTCAATGGCAGCACCAATGACTTCTTAATATGTACCTTCAGAAGTCGAGGACATGCAAATTGATGCTATACGTTTCAAGCCACTTATTGAACAAGAAAATACTCGACGTCGTCAAGAAGGATTATGCTTGTATTGTGGAGAATCTAAATACACTGCTCAAAATTGTCCAAAGAAACGACGCAACCACAAGATGAGGAGTACGACTGTCAAAAAAGACAATATGTCAGAAAACAAGTTTGTCCAGCCACAATAAGGACCGTGCGATTGGGATCTTGTATAATTTCTAATGAAGGTCCTATCCTCTCCTCACAACCATTTCCTTGTTTTATAATAGATGTGTATTTAGGACCTAATAATTACAAAGCCTCTGCTTTAATAAATTCGGAAGCCTTGGCTTATTTTTTAGATGAAGAATTTGCTAAAAGCCATAGAATACAGATAGTACAAAAATCTAAATCCGTACACGTAGAAGTCATAGATGGTCGTCCTTTATCTTCTGGAGATGTTACTCATGAAACACTTCCTCTAGATGTAGTAGTAAATGGGTATAATAGTTGCGTAATTTTTAACATAATTAGATCTCCCTCTATTCCAGTTATTTTAGGTCTATCATGGTTAGAAAAACACAACCCTCAAATATATTCAAATTCTAGTACTCTAAACTTTTCTAAAAGTATAGTTAACAATAAAGTTAATCAAGTAAGAAATCAGAAGTCTAGTAGAATTAAATCTGCGTTTGTAGGTGCAAGAGCTTTTTTGCACGCTGCAGAAGAAGGATCACCTTTTGTCATTTATGCTACACCTATTTTCAATGATGGAAAGACTTCAAGTTACATTCCAAGTCAGTATCAAGATTATCAAGACGTTTTTAAGAAAAAAAATGTAAATATTCTTTCAGAGCATCGTCCATATGATTGTTCAATCGACCTTAAAGAAGGAACCCAACCACCATTTGGACCAATCTACAATTTATCACAAGATGAATTGGCTGAACTCAAGGCATATATTGACGAGACTTTGGCCAAGAATTTCATATGTCATTTTAAATCTCCAGTAGGAGCTCTAATTCTATTTGTGAAGAAAAAAGATGGATCATTGCGGATGTGTGTTGACTATCAAGGACTCAACAAGATCACAATCAAGAATAGATTTCCATTACTTCTAATATCAAGATTCCTCGATTAGTTGAATCAAGCTAGGATCTATACAAAAATAGATCTAAGAAGAGCATACAATCTAATATGCATCAAAGAAGGAGATGAATGGAAAACTGCTTTTCAAACCAGGTATGGTTATTTTGAATATAATATCATGTCTTTTGGACTTACAAATGTACCAGCTGCTTTTCAACATCTCATGAACGATGTTTTTCACGAGTTCTTAGACAATTTTATCGTCTGCTACCTAGATGATATTTTGATCTATTCTAAGAACGTAGAAGAACATGAAATACATGTTCGTCAAGTATTACAAAAATTTAGAGATGCGGGATTGTACACCAAGATGGAAAAGTGTGTATTTCACACTACTCAAGTTGATTTCTTAGGATACATCATTTCAAATGATGGTCTCATGATGGATCCTAAGAAAGTCAAAACAATCATGAATTGGAAGATTCCAAAGATGGTAAAAGATGTCCAAATGATCAAACACTGTGTTGCCCACTTTATACCTTTAATTTATAAAGACAAATTCCAATGGAATCAAGAAGCGGAAGCAGCATTTGAAGCTTTAAAGACATTGTTTGTTTCTGCACCAATCCTGTATCGTGTAGATTTTTCCAAGGCATTTTTTATGGAAACAAACGCATCAGACTTTGCCTTGGGTGCAGTTTTGTCATAAATGGGAACAGATGACAAACTTCATCCAGTAGCTTTTCATTCAAGAAAATTCTCAGCAGCCGAGATCAATTATGAGATCCACGACAAAGAACTTCTTGCAATCATGGAATCTTTTCAAGAATGGAATCATTATCTAGAAGGCGCTTTAAGTCCAATGACCATGTATATGGATCACAAGAACCTCGAGTATTTCATGTCGGCACGCGTGTTGAATCGTCGTCAAGCTCGTTAGAGCATGTCTTTGTCAAGATTCGAATTCATTACCACTTATCGGCTAGAAAAACAACAAGGTTTGTCTGATGCCCTTTCTAGACGTTCTTATTTTGTACCAAAAGAAGGAGATGCAGCTTTTGAGCAACAAAGAACGGTTCTCTTAAAACCAAAGCAGTTTTATCTTCGAGCAATAAAATCAACATTGACTGTTGATTCAACTTTTTTCAAGCAAATTCAGTCAAGTATGTCCTCAGACCTTCTTATTCATGATATCAAGAATAATTCTTCCAAGTCTCATGATGCTTCTAAATTCGAGTTCAAGAACAATCTATTATATTTTGAAGGACGTCTATATGTTCGAGAAGAAGAAGCACGTTTACATGTTCTTCAAGCATGTCATGATTTTCTAGCGGCAGGACATTTTGGATACAACAAGACTTTGGAACTTATATCAAGAGATTTTTGGTGGCCTCAAATGTGGAAGGTAGCCAAAGACTTTGTACAATCATGTGATATCTACTCAAGATCAAGGCTCCTCGTCATCGATCTTTTGGACTTCTTCAACCATTACCTATTCCAGAACAACCATGGTCTTCTGTTTCTATGGATTTCATCACAGATCTTCTAAGCTCCAGATCTTATGATTCTATATTTGTGATAGTAGATCGGTTCACCAAGATGGCACATTTTGTGCCATGCACAAAATCTATCACAGGTGAAGAAAGAGCTAAGCTTTTCATTGATAATATCTATCGCTATCATGGGTTACCTAAGGATATTATTTCAGATAGGGGAACTCAATTTGTATCAAGATTTTGGAGAACCCTTTTCAAGATCTTAAAAGTGGACATAAAGTTATCTTCAGCTTTTCATCCTCAAACTAATGGACAAATAGAGCACGTGAACCAAGTCTTGGAGTAATACTTAAGGTGTACCATCAACTACCAACAAGATGATTGGATAGCTCTTTTGCCATAAGAAAAATTTGCTTATAATAATATGATACATTCTTCTACGCAACAAACACCTTTCTTCGCTAATTATGGTTATCACCCATAACTTAATGCTTTTGACTTTTCAAAAGTTGATAATCCAGCAGCAGAAGATTTAGTAAATCGTTTGTTGGAGCTACATGTAATAATGAAGGTGTAATTAAAAGAAGCTCAAGAATGACAAAAAACAAATGTAGATGCGTATCGTAAGGAATAACCACAATTCAATGTGGGGGACAAGGTATGGTTACTTCGTCACAATATCAAGACTACTCGTCCTTGTGATAAGTTGGACTATCATAGGTTTAGACCTTTTCCTATTTCTGAACAAATCAATTTAGTTGTATATTCATTACACCTACCAGAGTCCATGAAGATCCATCCTGTATTCCACGTGTCATTACTCGAGCCATACAAGACAATGGATATACAAGGAAGAAGACAAATGCCACCACCTCTTGTAGAAGTGGACAACAATGAAGAATTCGAGGTTGAAGACATTTTGGATTCAAGGCGGCACCGAAATTGACTGGAATATCTTGTACATTGGCACGGATACGATAATAGTGAACGCACATGGGAGCCATCAAAGAATCTAACAAATGCATCAATAAAAGTTAATGCATTTCATCAATGATATCCATCAAAATCAAGATAAATACTCAAGAAAATCTTTGCTATAAAACAAGGCAGGTTCTATAGAGGTTTCATCCTACCTTGTATTATTGTTTGTCATTAGATTTTGTTTGTGCTAAAGAGATGGAGGATCAACAACCAGCGAATTCAGCTCAAGAGCCATCATTTGCTGATTTATCGGACGAGACATTACGACTATCACAACCTTCAAGACGACGGAATAGAGATGAAGATCCTCAAGAACGACATGTCCTTCCTCGGATTGATGGCAAAATACAACGTGTTTGGTATCACGACCTTGGAAGAGACTCTCGATGTTTGGTGATACTTTTAGAGGTAGGAACTATTCTTGATGGTGTTCCTAATGTTTTCTTTGAAGGAAGTTATGAAGGCCTCAACAATGATCAAATAACAGGGTGGTCCTCTCGCCTTGGTATGGGACATTATCGATGGCTGAAAGGACCTATCAACTACCTTCAAAGGGAACAAAGATCAGAGTATGTGGCAAGCACAATTCGACGTATTTTGGACTTTCTCAACATGTAATCACCGCTCCTCGTGGAACTCGTCCCTAGAAGGGGGGATAATGTCACGGACATAAGATTTACTCCAATAAATTATCTAAATAATAATAGACCAATAGAAGTAGGTAAAATAAGTTGATTTGATAATATCTGATAGAGAAGCTTCCTAGAAGCTTCATAGACACGAAATCACCTTTATACATGTCTATAGGTGATTGGTAGGTTAGAAACTTGGTCAACAAGGTAGCCACATGGCGCACATGTTGGTAGCTTGTAGAACAAGCTAGCCATGTATCACACATGTTGGTAGCTTGCGGAACAAGCCAAGTACGTGGCGCACATGTGAGAAACTTATCGTGCAAGTTTGACACGTGTCTTACAAATTAGACACGTATATGAGGTCCTATAAAATACCACCTCGTAATTCTTAGTTAGATAGTATTTATAGAGGCAAGAGTGAAGCCCTCTTCACTCTTGTCAACTCCTTTCTTGGTTATAGTCTAGTTTCAAGAGTCTTCATGTTTCTAATCTATGGCAATAGCCATTCTTGTTTTCTTTGAATATACATACTTTCTTATTCCCATTTTGTGATTTTTACTTTGATATAGTTCCATTAGATTATGCATCTTTTTCTAATTCATGTCCTTGACAGTAGGCTGTTTTGTTCATAGTGATGGATTTTGCCATATCTTGAGTTTTTGGACGAATTTTTGTCTAAAAATTTCCAAAAAGGTGAATCTTTGTGCTAAGAAGCTATATATTAAAGTTTCATAGCATTTGGACATTTGATTTGTGAGATGTAAAGAATTTAGTACATGGGTGTTTGTAAACAAGGATTTGAAACTATTGTTAGGATTTTTACGATATCTAAAGATTGATAATGAATCAATGTTTGAAATTTGTAATGGTAGTTGTTAAGAATACATCAGTACTTCATGTAAATTTGAAGTGGATTTAGACAGCTGGATTAAAACTTATGGATTATTGAAGTTTGAAAAAAATTCCCTCTTTACGGGGGAATGAGGGTTTTAGAGCATTTATTATGTTTTGAGAGGTTTGAGGAAATAAGGCTTATATATTGGGTGAAATAGCCCTATGAAGAAATATTTTATATAAATTTGGGGGTTTTTTTATACTTGGATCTTGGTTGAGTAATTAGTGGCAGCCAGAAGCCCAACGCTTTCTTGAGGCAAGTTTTCTCTACCACAATATCATTGGTGCTTCCATTGAGAGAGCCTTGAGGCATTAATTACTCAACAAACTAAGATGGAGGATCAAATTCTTGGGTTTGAATTATTAGGGGGAATAGGTGCCTATGATTTTTTTCAAGCATTTACTCAGTTTATGGATGAGAGACAACTGGCTGAAGAGGATGACAAGAGCACCATAAAGGCCTTACAAGTAGTAGTGGACAAGGTTGGCAGGTTTGAAGGAAGAAATATCACCAAATTTTTGAAGATATATATATGTGAAATAGAAGTGCATCAAATTTCAGAGGTGGAAATGATCACCACCTTTGATTTAGCAGTGATACTAGAAATTAGAGAGAGAGTGCACAAATTGTATAAAGGGGCTACATTATGGAACAAGTTTGAAGAATTATTGAAAGATGAATTTTTTGAAGAAGACTCAGAGAAAATGATTAAAAGATCATTTCTAAAATGGATTGAACAAAGGCCAGGGAATCAAATGGCTCTAAATAAATTAATCACGGAGTTTGAAACAAAGTTTGATCAATTACAAAGGCATGAGAGGCAGCTGTTGGAAACCACGAAGAGTGAGTTATTTTTACAAGCAACTGATAAAGATTTGGAAGACAAGCTGCTCTTTCATCTAGCAGATAGGACAATTGAGAGTGGATTTACAAATAACTGGAAGCTAGTAAAGGAAACAGTAAGACTCGTGGCTAAACAACAGAAGATCAAGACTTGAGGCTGTTTATCAAGGTTGGAATCAATACCTACATCTAAAAATCTAGTGCTACCTCAAAAGATGATTAAGACTATCAAAGATGATACTCTTGAAGAGTTAATCAAGGATATACAAGATCTAAAGGTAGAAATGACTAAATTGAAGAGATCTCAAATGGTAAGCTCATCTAATACATCAGAAGACTTGAAGAGATTTGTGGAGAGATGCATATGGTGTGACAGTCCAAATCACAAGTAAGGTGAATGTGATACTTATAAAATTGCAATCAAAGAAGATATTATATATTTTAAAGAAGACAAGATAAGGCTAACAGGTACTAATGAATCTTTAAGAATCAACTTTGGAAAAGGTAGTATGAAGAAGCTCGTGGAGGAGGAAACATGCAAGAGTGGTACTATACATGAAAGGGAATCTAAGTCTAATTCTATTACAGTTGAGCAAAAAGTTGTTAAAGTTGTTTCTTTACTAATTACAAAAGTTATGGTTAGGAAGGTTGAAGCTATCAAAAAAATGACTCTATAGGATGATTCAATTGATGCCATGAGCATCAAAGTAATTTTAAATGAGAACCAATAGAGTGATGACTTGAATGATACTATGATTGAAGAAAAGAGGGATACATCTATTCACGAGGAAAATATTACTGAGCTTGCAAGTAAGAGGAAGTCTCCAAAGAAATAAAGAAGCTTTTTAAGAGACAAACTCAAGAAAGATACTTTTTTTTGTTTATTCTAGTAATACACCATTACTAAAAGAATGGTGGAAGAAGGACAAAGAAAAGGAAAAAAATGATACAAGCAAATTCAATACAAACAATGAACAAGATGACTTATATGGAGCTTGTCGAGCTGTAAAGATCAAAATTGGAGATGTGGAGGAGGATCAAAATTTTTTTGTGCAAAACTCTGCTACATATCCAATAATACTTAGTCAATGTTATTTTACAGCTAATAAGATGGAGACTAGAATCTTAGATGATGGTTCACATTATGCCAGGATTCATAGTTGTGATGGAAAAAAGGCTGTATAAATCCTTATTGTGAAGCCTATTCATGAAAGATACAGAGAGCAGCTGAGAGAAATACCTTTACAGCTAGGAAACAGATTCTTGGATTTGTAAAGGGCACCTTTGTAAGATGGGGGCACATGGGTGTAAATAAGTTATCTACAAACCCCAATATAAATAATTTGAGTTTTGGTATTTTGGATTTGTATGATGATGGGTTTGTGAACTTTCAAAGGATTAAAGATTTAAATCCTATAAATAAGAAAAGAATAAAGAAGAAAGAGAAAAACTTAAAAAGAATGGGATTAGTTTCAAATGATAAAGCTATAGTTGGAATACTAGAAGAAGCTGGGTTGGAAGATAGATTGATGCAAGTTATAGAAAACTTAGTTATAAGGATGGATGAAGATGTTATCATGGAGATACAATCAAGAGAGGCTTATAAAGAATTGAAGAAGATAGTAACATGTATTGAATCTGCTACGAGCTATGGATTGAAATCCGAGGCTATTGTACAAACTAAATATAAGACTGTGGCAAAAAAGGTGAAACTAGTAGCCACTCAATTACCATCTGATACTATAGAATACATCAAGCAAGCAGTCAAGGAACTAGGGTTGAGAGAAAAATACAAAATTAGACATCAATTTACTCAAGAGCCATTGACTAAGCTAAAGATTGGAGGGGGTGATTTCTTGACAACACCAAAAAGAATGATATTTTAAGAAATGCTTATTAAACATGGTAAGGCATTTGCCTTAACTTTTGATGAAATTGGGTGTGTGAATCCTAGTGTTGTGGCACCTATGGTAATTTTCATTGTATCACATGTTCCATGGGATTTAAAACCTATACGTGTACCTAGAGCTTTGCTTCCTAAGTTGATGGAATTATTAAAAGAAAATGTGAAGATGGATATCCTTGAACCTTGAATGGCTCCCTATTCAAACAGATGGTTCACTATACCTAAAAAAATTAGGGGCATTGAGATTCATTCAAGATATACAACCAACAAACAGGGTGAGTATTCGAAATATGAGGTCAGGTCTTGTAGTGGATGAAGTAGCTAAACAATTTGCCGATCATGCCATCTATTCTAATGAAGATTTATATTCTAGATATGATCAATTTCAATTAATTGAAGAGAGTAGAGATTTGACCACCATGAAGACTTTTTTAGATTAAATGAGGATGCGTACCTTACCTCAAGGTGCAACCAACTCAATGGCTCATATACAAAATGCTATGAACCAAATATTGAACAAATTTGTACCTGAGAAGACCATCCCATTTTTGGATGATATACCTATGAAGGGTTGCAAGGAAGAAGATAAAGATGAAACTTTGGATGCTGAAGGTTGCAGGCAGTTTGTCAAGCAGTTCATTGAAGATGTAACTTGGATATTGGAGAAGCTTGAGTCAATTAATTTGACATTATCTATGGAAAAATCAAGCTTTGGAGTTGGTGAAATTTTGGTGGTGGAACACATGTGTGGCAGGTATGGTAGAAAACCAAATCCAGAAAAGGTTGATGATATATCTAGAATAAAAATATGTGGAAGTGTGTCGGAAGTTAGAAGATTTTTGGGTGCATGTGTATTCTATCACATTTGGATGCCTCACTTTGCACATATCTCAGAGCCACTATTTAAACTATTGAGGAAGGATAAGAAGTTTATTTGAAAAGATGAACAAAAAGTAGCTATGAAAAATTTGAAGAAGATTTTGAGTTCACCACCTATCTTTAGAGAGATAGATTATCAATGTAAGAGATCAGTGGTTGTAATAGTGGATACAAGTCCAATAGCAATTGGATGGGCTGTTGGATAAGATGATGGAGAGGGAAGGAGGTTTGCTATAAGATTTGGAACCAAGATTCTTACTAAAAGGCAAAGGGCTTATCCACAAATTAAAAGAAAACTTTGGGGAGCACTCACTATTCTAAAGACTGAGAGGAATTATTTGATTGGACCTAGAGTGGTTTTGGAGACAGATTGTTTGCTTTTATTTAGGATGGTAATCAATTGTACTACTCCAGACATTGCTATGTTGAGATGGATAGCCTATATAAAAATATTGAATCCTGTTTTGATACACATTACAAGTAAGAAGAACTCGGTGGCAGATATGTTGTCTAGAGCTAAATATACTTTTGAAGACGAGATGATGGCACTTGAAGAGGGTGAATATTAAAAAGAGAAGAACTACGAATATTCATTTGCTACTAATGGAATGGATTTTGGAGATGAGATTCAAATCTTCCATGAAGATTTATATGAAGACAGGCTGAAAGATATTAGAATTTATTTAAGTACAATAAAGAAGCAAGAAGGCTGGATGGATAAGACTTTCAAAGATATCAGATATCAATTCTATATTTATTTGCTTAAAGATGGATTTTTATGGAAGAGGCCTAAAAGGGGTGATAAAATTCCATTGAGGGTGGTGGAAGACCTTGAGACCAAGAATAAAGTTTTGAAAGAATTTCATGATACATTCTGGGCAGGACATAGAGGAGTTTGGGCCACTTTTACCAAGATCAAGGAGAGATATTGGTGGAAGGGCTTCTACAAGGATGTTGAAGATTTTGTGAATTCATGCACAGAGTGTCAGTTATAATCTAAGGTCAGACATAGAGACGAGTTACATCCTACTTATCCACTTGCTATACATTTTCAATAGGTGATTGATTTGGTGGCTATGCCATCAGGACTTTGGAGCATGAAATATTTAGTTCTGGCAAGAGAAGAATTATAAAATTATATTAAAGGAAGAACATTGAAAACCAAGACTAGAGAAGCAATATGTAGGTTTATATTGGAAGATATTTTTAGTAAATATGGAAGCATTGGAAGGATGAGAGCTGATAGAAGAGAATTGGATGCTATTGAAGCAAGAAATTTTTTTAGCAGGTATGGAGTTTAGCTAAAGTTGACTACTTCTTATAATCTTGAAGCCAATGGAAAGAATGAGAGGGGTCACCCTCCTATCATTTATGCATTGATCAAGGCATGTAAAGGTAAGCCAATTCAATGGCCTAAGCTATTTCTATTCGCTTTATAGGTTGATAGGACTACTCACAATATTGTCAGTAATTATATGCTCATAGAGTTGATGTTAAGACAAAAGCCTATGATGATTGCTAAAAAAATATATCCTACATGGATGTTTCTATCTTGGAAAGATGACATAGGTAGAAAAAAAAATTATTAGAG